>OZ024742.1:82397596-82432596 GCA_964016885.1 Eledone cirrhosa
CCAAAGGGAATACGATATTGTGAAATCTTCATTTAGATCACTCCATGTGGATGTGTAACAATGGTGTTACCAGTCCATTTCATTTACTTTTTAAATTATACATTGCGTTTGGCTTATAAGTGTTTTATCACAATAGGGAAGGTAGTATAATGAGTTCCAATAAATATTGAAAAAAACTGTACCTTTCATACTTTCGTTAAAAAATATTCTTATATAATAAATCGAAAAATTTATTTATGGTGACATTAATATTATATTTGTACTTTCTCGTACACAGCACTATAATATATAAGTAGAAGTATATACCTGTGACAATAATAAGTGCCACACGTCAGTTATATTATACATTTGATTACATCTTAAAAGCGAAAAAAGAAAAATAATAATTCACCTTACATTATTTAAGAATTGACAACAAGAAAGGTGCAAGATTGTTAAACAAGAGATATCAAATTAAATTTCCACAGCATGATTGTGGAAGAGAATAAGAATATTTCTTTTTAATTCAACTAACTCATGATTAAAACTTTCGCATTGCTTAATTCAGAAAGATAAGGAAAATAATGAACCTGACGTTCTGCCCTAGCTCAATACGAGAGAAAATACATATAGGTGGCTCATTATAGCAATTACTCCCACAGACTAGTGACTCCAGTCAGATTAACTTTGAATTTTCTGTCAAACAAATCGACTGCTTATCTCTTTAGAAGCGATTTTAGATTATACACACAAAAGACAAAGTCTAAATTAATTCAGCATTTATATTCCCAGCATAAATATTATAAGACATACGAACTAAATTTAGGAAGAAATTTAATAAGAACGTTAATAACAGAATATATATATATATATATATATATATAGAGAGAGAGAGAGAGAAATGTATAGATATATATATATATACATAGATAGATAGATGTATAGATAGATAGATATATCCAGTGTATACAACATACATAAGTTGTACAGGTTTTACGTATATGTATGAATTTTATATACAAACAATTACACAGCCAAGTTTGTGTGTGTATAGACACAATAAAAATATGGGTGTTTACATATATATATATATATAGTCAGTCCTTTTATTAACATTGAACTAAAACCTGTTGAGAAAGTGGCTTCCTTGTTCAATCATCTTATCAGAAGCCTGACATTATTTATGTAGGCGGACGGTACTTGATTTAGGAGCCGCAGAAACCCATATACTGGATGTTACCAACCTTCCAGGGGTCCGGGTAAATTTTCAATACCCGAATTACTTGATCGTGTTTTTGGCTATACGAATGATTGTTTAACCATCGTCTCAGTGTGCTTGGCCTTTAACGTTTGTTATAGCTCTGGTTCATCTGAATCATTGAGCACTTACCGCACATCTCGGAGGTTGTTTTTCGTTATTTCGTGGGCCGAAATGCGAATCTCGATAATGTATGTTTGTTTATATATATATATATACAAACGTAGTCACTTAGAAGGTAATAGAACGTGTGACGAAAAAGGTTTGACAATATATAAACAACCTTCCGGTATATATAAACAACCAAGCGGAAATTTATAATAAATTGAAGTGCAAAACCGAGGTGCGTGTGTTTTTATCTGAACACTGACCCTCCCAAAGTATAACAATATATATATGTGTGTGTGTGTGTGCGTGTGTGTGTGTGTGTGTGTTCCTGCGTACGCCCGTGTGTGAATACATCCACACACACACACACACACACACGCACACACATATATATATTCGGTGAATTGGCAGAGTTGTTAAGACGGTGAACAGAAAGCTTTACTGTATTCGTTCCACCTCATTGCACGCTCTGCCTTCAAATCCCGCCGAGGTCAACTTTACCAGTCATTCTTTTTGGTCAACAAACAAAAATGTACCATTCCAGTACGGCGCTCGTTTATTCCTCTATAGAACAATCGGCCTTAGTCATACCTGGAGACTGTTTGGTTCCAGCAGGTACAAAAGGTCCCAGACACGTTGTATGACGGTGCCCCAATAACTCCACAAGGAGTTATTGGATCTTTATCCTTATCATTTATATATATAATTCATAGAAATAATTTGAAAATGTTCATTTTGTCCCATCATATAATTGCTGCTACTTATCAGTTACACATGCTGCCACTCCCCCTCACCAGGAATAATGTTTATTATTTAAATACTGTCCTTTCGTCTGACGGAGGGTCGCTGACTGGGACAAACTCTAATCTCTATTTTTCTTTCATCCTTTCTACTTATGCCAACAAATAATCCTCCTCTCTTAATCTTCTCTCTTTGATCTCTCTCTCATTACGCTCACAACCGACCACCGGCCAAAACCTTTTAACTTTAGAGATATTTTACTCGATTTTCATGCCATCAATGACAGCAGTCGGCTGTTTTAAACGCTGTCACTTGCGTTCTAGTTTTCGAATTATTTCTATGAATATATAAATATACAAGTATATATGTTTAATTAATTACTGCAACTGCCTAGATTCTGGCATATAGTCCATATGCTACAGCGTAGCATATATTTCATGAAGGATTATCAGGAGTTCTAGTAGAATGTTAAGTACAACTATCAGAAATATATTCCCTGGCAATAAAAGTAGACGGTGCTTTTAAGTCAGAAGCCCTCCCTCACTTTGAAGCACGCGATCAGCCCTTGCAAATCCAGCAAGATTATAATGTACCCCTCCCACATCGGAAAAGAGTTGCTAGAGTCGACATTCCAAGGATTCCACCAGGACTAGATATGTGCTGGCTCTCGGGATGAGGACGGAACAGACGCTGTCCCAATACTGGTAACCAGAACATACAGAGAAGAACTAAGTAAAATCCCGGTGCAGATCCGTCTCCAAAACGGCACGGTTCTACAAATAATGAGTGAGGGCAGAAGCCCACACTGTATCGGTTGCGGCGAAACTACACAATTTCGTGCCTTCTGCCCTCAGCTATTGAAAAATTCAAGAGTTTGAAAGTCCACGCTGCCGCCAACACCGAGGCCTCAACTACAACTGCAACAGCCAAAAAACAACATCCCGAACAAATTCTGCACCAGCGACAGCACCAGAAGAACCAACAATACCACAGGCAACGGCCACAGACACACGACAACCAACAACAAGTGCAAAGACCACCAAGACCTCACAGAGGCCACACAAGAAGCTCTCCCCTCCCCCTTCTCGAACACTCACACAAACACACCTACATGCACCCTAACTTACATCTGACACAAACACAGCAACCTCTTAATCACTGAGTGAAGATAAAGAGGTACACCACAAACCTAAAAAACAAAAAGAAAGGAAACGCAAGAAGAAATCTGACACACCAACACAAACTGTATTGCTGACTTATGGAGTTATGTCGAATGGCTGTTATCGCGTGTGCACCGATCCGGCTATTGACTCAGGCCATAGTAAAGATCGCCGCGCCGCCTTCTTTTGGCCGGAAATATCAGGAATTGTTCTTATAGGTGCAGCGAAAGAGGTTGTGTGGTGGACGCGACAGAAAGTTGTGAAGACAGACATTTTCTTTTTCTGCCATTCCCTCGTCAACTTTTCCAAGTTCCAATTGGAAGGAAGTTAAGGGGGGGGGGGGGAGAGAAATGATACCCCCACTCCGATCATCTTTTTAAAAAGTGCGTGATTGCTGCGAGGATGGCCCGTGTGAATGTGCCCACTCTGATCATGCGCTCGTAGGCTGGAAGGATGGAGACATAGAGTGGTACCGTCCTAGGGTGCTCTTGGAAATGAGAGACGGTTGGGATTTGTGGGGTTGCTAATTTCATACCTAGGTGGTATGCCACCCCCTCCTATTAGGGAAGTCTGTTGTTGATATTTTTTGTTAATTGTTTTCCTTTATAATTTCTACTCGAATATATGTAACCCCCACTGCCCCCTGTCTTTCTACTGTCCTCTATGCTTGGTCCTTGTGGCCAATAATAAAGAAATTATTATTAAACATAATGATAATGACTTGCAAGAAACCAATATAATAATTGTTTCTACTTCTTGGTACAAGGCCAGCAATTATTCCAGTGTATTACTGGTACTTTAATTTATCGACCCTGCAAGGACGAACGGCAAAGTTAACCTCGGCGGGATTTAACTCAGATCATAAAGGCGGGTAACTCTATGCTGAAAGGCATGGCAAAAATGAAAATAATCATAATTTCTTTATCGGCCGCTAAAGCCTACATAGAGGGGATTGTACGGAAGGGACAGGGGCAGTGGGGTTTTAGAATTAAAATCGAGGCGCATGCACAGAGTAGGCCCCTACACAAGGGCCATTTGCGCAATATATACCCACATTTTTGCAGATGTACTTGGGAGGGGTGATACTTCTCTCCCAACCCTTACACTTCTTTTAAAGTGAAACTTTAAAAAGTCTGTCTTCAGTCCTTTCAACCTGGTCCACGTCACAACCTCTTTAACTACTACCAGCAGACAGAGGAAAATTTCCTGCCCTTCTTGGCCAAAAGAAGGCGGCGGGTCGATTTTTACTATGGACTGAGTCGAAACCTGCATCCGTGATACTCAAGACAACAACTATTTGACATATCTCCACGAGTGAGTAGTGCACGGACACTGGACGTGTGCGTGCAGAACGGATTTGTCGCTCTACACGCATATCAAACCAACAGGGATCTCCAGTAGCACAGCCAAGCGAGGGATTTCTGGAAATTGCCCATAGTCTCCGGCTCGAAGATCCTCCGGGAAAGACTGGCTAGTTGCTTTTCGTCAACGCCTAGACTCTCTCAGAGAGCGTCGTCGCATTTGCCTACCAATAATCCTATATAGAATTAGAGAGTAAAAGTACCGCTGACGGCTTGTAGAGTGCAGTGATGGCCTGGGAGCATTCCAGAAGCTGGTCACCCAGTCTCGGTCTTTTTTCATTCAGCGCTGAAGCTCAATCAAAGATCAAAGAGATGAGATGCGGAAAAATCTGTTTCACAAACAGGGACCACATCTGTTCAGCGGTTAGGCAGAATATATGGAGATGCTGCAGACACAGCCCATGTTTTTCCATCATTAGCCACGACATGCCCAGCCCTACTCGTAGAAGGTGCTGGCAGCAGATGAAGCGCCTCACAGAAGTAAGCTGCTGCTTCCACAATAAGTTGAAGAGGAGCTGTTCCAATTTGGCAAAGCGTGGACAAGGGGCGAGGATTAGGTGGTCGGAGATGACCTTTCTGGGACAGCTTCCTCTCGGCCCATATCTGCATGAGAGTGACTTCCCAGTTCGTAACCTCGTCACAATTCCTATCCACTTTGAGGTCTGGCCCATCCAGGGCGCGACGGAGCTGCCTGACGGCATGTTCATGTTTCTCCAGGTGCCGAACTGCAAGCCCACCGATTTTTCCTGGTTTAGTTTGCTCCTGTCGAGCTTTCATATTCTCCCAAGCCTGTGTCGACCACACTTCCTTTTTGCGTCTTGGTTCGTGTGGGATGCTTTGCATGAGCTTCAACTTCCAATACATGCAGAACGGAGGAGTGAAGCCACCCTTGACGCTCCGATCTGGAGATTTGACAAGTTTCCGAAAGATACACATCAATTTTATCCACGCAGAAGATGCCGCTGTGCATTGCTGCGATCTAGCCTCTGATGACGGAACAGCTTCCAGGTATCAATGGTCGACCCTACAGAAATCTTTCAATTTATCTAAATTGATCAGAGAGCGACAAATGCCAGATTTGCACAGTACCGTCTCTATGATGTATTGCATGACTTTGTCATGTACGAACCTGCGCGGGATTACCCAAGTTTATAACTCACCTACTAAATCCTCGACGACAAGCGCCAACCTCTTCGCTAACACATTTGGCCAAAATATTAAACTCTAATTTCAGCAGAATCAGGTGGCTGAAGTTGTCTAATGTACCCCATTTGTTATCATCTGTCCTTATCTAAGTCACTGCGCTATGGCTAACGTAACTGGGAATACTCCGGTTCTGCTGCGAGTTGCAATAGAGAGCTTCGGTGGGATCGGAGAAGAAGTCTGGCAACATCTACATAAAGCTTGTAGGGCTGACCATCCAAACAGGGTGACTTGCACAACGTGCAGCCTACTAGGGCATCCCGAACCACGGCTGAAATTATCAGCATTTTCCGTCATTACATTCAATTTGTTCTTCACTTTCATTTTATTTTATTAGGTTAGTAAATACAATCTTGCCCAAAGTATTTCTTTCGTTTGAATAATGCAACTTAATTAAATGCCCGAAATTTACAAGTTCATCTATATGAAGAAATGCCAGAGGTGAAGTAAAATAAAGAAATACTATATATATTCCCTGTCTCGTATATATATCATATATGTATGTGAGAGAAATAATCTCTTCAACTTGATTAATTGGGCAGAAATATTACATTCAACATTTTGTATTAACATTTCATGGCTTTGTATGTTACTAACCACTTAGAATGCTCTCAGGAATTTTTAGACGCCTCTATCCATTTGTTACAGAGCAATCTGTTATAATTTGTCCCCTCGAAACTACTCATTATTCTCTTCTTCTTCTCTATGTGTTCCTCTATGTTCTACGTATATTTTTATATACCATCATGATTTGATTTTATTCTGATCCGTCATATCCACTCCTTTCATAGTAAATGCAGCATACACAGACACCGCAATCATTTTATATACTTCCGTTTTCTATTCTACCACCTATCTACTCCTCTTTTAACATTCTTTTGTTTTCCTTCCTTTAATTTGCCATATAATTACTTTCCTAGAAAATACCACAAATGGAAAATAATTACATTTACGTGAAGTAAAATAAAATAAAAATATAAAACGCGGAATAAAAACATATATAGCGATGGCATAGACATTTAGATATGAGAAAATGCTTTCAGAATTTCTTATAACTTTATGTAAATTTAACAATTTATTTTGAATGTTCAACGACCCTAGAATTAAATGTTTGACCCTTTCACCTCATACATTTACAATTTCGACAGCTATCAAAGTATTCATCAATTAATCATGATAGATGCAAAGGGACATATATATATATATATATATATATATATATATATATATATACGTAGGTCCTGGGTTGAGTCGGGGATAACCACAGTAAGTAAGGTACTCGATACATGGCAGAGTAAAATATATTTATTGTATAGAAGGAGCTTCTACAGGACTAGTGCTGTTTCATTCAGATGAAATCTTCAGGAAGCTGGGTGTTATATTAATTTCTGGTATTTATACATTTAGGTAATGGTAAGGGAGGGGTGGTGGCTGGGGGGGACTTTTTGGGGGTAGGATGGTATTTAGATACACAGGACCACAACATGGCACAGGCCGTTTTTTCTTTGGGGAGTGGTCAATTAGCCAGAGTGCTTTTGTAAATTTATAGAAAAAGAAAAAGTAAATTAATAAGTAAATAAATAAATAAATAAATGAATAAATAGATAAATGAATAAATAAATAAAATAAATAAAAATAAATAAAAATCCCAAGAATAGTAATTCAACAGATATATAGTAGGACATTTTTTAGGTGGGTTGGTATTAGAAGATAAACAAGACAGAATCATGACACAGACTGAGGTGAGTGGTCAAGTTAACATACAAGCTACAGGTGGCCAGAGTGTTTTTGTAGAATGGAAAGAATAAAATATATTTACATACTCACAAACACATACATAAACACTTACACACACACATATATATATATATATATATATATGCATATCTATACATACATATATATATATATATATATATATATATATATATATATATATATATATATATATATATATATATATATATACATATACATACATATATATATATATATATACACACAAGAAAAAAGCACATACACACACATATACACACACACATGCATACACATACACAGACATATATATATATACATATACATACATATATACACATACACACGTGCATATACACATATATATATACACATACAAGTATGTATGTCTCTCGGTATAAACTACACTATACATACATATACATACATATACACACACATACATACATACACACACATACACACACACAAACACATACATACACACATATACATACATATATATATATATATATATACACACATACATACACATACATATATATACATATATATATATATATACACATATATATATATATACACACACACACATATACATGCACACACGCATACATACACATACACACATACAAATACATACACATAAACACATATACACATACACACACTCGTTTGCACACATACATGTATCGATAATATATTGGGAAAAGGTAGTGGGACAAATTTTAAACTGAGCCTGATAGAGGATTAAAATAATTATTATCACTACTATGTTATTAATATTATCATCAAGTAATTAATTACTATTTATTATTTACCATTCACTATTCATTACCTATCTTTTATCTTTTATCTTTTATCTATTCATTACTTAATCATTCGCTTATTAATTAATAAATAACTGAGTTAACTAACAAACAAACAAACAAACAAACAAACAGATAAACAAACAAACAAATAAATAAATAAATAAATAACTGAATAAATAAATAGATAAATAAATAAATAAAATAACTAAATGAATAAATAAATAAATAAATAAATAAATAAATAGATAAATAAATAAATAAATAAATCTCGAACGTGTGCGTGCAGCAGTTCATAACTGCACGTATGCAAACATGAGCAGATATATACGTGAATTTGTGTGTGCGGCCACTGAACCTTACTCAAAGGCATACAACACAATATATAAGACCTGGAGGGCAGGAAAGAAGGTAATAATGAGAGATAGAGGAGAGGAAAGAAGGTAATAATGAGAGATGGAGGGACAGAAGTGGGATGGGGGACGGGGTGGGGTGGTGATAAAGGGGGGGGGTCAATCGGGGGCCGGGTGGGTTTGTAGTTTTTGTAATTTGCATAGTTCTTGTGCATGCAATTTATTTATTTATTTATTTATTTATTTATTTGTTTGTTTGTTTATCTGTTTGTTTGTTTGTTTGTTAGTTAACTCATTTATTTATTAATTAATAAGTGAATGATTAAGTAATGAATAGATAAAAGATAAAAGATAGGTAATGAATAGTGAATGGTAAATAATAAATAGTAATTAATTACATGATGATAATATTAATAACTTAGTAGTGATAATAATTATTTTAATCCTCTATCAGGCTCAGTTAAAAATTTGTCCCACTACTTTTTCCCAATATATTATAGATACATGTATGTGTGCGAACGAATGCGTGTATGTGTATATGTGTTTATGTGTATGTATGTGTATGTGTGTATGTGTATGTATGCGTGTGTGCATGTATATGTGTGTGTGTATATATATATATGTGTATATATATATATATGTATGTGCATGTATGTGTGTATATATATATATGTATGTATATGTGTGTATGTATGTGTTTGTGTGTGTGTATGTATGTGTATGTATGTATTATGTGTGTGTATATGTATGTATATGTATGTATAGTATAGTTTATACCGAGAGACATACATAGTTGTATGTCTATATATATATGTGTATATGCACGTGTGTATGTGTAGATATGTATGTATATGTATATATATATATATGTGTATGCATATATATGTGTGTGTATGTGTATGCGTGTGTGTGTGTGTATTTGTGTGTATGTACTTTTTTCTTGTGTGTATATATATATATGTATATGTATGTATAGATATGCATATATATATATATATGTGTGTGTAAGTGTTTATGTATGTGGTTGTGAGTATGTAAATATATTTTATTCTTTCCATTCTACAAAAACACTCTGGCCACCTGTAGCTTGTATGTTAACTTGACCACTCACCTCAGTCTGTGCCATGATTCGGTCTGTTTATCTTCTAATACCAACCCACCTAAAAAAAAATGTATATATATAACTATATATCTGTTGAATTACTATTCTTGGGGTTTTTATTTATTTTTATTTATTTTATTTATTTATTCACTTATCTATTTATTCATTTATGTATTTATTTATTTACTTATTTATTTACTTTTTCTTTTTCTTTTATTTTACAAAAGCACTCTGGCTAATTGATCACTCCCCAAAGAAAAAACGGCCTGTGTCATGTTGTGGTCCTGTGTATATCAATACCATCCTACCCCCACCCCCCCCCAGCCACCACCCTCCCTTACCACTACCTAAATGTATAAATACCAGAACTTAATATGACACCCAGCTTCCTGAAGATTTCATCTGAATGAAACAGTACTAGTCCTGTAGAAGCTCCTTCTATACAATAAATATATATATATATATATATATATAAAGAAAATAAATATGGCGTAGACATACAATACAACAGGAGGAAACAAAATATTACCACTGATGTTGTTGCAGATGGGCAACGAAAGAACTTTGATAAACTATATATATATAACCGTTGGTCAAACAACGATAAAAATTGATTGCCAAATAAATTAACTATGGAGATATAAAAGATACAGAACCGAAAACCAACCAAACAGTGAATGTGTTATGTTATTATTTCTGGCAATATTATTACAACAATATGACCCTCCCCAAGTAAAACACTGTATATATATATATATATATATATATATATATATATATATATATATATTTGTGTGCGTGTCTGTGTGTATTTATATTGGTTTCCACCTGATTGTGGTGAAGGCCGATAACGTTGTTAGATCTCAATGTGGTCTTTGAGAAATGTCTTCAGTGACATTAGGAGGCGAGTCATACAGAACTTTTGGTAGGTGTTCACTGTATAAGGTTTTCTCGAAGAGAATCTTCCCGGGTTAACGACACATTTATGTATATATGTGTGTGTGTAGACAGAACAATGAAAACAAAACAAATATCAGTGATAGAGTGTTAATTAGTTCATTAGTTTACGATCATTTCAGATTGATAATAGAAGATCAATATATCGTCTAGCATTGTAGTGATTTCGTTGCTGCCTGTTTCCAGTCTCAAAATTGCTGCTCGATCGCCTGTCTTATTCAGAAATACTGAACTATGATTTTATGCGCTATATATATATATATTAGGTTGGACTGCGCGAGTTGGGTAGGCCAATCCAGGAAGAAATAGAAATACAGGGATGCATAAATTAATAGTGGCGGTAGTAGAAAGTATACACAGAAGAATAAATACAGATAAATAATAATAATAATTTCTCATTTAGGCACAAGTCCAACCATTTTCGACATCAGTGCCTTTGCGCTACATTATGTTCTCGATCCATAATGATGAAGCCCAAAGCTAACCTCGGTCGGATTTGAAATGAAAACATAAAAGGCAGTAAATCTAAGCTGCAAAGTATAGTATCCCACACTCCACCTATACGATAATCACACGTACTTACCTATCCACATAATATATAATGGGTAAGTGTATGTGATATATACAATCCCATGGACTGAGTGTTCTACTACTACTGATATATGCTCTACTACTACTATTATATATATATATATATATATATATATATATATATATATATATATATATATATATATATATATATATATATATATATATATATATATATATATATATATATATATATATATATATATATATATATATATATATATATATATATATATATAAGGGCGTTGGATTGGCAGTATCGGTAGAGGGTCAGACGCCATGCTTTGTAGCATAGCGTTGCGGGCCGAGGTTAATTTCCCTTTAATCCTTATGGGGTCAATAGAATAAAGTACCAGTCACGCAATGGGGTCGATTTATTCGACTGTCCCCTCCCCCCAAAACTTGCTGGCATTGTGCCTATATAAGAAACCTATTATATGCATATATCTGTGTACACACATATATAATATATATATATATATGTGTGTGTGTGTGTGTGTGTGGTGCGTGTGTATGTATATATAAGTACACATTTATATGTGTGAGTGTGTCCATGTGTATATAAATATGAATACATGCCTATACGTATGTATGCATGTCTTTCTTTACACACCTTTATGTGATTTCTACTACCACCATTCATGCATCCTCATATATATTTTCCCCCTGATTGACACACCCTACTCTCGCACTCCTAGCCCATTATATATATAGAAAATAAACTAATAATATCCCACGCTCTGCAATCGCAAATCATAGTTCAGTGTTTCTGAATGAGACAGTCAATCAATAAGGAAATTTGGGACTAGAAACATGTAGCTACGTAACCACTTTGACGATCTATCAACGATCGTAAAATTATGAAGTGATAAAATATCTCTGATTTTTGTTCTGATTTCATTGTTCAATACACACACACACACACACACACACACACACACACACACACACACACATATATATATATATATATATATATATATATATATATATATATATATATATAAATGTATATTTATATAATATTAGTTTTCGATTCGTTTGCAATTATGCAAACAAACCTCATTTTTATAGCCATGTCAGTAGAATGAACCCTTCATTCTTGCTCTTGAGTTGGCATGTAAACAGAACCGCAGACACTAATGTTTCTGGGTATCACCCTTCATCAGTACAGCTCACTGTTCACCTCCCAACTGTCAGAGCTAGTGAAAATATATGCTATTTTCTAAAATATACAGTGACTGATCGGCTTGATTTGCATATTAGCAGACTGGCTGATCAGTCAGATCTGCATATTAGCAGAACCAGTGGTCAGCGAGATTTGCATATCAGCAGACTGGCCAGTCAGTTTCCTGGAGACGAGCGATAAATGGCCGGCTTTGCCACATTCAAATAAAAAAAGAAAATGTTCGCTCTACATGGCTGAATACAATAAATGTTATCTTACTTTTTTTAATATTAGTAACATTCGATTCGTTTGCAACTATGCAAGCAAGCCTCATTTTTATGCCAACACAAGAGCAAGAATGAAGGGTTCATTCTACTGACATGGCTATAAAAATTAGGCTTGTTTGCATAATTGCAAACGAATCGAATGTTATTAATATTCGAAAAACTCAGATTACATTTATTGTATTCAGCCATTAGAGCGAACATTTTCTTTTTTAATATTTATATAAGTATATATATATATATATATATATATATATATATATATATATATATATATATATATATATATATATATCAAAGGTATATATTGATTTAGAAACTCAAAATAGTCTCTTACAATAAAATAGCTCTAAGAAAGAGATTTTTCCGAGCTGTATGTTATAACTGAATATAAAAGAAAAACGAACACAGATATATAGATATATGTGTTCAAATCGTAAGGGTCCAGATTCGGTAAGGTAAAAAGAATACTAACTATAGACAATAGGATTTGCCAGACTCAATTTAAGAATAAATCAAGAAATTAAATACACACCAGAATTGTGGTAACTACCAATCACGCAGACAGCTTTGATAATGCTGTTTCGCAAAATTAATTGTGAAGAGGAATAACAATTCTTGCTCATCAGTGGATGAAGAATTATTAGTAACTTGATCACTTTTAAGTATGTTAAAAAACTGAATAGTGTGCGTATATTTAATAACGCACATGGTATCTGAACTTAGCGTGTCTCACAAACTCACACCAGTAAAAATAGCAGCCAGGTTTACTCGACATTTGAATTAGCTCAAACAATTAACGGAGCCGAATATATCAAAGTTAGAAACTCAAAATAGTCTCTTACAATAAAATAGCTCTAGGAAAGGCATTTTTCCGAGCCGTATATTATAACTGAATATAAAAGAAAAACGAGCACAGATATATAGATATGTGTTCACATTTGAGCAAAAATCTCTTTCCTAGAGCTATTTTATTGTAAGAGACTATTTTGAGTTTCTAAGTCAATATATACCTTTGATATATTCGGCTCCTTTAATTTTTTGAGCTAATTCAAATGTCGAGTAAACCTGGCTGCTATTTTTAGTGGTGTGAGTTTGTGAGACACGCTAAGTTAAGATACCATGTGCGTTATTATATATACGCGCAGTTTTTTAATATACTTAGAAATGACCAGGATACTAATAATTCTTCACGCACCGATGAGCAAGAATTGGTATACCTCTTCACATTTAATTTTGCGAAACAGCATTATCAAAGCTGTCTTGGTTATTGGTAGTTACCACAATTCCGGTTTGTATTTACTTTCTTGATTTATTCTTAAATGGAGTCTGGCAAACCCTATTGTCTATAGTTATTATTCTTTTCACCTTATCGAATCTGGGCCCTTACGATTTGAACACATATATCTATATATATGTATTCGTTTTTCTTTTATATTCAGTTATATATATATATTTATGTATATATTTATGTATATATGCATTGATCGCTATATACCTTCGTTTCCCAGTGTGGTTGTATTACTATTTGTATTGTGTATATTTGCGATTGGATATATTAATTAATACCCAGTATAGGTAAAGTCAAATTACCCAAAATGAAAAGAATATCAAAGAATTGCATTATGTATGTATTTCAGTCGGCGGTATAATGATCAGATAAATAGTTTACACCTAGAGAATTTCACGCGCACAAGAATTAACTCACACACTAAAACAGTCACATAAACACGCATACTCCACATGCATATATACATCTATATATATATTTTTTTTTTTTTTTATTCTAATCACACACACACACACACACACACACACACACACACACACACATATATATATATATATATATATATATATATATATATATATATATATATATATATATATATATATATATATATACAGGATATCCGTAGATAAAACGCCAAGGAAAACATGATCAATCTTTTGTTTGCAAAATAATATATTTAGTATTAAACATTTAATATGTCTACTTTTGTCTTACGGCCCGATGAGAGACTAGTATTAGGACGACCCCTCTAGTATAAACTGGTTGCCATAACTGGAACGCGAAACTTAATGTCGTGCTTAATTGTATGACATTTTAATTATACTATATATATAATTGTGAATTTATTAAGATATTGCACCTCAACAGGTTTTTGGACAAACAGGAAAAGATATAATATCAATACGCAATGGATAAATAAAAAATATATTGTTATGAAGAAGATTTTAAAGTCAATCATCAGCTGCAAATTATAACATTCGAATTCAAAACACTGCTCCCCAGATCTGCAAAAGAAAGCGAGGAAAAACAAACAAGCGATCACATGATTGATTTGAATCATGATGCACGAGTTTTGTTGTGCGTTTTACTTGAGGTAGACAATTTTAACAGGTCGACGGCGTGGTCAAGATGGTGTGAAGTTGGAGATGTGAATAGTTGGTGTGAATTCGGGCGACAAAGAACAATATTACAGAATACATCCAACCTGGTGCGTCTCCTTCTTCTGTGCTCTGCAAGTTGGCCAGGTGAGCAGGCTTGCAACAAAATATGTGCAACAAAATATGCATACAGAAGGAGAATGAGAAAGAGAGCAAGTGTACGAGAGTGAATGAGCTAATGTACTAGCCGAATTAAATTCTTATAAAGAATATCGAATTGAAATTGATAATATACAGCATATTTTTCAGCAAGAAATAGAATAGATGAAAAAATTATTAAATGACAGTATGTTGTTTTGCTATGAGTTAACATAAATTAGAAACGTGTGAATCAGATATTAGAAATATTCTCAAGGACACTTGTTTCGACATATAAATATATACTCTTTCGATATTATCCATTTATTAAGAAAATTGAAACATATTCGTTCTACTTGTTTTTCTATATTTTGTAACACTTTGTTATAGAGAAGATAGTGATCTATAACTAGTAAAATGTTTATTTATCCAGTTAAGTTTAATTTATCTAATCTTCTGTTAAATAAATTGAATCTAATACGATGTAGTGATTAGAAACCCATTTTCTTAACTGTGAATACCTAGAAGAATATTTGCTCTATAGTTGGCTTTCCCTCTTCACTCATGATATTCGTATGACATTTATTGTCATTTATACAATATACTTTTCTATTTGTTTGAAAATATGCATACTTCAAAGAAAATGCCGTTTCTGGTATAGGTAATGAAATAAAAGGAAATTATAAGAACTGTTTAAACAATAACACTAGTGCTACATATATATTATTTCTGACAAACAATATGCTACTGAAATATATTGCCTGCAGTTGCTATCGAAGAGAAATCAGGATAACGTCAACGAACACTTTTAGTATTTCTCTCAGAATATGTGCTGTTCATCTCTGTTTTACAACACATTCCCGTCTTCATTTGCCTCATAGTGAAGCCAAGTTTATTTTCCATTCATCATTTTCAACGGCGCCAGTGCAACATATTTTTAGCGGCGAGAAACATTAAAAATTGTGCAGCGATGTTTTTGTTTTACTGCTAGCGGAAGGTGTATTTCTAAGCTCTAAATTTAATTACACTGGGTTACAATACGGATTCATTAAAGGTACCACATTACAGACAAATAAATGATATGTTGAAATATTAGTTATCTCGACGTATCCTAATCAATCACACACACAGACACATGAGATGGAGAGAGAGAGAGTCGGGGAGACAGTGGGATGGGTAAATAGGAGAGATAGGCATGCACGGTATTGTTTTGTTTTATTCACAATATTTCATTGATTTAGGAGATAGAAGGTTATTGAATATCGTTGAATCTTGGTGATCTATTTCTTGCATCTATATATATGGAGGAGAGGATGGAGACTGTGGAGGTGATGAGGGAAGAGCTCTGTACCGCTTACACTGAGGTCAGAGAGGAGGCACTGATAGAGAAGATCAGAAGTGTGGAGAGAGCGGTTGACAGATCTGGATGTAAGGAGAGCTGGATGATCATCAACGAGATCACAGGGAGGAAGAAAAGGTGTTCGAGTCAGATCCAGGGAACGGGGCCCGAGGATAGGAAGAGGAAATGGCTAGACCATTTAGGACCCTACTAGGAGAGCCACCCTCCACAGCCCAGAGCACTGGGGAGATCAGGCGGCTGTTTGAGGAACTGGATGTTGAGACAGAGCCCTTCACCAGAGAGGAGCTTCAGAGAGCCAAGAAGAAGATCAAGGAGGGCAAGGCTCATGGAGAAGATGGAGTGGCATCAGAGGTGATGAAGAGGTGTGATTTTGATGATATAATCCTGGGGTTCTGTAACGGGGCACTGGAGAAAGGAGTTGCCCCGAATCAGTGGAGGATCAGTAACATCGTCCCAGTGCCAAAGAAGGGAGATCTCTCTAACACCAACAACTACCGGGGGATCTCACTGACGTCACTTGTGGCAAAGACCCTCAACAGGATGATTCTTAACAGGATCCAGCCTGAGATGGAGAAGAAGCTCAGGGACAACCAGAACGGCTTCAGAGAGGGTAGATCAACCACCAGTCACATCCTGATGCTGAGGAGGATATTAGAGGGAGCTAGAGCAAAGTGCTTTCCTGCAGTCATGGTTTTCATTGACTTTAGGAAGGCCTTTGATTCTGTGGACCGTTACTGCCTGATGAAGATCTTACAGGCTTATGGAATCCCCAAGAGGATAGTAGACCTGATATCACTGCTCTACACCAACACCAAAGCCCAAGTCATTACACCTGATGGGATGACAGAGTTCTTTGAGATACTGGCTGGAGTGCTCCAGGGAGATACATTGGCTCCCTACCTTTTTATCATCGTAGTGGACTATTGTATGCGCCTTGCACTGGAGAAACACCAGGACTCTGGCTTTACTGTAGCACCGGCTCAGAGCAGGAGAGTTGGGCGAAAAAGGTATCGGATGCTGAATTTGCCGACGACATAGTTTTGGTGACAAATACAGTGAAGGAGGCAGAGGATTTAATGCGGGAGGTTGAGACTGTGTCGATGAGTGTGGGGCTGAGAATGAATGAGACTAAAACAAAATATCTGGTAGAGAATGTTGAGAAGCCAGAGGGGATCACTAATGTAGGCGGGAAGCCGCTGGAATTGGTTGAGGACTTCCTGTATTTGGGAGCAAAGATTGGGAATACGGAAGATGATGTGGTTGAGAGGAAGAGCAAGGCCTGGGCGGCGTGTCACAGCTTGAGATCGGTGTGGAAGTCGGACCTTCGTAGAGACCTGAAAATCCGCCCTTTCATTGCTGTAGTGGAGTCTGTGCTGCTGTATGGGTCTGAGACTTGGACACTGACCAAGAGACTCATTCAGATGGTGGATGGGTGCTACACGAGAATGCTGAGGATGGCTCTGAACATTAATCAGTATACACTGAGGATGAAAAACTCAGAGCTGTATGGGAGCATCCCAAACGTCAGCTCAAAAGTGACACAGAGGAGACTGAGGTTGGCTGGACATGCTCACCGACATCCAGAGTTGACATGGCACTCAGTGCTCCTTTGGGAGCCCCTACATAGACACACTAGAAGAGGAAGACCAAGGTTAACATATGTTGATGCCCTAAGGACAGACACTGGTCTGTTGGAGATGCAGGATATGGCAGCGATAATGAGGGACAGAGACCGCTGGAGAGAACTCGTCCATGGTTCTCGGGAATTTTACCCGCCTTAGATAGATATATACTCTGTGACTTAAAGCTACGAAGGCCGGAAGTATACTAACTGGATTTACCTCCGCACTAACTTTCGCCAATCTGGATATTGGAAACAACTAGATTTAAGATTACTGAATGCCTTTATGTTCAATTATGAACTTATATTATACATTTATGTTCATATGTATAAACTTGAATAAACGCCTGAAGAAAGGTCACTATTTTGATGCATCTTGATTTATGGTCGTACGGTCAAATTTAGGCCTTGAAACCTTCGGTAGCGCTTTTGTTCCGTGAATGAACATAAATAATTGTTTCTACTTTAGGCACAAGGCCAGCAATTACCCAATACATTACTGGTACTTTATGTTATCGACCCCGTAAGGATGACAGGCAAATTTAACCTCGGCGGGATTTGAACTCAGACTGTAAAGGGACGTAACTATGCTAGAAAGCATGGCGTCCAACCCTCTACCGATACTGCCAATTCACCGCTCTTAAATAATAATAATATATGTATATATATATATATAATTATATATAAATATATATAATGTGTGCGTGTCTGTATGTGTGTGTTTTTGTGCGCGCGCGTGTGTGTGTGTGCGTGTGTAGAATAAAATGCATATATTTTGTCAAAGGTCTTTCGTCACACATTCTGTGACCTCCTCAGTGATTATGTTTTTATTTTATTTCTCTCCTTCTTGAACTATCCAACCAATCGCAAACTTATAATGAATTGAATTGAAAACCAACAGGTGTATATATATATAGATATATATATATATGTGCGTGTGTGTGTGCGTGTGTGTGTGTGTATATATCTCATAATATATAACCAGAAATTTCTCTGTCTGTCTGTCCGACAGTGGAAACACGTGCGCGCGTGCGAATGTTTTTTGCGCACGCGTAGAGAGAGAGTGAGAGTGAAAGAAAGAGACAGACTACGAGAGGGGGATAGCGGGAGGGAGAGAGGGAGAGAGAGAGAGTGAATAGACGCTAAAACTCGTGCGCGCGTGCGAATGTTTTTTGCGCACGCGTAGAGAGAGAGTGAGAGTGAAAGAAATAAAAAGACAGACTACAAGAGGGGCATAGCGGGAAGGAGAGAGGGGGGAATTGAGGAGTGCTACAGAAACATATATACATTTCTGTGTGTGCGTAATATATATATATATACACACACAGAAATATATATATATACACACAGAAATAAATATACATTTCTGTGTGTGTAATATATATATATATACACACAGAAATATATATATATTTCTGTGTCTGTAATATATATATATATACTAGCAGAAAACCACCTGGTGGGCGGTTTTCTGCTAGTCGCTCTATATATAAAACGGTAGACGTCTGTCTCTGTGTGTGTATGATTTTTATGCATTTCCACATCTCTCTACCGATTTTGATGATTTTTTCCCAGTGTGCTCCAAATTTACCAGGGCAGTTCAACGCGTAATTATTTCTGCTAAAGATTTCCTGCTTCTATGAAAACAAATCGATAAAACTAAATACATGCTGTAACCCTCTCTCTTACACGCTTCATTCCTCTCACTACTACCATCAAAAATATATGAAACTACATACATGTTGCAACTCTCTTTAAAGGGACATCCTTTCCTCTTAATCTCCTCTGCAACTCTCTTTAGAAGTTTACTGCCTCCGTCTACTACCCTACAATTTAGAACAACGACAAAACTTCTTTTGAAGGAACGCGACACAAACTTTTAAACCTAAGCAACACATTGATTTATACAACAACAAATAGCTTTACTCTCTCTGTCACGCTTCCCTCTCTCTACAATAGATTATTCCCCATCTCTATAATTTAACTGCTTTACTCTCTTCCTGCTTCGAGATTTAACACTAGTTTCTCTCTCTCCGTCGCTCTTCTCTCTCTCTATAATAGATCATTCCCCCTCTTCGTTCGGGAAAGCGAAAAAAACTTTGATAACAAAGCGACACTCATACATCAAATATCAAAATTTAAACATTAAATACATACTGCTCTCTCAACGTTACATTTTACACGCTAGATATAAGGGCAACAATCGATCAGATCATTCCCCTCTCTATAATTTAAATGCTTTACTCTCTCTGTCGCTCTCCACTCCCTATATGACAACACTGCAGTGGAGCGTTCCGTATTGAGCGTTCCGTATTGACATACAGCTTATCTGGGGCATTTTCAATCGGCTTATTGCAAATAACAACCCGCAAAATAACACTTCATATAACAGATTAATGCTATAGACATATCAATCGGAATGTAACCCGTGAACTTTTTCCCGGGCAAAATTATTCGAACAGACAGGACCTCATTGCCAGAGTGTTCAGACTGAAACTGGCTAAACTCATGG
Organism: Eledone cirrhosa; assembly: GCA_964016885.1. Lineage (NCBI taxonomy): Eukaryota > Metazoa > Mollusca > Cephalopoda > Octopoda > Eledonidae > Eledone > Eledone cirrhosa. The sequence continues at coordinate 82,418,448 of OZ024742.1, forward strand.
TTTTAATAAAAAAGGTCAGGTATTTGGGGCTGTAAAATGTGACATGTTCACCGTCGAATGGCAAAAACAAGGGCTGCCACATGCTCACATTTTGATTTGGTTAGCCGATAAAATCAATTCAAATGCCATAGACAGAATCATTTCGGCTGATATCACTAACCCAGCAACTGACGAGGAATTACATGATATCGTCAAAGCTAACATGGTCCGTGTGCCTTGGGTCCTAATGAGCATCACACGTGTCTGAAATGGGTGGGGTGCAGTAAGGGATAACCAAACAAATTTGTTGACCAGGCTCAGACTGGTGGAGACGGGTACACCCTGTACAGGCGGAGACGGCCCGAGAACGGTGGCTTACCACAACAGTAAGGGGAGGTCAAGTCGACAATCGATGGGTGGTCCCTTACTGCCCGCTTCTCTTGAAGATGTTCAACGCCCACATCAACGTTGAGTTTTGCATCTCCGTCAAGTCGATAAAATACATATGCAAATATATATATAAGGGCTCTGATGCAGCAATGTTCGCATTTCAAGCTGAAAATAGCAGGGACGAGGTCACAGAGTACCTGGCGGGTCGGGACATCAGTAGCAATGAAGCTTTTTGGCGCCTATTTGGTTTACCCCGATACCAACGTCACCCCGCCATCGTACAGCTTGCGCTACATTTGGAAAATGGGCAAAGGGTTTACTTTACGGTCCAAACCGCCGCCAATCTGGCCGCCGATCCGAAAGAGACCACTCTGATGGGTTTCTTCAAACTTTGCCAGTTCGATACATTTGCGCAAACAACTGTGTACTCCCAGGTTCCATCCTACATTATATGGTCGAAAAACACTTGGGTGCGAAGAAAGTCAGGGCAGGCTGCTGAAATACATCCTGGTGTAAAATGTGACAGCTGTCTTGGAAGGGTTTACACCGTGCCCCCAAGTCAGCATGAGTGCTTTCATCTCCGCCTTCTTTTACATGAAGTTGTAGGCCCACAAAGTTTTCAGGACCTCAAAGCTGTTGATGAAGAAATGTGTGATACGTGCCGGGAAGCCTGCTTTAAGCGTGGTCTTTTGGAAGATGATTCGCAATGGGATTCCACTTAGGCAGAGGGTGCTTTGTTGAAATCACCTAAAGCTTTACGGGAACTCTTTGCCATTTTCCTTCAAAAGTGTGAATTGGGTGATCCCAAATCTTTATGGGTCAAGTACAGAGACTTCCTGTCTGAGAACTTCCTGCGCCTGGCTCATCTGCAGTATACTTCAGTAGAAGTTGGTTACAGCGACCTTATCTACAACAAGGCACTCATTGATGTCGAGGGTGGGAGTGAGTTGGCGACGTATGGCTTGCCGTCAACCGTTAGAGAGGAAGCTAACAAGTTGGCCCCGGATTTGTTGCGGGAAACAACATATGACATCGAATCTCTTTCCCAATACTTAGAGGAAAATGAGCCCAAACTTCTGTCGGACAAAGAGTTGGCCTATTTAACTATCATTGACGCGGTTCAAAATCAGACTGGGAGTATTTACTTTCTCGATGCTCCTGGGTGTACCTGAAACACTTTTGTAACGAAATTGATTATCGCTAAGATTCGTCAGGAGAAAATAATTCCGTTGGCCGTTGCATCGTCCGGCATTGCTGGTACTTTGTTGCCTGGGGGAACGATAGCACATTCAACCTTTAAACAACCCTTGGATTTAGTAAAAACTGAGACACCAACATGCAATATCAGCAAGAGTTCACACGAAGCTCTGGTTTTCAAAAGATGTTGCCTCATTGTTTGGGATGAGTGCACAATGGCACACAAGCGTGCCATTGAGGCATTGGACGGGACCGTGAAAGACATTAGGGATTCTACGGCTCCCATGGGTGGCGTAACCCTTCTGCTATCAAGGGATTTTTGACAAACGCTGCCTGTCATACCCAAAGGGACAAGAGCTGATAAAGCGCGTGCCTGCCTTAAATCGTCCATGTTGTGGCTCTAGGTGAAGAGTTTGTACCTGAGCACAAATATGCGTGCTCATTTGCATGGTGACAACATGTCTGCAGCATTTGCTCAGAATATTTTAGCACTTGGTGAGGGCAAGGTCCCTGCGGATGACAAGGGAGGCATAGCAATCGACTCTCTGTGTAACATTGTGAGCAGCCCTTCTGACCTTAGGGAAGCAGATTTTCCTAATGTCTCATCTAACTTTAAACACCTCGATTGGCTCAGCGAAAGAGCCATCCTTGCCCCGAAAAATACCATGGTTAATTTTATTAACAAGCAGCTGATTGAGAAGTTTCCCGGTAAAGAACACATCTTCAAATCTATCGGACGTAAGACCTCGACGATATCGTTAATTATCCGGTTGAGTTATTAAATTCCCTTGAGCTCCCAGGGCTCCCACCTCACATTCTTAAGCTTAGGGTTGGCTGTGCCATTATGCTAATAAGCAACTTGCAAGCAATGCAACGGTTCTCGCATGGTCGTCAAGTCACTGCCGCCCCACTTGATTGGGGCCACCATTGTAACGGGGTGTGGGAGAGGGGAGAATGTTTTCATTCCAAGGATGAACCTTTTTCCCTCGGCGTCAGATATCCAGTTCCATTTCCGTCGATCCAAATTTCCGGTGAGACCATGTTTTGCCATGTCCATTAACAAGTCACAAGGGCAAACATTGTCGGTGGCGGGCATCCATTTGGGGGAGTCATGCTTCTCCCATGGCCAACTGTATGTTGCCTGTTCCTGCGTAGGGTGCAGGAATGGACTTTTTCCTTACACTCCTCAAGGGATGACACGCAATATCGTCTACAAAGAGGTGCTATAGATGTTGGTGCAGGTGTTGGAGCTATGCCGTCTGGAAAACTAGTAGCGTCACCCATAGCGGACAGAGCTGCCACCTAGTGGGATCAGGGCCACCATCTTGCAATTTGGTCTACTAAATTCACTATTGGAAGATTATTAACCTATCATTGATTGTCCAAAATGCTAATTGGTTCATAACTATTAATAACCGGTTCAACTGCTGTAGGCACTTAATTGATAAGCTTATTCGCTTTCAAGCTACGACTACCTGTATGTAACTTTTCGTAGCGAATGAACAAGCCCGAGCGCACGCCAGGCTAAACTGCTAGTATATATATATATATATATATATATATATATATATATATATATATATATATATATATATATATATATATATATATACTGTATTTATATATGTGTGTATATATATATATATATATATATATGTGTGTGTGTGTGTGTGTAATTATATATATATATATATATAAATGAAAATAGAGAAATTAATGTGAGCAAGAAGCAAACAGTACTTCATATATATATAAGTGACTATTACGTCAAGGGGGAAAATATTTAAAGTGAGATATGGGAAAATAATTCAATCTCAATTCAAAAAAAGTCAAGACAGAAATTTTATCCACAGATTTTGTGTAATCCAGGGAAAAAACCATTAGAATCTTAACTCAGAATAAAATTAAGGGTAAATACTTATCCTTCAATTTGGAAAAATCTACAAATGCTCTATATAGTCTTTAAAAGACTATTTCACAAAACCTTTCAGTGGGGTTAGTCACGGTTGGAGTCGTTCATCAGTAGAGCTCAACACGATAACTAAGAACCACAGCTAAAATATGCCCGAAGGGAATTTAAGAGAATAAACACACATTGAGAACAGGGCTAGGGACATCATAAGGAGACGAATGACTGTTTACAAGAAACAGCAGTCAACTCATTTCGAAAAAACCTCCACAAAATATGCACACGCATATACATATATATATATATACTGTATATATATATATATATGTATGTGTGTATATATATATATATATATATATATGTGTGTGTGTATATATGTATATATATATATATACATATATATATATATACATATATACATATGTATATAAAACATTATTTTGTTGAGCAAAAATTTGCCAAAACTGCTACTATAGTTCATAGTAATAGTTCGGCTACTGTCTTCTTAACACCCAACTCCTCACTGATTAACCTCGATGTCACGTGATTGATTCTTTTGAATTTGCCACCGTCCAAGTAGGCAGTGATTTTTCCAATGTCTTGGAATTTAGTCCACGCTTGCTTTTTTCCATCCACTGAATTATTTTTGTATAAGTTCCCTGTGTCCACGCATCGGGAAATTAGCTGAGAATAGACTGCTGATGACAAAAGGCTTTCTCCATGATGGTTGGTACTTGGTGGTAGCGGTTTTGAAATATCCTCGTGGCGAAAAGTTTTTGAAATACCGCTAATTTTTCTCTTCAAAATTATTCTAAAGAAAATTTGAACAATAAAAAAAAAAACCATTTTCCATGAAAATTATTTGGTAAGAAAATCCAAGATGGCTGATTGAAAAATGTGCCTGTGATGAAGAAGCCGTCATGTGGCACGATGCAGCCAATCAGATGGCTGGGATTGAAGAAGACAAGCTGTACGCGGGAAAACAAAATTTTTGAGTCTCCATTTGTAATTTTAACAGAATGTTGAAAGCAAAATTTAATATCCAGAGAAATCCTTTTTTTTTTTTTTATCAAACTATGCTAGCAAAGCAAGTTGTTCTTAGTCGGTGGTCACGTACTCATTTTATCAACCAATTGAAATATACCAAGCCACCTCAACCGGATAAAAGACATCGCAGAATTTTAAATCCCAAACTGACATTTTTTGATAGTCGTCGAAAAAACTCTTTCTTTTGTGTTGTATTTTTGTGTTCGTCTGTATGCGTGAGTCAATAGTGTCACCATGAAAGTAATGACAGAAATATTATGGAGGCTGCGTGCTTCAACAAATGGAATATTATGAATTGTATGGACTTACGCTAAGTAAGTTTAGCTACCCGATTCGGACATTCCAAACGTTAAGCCACTCCACATTGCCGTTAAAACGAATGGCGAATTCAAATAGGCTGCGTTTTCATTCTTAATCGTCGAAGGTCAGCAATTTGGTAGGTAGTGTATTGTCACCAATTTGGCTGATAAGTATTTAGAAGTGGTAATGTTGCCACGAGGAACCAGGTTTGGTAGAAAGATATGATAGGAATATCGACAACGACTTTAGCTTGGTTTTACATTATTTATTAACAGAGGTTGAGCTGGCATGCCAAGAGAAATACGGTCGAATGGCTGAGGCGTTTAGCCAATTCCGTAGTAAAATTGTTGTGTCGTTACATATTGTTTGTGCTGGCGGAGCAAAAGAACAAGTGGTGTTTACCTTAGCGTCCTCAAATCTTTGCGGGCTATTTCTCTCTCAGAACGCGTAGTGATACATCCTCTTCTACTGGCGCTGATTGGCTGAGCTGAGCCAAATCACGCACAGAGAATGTATACTAATTAGTTGGAGTGAAATTTCAGTAAGTTAATTTATATAATTTTTTTATTTTACGTCTTTCATATATATATATATATATATATATATATATATACAATATATTAACAAATGGAAACTATATTTATAAAAGCATATTTCTTTCATTATACATATTTTAAGGGCCACCAAGGCAAATTATGGTACGCTTTCATCAGATACAATATAATATAGGTTAGTCTAATAAATAAATATTGACATACCCTGAAAAAATGCAACCATTCTGGTTGCTGACTCCTAATATTTTGCTTGTATCGCAACAAACTAAATATAACCTCTACATATATTTATATATATATATATATATATACACACATATATATATATACATATATACACACACATATATATATATACATTTATACACACACACATATATATATATATATTGTTATACTTTGGGAGGGTCATGTTGCCAATTAGAAACACACGCACCAGACGTTTCACTTCAATTTATTATAATAAAGTTATAAATTTAAGAATTTATAAATTTCCGGTTGGTTGGTTGGTTCCACAACCAGATAATTGTTTATATATTGTCAAAGTTGTTTCGTCACACATTCTGTGACCTCTTCTGTGACTGGGGATACCATTAATAACAAAAAACAAATCCTCCATTCCCATTATGCCAAACCCATGACTTCCAAATATCTGATCGACCGAAACTCCGCTGTTTCGGACCATACGAAAATCAACATACTGATTGCGGATTTGGTACGGGTGATGAGAAACGTGTCCCGCATGTGCAACCCCAAAGAACTAGAGAGAGACATACAACACTTCATCCACCGTATGCAGTTCTCTGGTTACAATCAGAGAGATAAAATCAGAGTATATAGAGGAGCCAGAACCAAATGGGAAAAAATGGTAAATAATGACACAAATGGGACCTGCCCCTTGTATAGGAGCAAATTTTGGAATAGAATAGAAATAACTAGGAATAAGGCTAATAGAATAAACTCAGGGTATGATAGCAATAAATACCAGAGTGTAATGTTCATCGATACCACCCCTAGAGCTTACAAATTTAGAAGGGCCCTAGATTAACATAAACTCAATATTAAGAGAGTAGAAAGACCCGGTACCTCCATAAAAACTCTTATTAATAATACATACCCTTTTCAAAGACCTCCCTGTATAGATAAGAAATGTATAATCTGTAAATTAAGCCCCCATATTAACTGTAAAACTAGAAATGCAGTATATAGCATAAGATGTACTGAAGGACAATGTAGTGATAAATATATAGTGTACGTAGGTGAGACAGCTCGTAGTATAGGCGAACAGATAAATGAACACTGGCGAGAACTTCAAGATAGTAAAGAATCATCTGTACTCTACCAACATGCTATAATAGAACATAAGGGTAAATTAGAGAACGTAGAAATAAAAATGGAATCTACACACAGAAAAGACGCAATGTTTAGAGGCAATAAACATAAATGAACTCCAACCAAAATTAAATAGAAAACATGAATGGAACAGCAACATCACAACTTAAAAATTAAGGACAAAATGAAAACACACACGCACATAGAACAAACAACCAACCAGTAACATGTAAATAAACAAATAAATAACCGAATATAAACACACACAAACAGCCGGATGTAACACATACGCAAACTAAGCACACACCACACACACAAAAACAAGATGGCGTAGGACAGAACAAAGGAGAGGCGCTAAAACAAAGAAAAGAATCCCCATTCACTGAAGAGGTCACACAATGTCTGACGAAAGAACTTTGACAATATATAAACTATCATCTGGTTGTGGAACCAACCAAACAACCGGAAATTTATAAATTCCTAAATTTATGAAGTTATTATAATAAATTGAAGTGAAAGCTTGTGGTGCGTGTGTTTCTTATTGGCAACATGACCCTCCCAAAGTATAACAATATCGGTTTCAACACACGTTTTCAGATAAAGACTCTTGCTAAACAAATTCAGAAACGATATATATATATATATATATATATATATATATATATATATATATATACAGGTTTTATTGGGAGCATGACCCTGCCAAAGTATAACAATATCTGTTTCACCACACGCTTTCAGATAAGAAATCCTCGCAAAACAAATTCAAAAACGAATTATATATATATATATATATATATATATATATATAAATATATATATATATATATATATATTTATATATATATATTGAGTGTAGCCAAACATCATTTCGGGTTTTATAAACAGGAAATACAAGCTTGTCCGGAATCTCGAATTCACTCAATGCATTCAATCCATATTCAAAATCTATCCAATTATATTTATTTTACTCACATATAAACAATTCATAAAAGTCAATTCATTTCTGCATCATTCCCTTCTGTTATGTGAACTTGGTTTCCTATCCATTATATATTTATCATAAGCTACTTCGGAGACAAAACTCATGATTTCTATTATAATTAAAATAATGAAACATCCTATCTGTAAAATATAAAGGTAAATAACTTATATATTTAGCTGACACTATCACAGTTATCATTTCTTCTATGTCAACAAAAAGCAATATTTCTTTAGTGGTCTAGTTTATATATGAAACCGAAATCCTACATTTAATATCACCTTTCTTTATCATATATCCGTTATCTAATACCATATAAGCAATAAATAATAATAATATGCAAAATTGAATTTAAATGACATCTATTATTTCGCATTTCTTATCAAATTCCATTGTTCCCAAAGGTAAATCCCGCTTTAATATCAATAACTGTTTCTCGATTCTTTCTCTTCATATTCTATTCTGGCAATTTTTCAAGCTATATCTTATTTTCGACTTTTCATGGCACATTGCGTTTGAAGTTATTGTATAGGGTGATACGTTCAACAAACAGTTTAAATGTCCTTGTCTACAAAATCAATATTTTCCTACAACAGATGGGATGTCAAGGAAACCACTTAGACATTTGTTCTAGCATCAGAAAAGAGCTTCATGAAACATCCTTATCAGATATGCATAACTGGAATATACGCACAAATATATATAGGCAGATATGTATGTATATATGTATGTATGTTTGTTTATATGTCTGTATGGTTTTCTGGTTTCATAATGTTATAATTTTTTACCAATAGAGAGTCAGTTTCTAACGTAGACACAAGACATTTTCATTGACATTTAGACACATTAACTAGGTAAGTATGTCTGCATGTCTGCATATATGTGTGTGTGTGTGTGCGTGCGTTTGTGTGTGCGTCTATAGATATATATGTTATTGTATGTGTGGATCCGTATGTTTTGAGCTATATCTGTGCAGGTGCATATGTCCTGTATCTGTACATACAGTGTATATACAGTTATTAAAGTTTTGGAATGTTTTACATATTTTACAGTTCAATAAATTTTGGTTCTGTGAAGCCAAGCTTCTTAAGATTTGTACTGGGGCAGTTAATAACATATCCCAGATCCCTAATAACTACAGTTATAAATATGAAGGTATAGTAGTCAGGGTGGAGTGTCTGCAGATTCCTCATGAGTTCTTCATCGATGTTCTCTTTTCGATAATCTTTAATATCATATTGGCCTCTGCTTGGCAGCTAACCTTTACTAGTAAGCATGCCTTCTTTTCTCTGTACTATGTCAATTTATCTGGCCTGAGTTCAAATCCCACCCAGGTTAACTTTGCCTTTCATCCTAGCGGTGTCAATAAAATAAAGTACCAATAACCCACTGGGATAATGACAGGCCTTATGCCAAACTTAGAAACAATTATATTGAATTTTGACTGGAACATCCCATAGTGCTTTTACCTTTTATGTATGTATATCTTCTACATTTCTGTAAACTTTAATAGATTTATTGTCGGGTCTAGCCTTTCTACAAATTCCATTGTATATTGTTTTGGTCACTACATCATGCCTCATAAGTAAATCATATCGTGATGACATATTTGGACAATTGCTTATGACACGTGTAACATATTCGATGTTAATTCTGTAGTCTGCAATTGTTGTCAAATTTATGTATGTAGGTATGATTGCTTGTATGTGTTTACCTATGCATACATACGTGTATGCATATATATATATATATATATATATATATATATATATATATATATATATATATATATATATATATATATATATATATATATATATATATATATAATTGATTAATTTAAATAGACAATTCTATTGATTGGTTAATTATTTATGTTTCCTTAATAACATCTAGTTGAGTGCTTTATTTGGTTTGTGTAAAGGAATGTATTCCTTTGTTCAAATTCATAATTTGACCGGCAAAACCGGGGTTTTCCTCCCTTCGGAAAAACCATGTGTTTACTGCTAATAATCACAACCGGGCGGACTAGAACGAAAACTTGTTGACGAGGTAAATTCCTCTCTTCTATCTTCCAAAACCTATAACCTGCAGGCGCCTGCAAGTGGATTTTGTCGATTTCGGATTTACAGAAATGTGATATATATTATATGTTATATATTATGTGTTATATGTTGTGTATGGTATCAACGCGACGGTCCAAGTTTGTCATATTTTCCTGAGTTCAGTTTTTTTCGTCGCTTCGGTCACTGCCGCTCGCCTATCGGTCGGTGTCTTCAATTCGCAAAGCTGTCTAAACGTAATGTTATAACTCTAATGTAATATACCTTATTGAGTGCTTAGCTGCACACCCCGATTGTATTCGTTAGCTTCGCTGCACCCAGAGCTTCGATTATGCTGTACTAAATTTTATATACATATATATATATATATAAAATACAGTACATGGAGAAGAAAACACAAAAGGGAATGTTTTTAATTACGAGTGAAAAATCATAAAGTCTACGTAAGGAGTAGAAGATAATTATTAATTAAAAGATTAAATCAACATGTACAGACCAACCTTTATAATTATAAAACACATGAACAAAATCTAAGAGAATGTTTTGCCATAAAAAGTGTTGATACCATACTTTCTCAGGACTTCTCAACAAGTGGAAAGACAGCATGGTCGACACTTCTAAAGAAACTTTAGACAACTAAAATATCACACATGGTGAAAGAAGAGACGAAACATGCGCGCTATACTGTATATAGAGACATGACTGGAAAGAAACACGCTGGAAATAGCAGCCCATAACCATTCAACTTAAGAAGCTCAACTAACATAAAGAAATTAAGTTGGAGCTAAAGTATCAAATGAAAAATCGGAGTTGAATACTCGCCTCAATCCCCTATAATTTAATGAGCTAAAGGCAGAGGTACAGGGCTTTTCATTACACAGTAGAAGAAAACACAAAATAGTAGGTTTTCAATTACGAGGAGTAGAAAACAACTAGAGTCTACGAAAGCAGTGGAAAATACATTAAAATAGTAAAATGAAGATCCGGCACCTATCCCTTTCCATTGAGCTCATTAAATCACAGGGGATTAACGCTAATATTTTCTATCTATATATATATTTATATATGTATATTAAATACATATATATATATACACACACACACACACACATATATATATATATATATATATAGATAGATAATTTAATATATCAACTAACATAGGCGCACAGATGCACGTCCATGCCAGCAAATACACAGGTTATGTCATAGTACCTAGGTGGTTCAATGCAGGAGGGTGCAGAACAATAATATAAAAGACGTAAAATAAGAAAATATTTTTTAAAAAATTTTTAAAAAATTTTTTACTTACTTACTTAAATTTTCACTCCAACTAATTAGTTTCTGCAATGGGATAAAGACAGTTACATAATCCAACTGTCGAGAATTCATTGCGTCATCAGGGAGTCTATTCTCAGCTGAGCCTCCAGGCAATGCGCGGACACTGGCGGCTCATATAAAAATAATAATTCGGTAGAAAGAACAGCTAGGCGAGGACTGGATTCTATGTACTGAAATTCTCACTGCTTCCAGTCAAATGGCCGATTCTAAAGAATCAATCACGTGACATAGAGGCTAGTTAGAAGGAATGGGATGGTAAGATGACTGACGCCTAATAACACCCCAAAAAAAATTTTGAAGTGGTTTTGGCAGGTTTGCTCGACAAATCAGTGATTTGGAGATAAATATAGATAATTTAATATATCAACTAACATAGGCGCACAGATGCACGTCCATGCCAGCAAATACACGGGTTATGTCATAGTACCTAGGTGGTTCAATGCAGGAGGGTGCAGAACAATAATATAAAAGACGTAAAATAAGAAAATATTTTTTTAAAAAATTTTAAAAAATTTTTTTACTTACTTACTTAAATTTTCACTCCAACTAATTAGTTTCTGCAATGGGATAAAGACATTTACATAATCCAACTGTCGAGAATTCATTGTGTCATCAGGGAGTCTATTCTCAGCTGAGCCTCCAGGCAATGCGCGGACACTGGCGGCTCATATAAAAATAATAATTCGGTAGAAAGAACAGCTAGGCGAGGACTGGATTCTATGTACTGAAATTCTCACTGCTTCCAGTCAAATGGCCGATTCTAAAGAATCAATCACGTGACATAGAGGCTAGTTAGAAGGAATGGGATGGTAAGATGACTGACGCCTACTAACACCCCAAAAAAAAATTTTGAAGTGGTTTTGGCAGGTTTGCTCGACAAATCAGTGATTTGGAGATAAATATAGATAATTTAATATATCAACTAACATAGGCGCACAGATGCACGTCCATGCCAGCAAATACACAGGTTATGTCATAGTACCTAGGTGGTTCAATGCAGGAGGGTGCAGAACAATAATATAAAAGACGTAAAATAAGAAAATATTTTTTAAAAAATTTAAAAAAAATTTTTTACTTACTTACTTAAATTTTCACTCCAACTAATTAGTTTCTGCAATGGGATAAAGACAGTTACATAATCCAACTGTCGAGAATTCATTGCGTCATCAGGGAGTCTATTCTCAGCTGAGCCTCCAGGCAATGCGCGGACACTGGCGGCTCATATAAAAATAATAATTCGGTAGAAAGAACAGCTAGGCGAGGACTGGATTCTATGTACTGAAATTCTCACTGCTTCCAGTCAAATGGCCGATTCTAAAGAATCAATCACGTGACATAGAGGCTAGTTAGAAGGAATGGGATGGTAAGATGACTGACGCCTACTAACACCCCAAAAAAAATTTTGAAGTGGTTTTGGCAGGTTTGCTCGACAAATCAGTGATTTGGAGATAAATATAGATAATTTAATATATCAACTAACATAGGCGCACAGATGCACGTCCATGCCAGCAAATACACAGGTTATGTCATAGTACCTAGGTGGTTCAATGCAGGAGGGTGCAGAACAATAATATAAAAGACGTAAAATAAGAAAATATCTTTTTAAAAATTTTTAAAAAATTTTTTACTTACTTAAATTTTCACTCCAGGAGTGAAGATTTAAGTAAGTAAGTATCTTCGAGTACGACTCGGAAGGGACCCGTTTTGAAGACGTGGACGACATCAAAAAGGCCGTGGCGACGGAACTGCGGAGGATCGCGGAAGAATCCTCCTGCTGTGCATGCAAGCGTGGCAGAAATGGATGGAAAGTGCATTAGACTCCAGGGGGATTACTTTGAAGGAAAACACGCTTAGTGTGAAGTTTGGGTTTGAAATACATCTTGAGTGATATCATTCCTGAAACTTTTCTGACGCACCTCGTATATACACATATATATGTGTGTATATGTATATAAATGTTTATATATGTATATATGTGGAGGCACGTGCCCTAGTGGTAAGAGTGCTCGACTTACGATCATAATGTCGTGGGTTCGATTCCTGGGCTGCGTGTTGTGTTCTTGAGCAAAACACTTCATTTCACGTTGCGCCACTATACTCAGCTGAAAATAAGTACCAGCAGTAGCTGAAGGTTAACCCTGTGATGGAATGGCGTCCTGTCCAGAGAGCAGTCTTGTACTCTCAGTCGCTTCTGAAACCGGGGTAAGCACCGGCCAATTGAGCCTTCTGGCTAAGACATACTTTAGGCTTTTTTTATATGTATATATATGGGTATATATATATATGTATATATATGTTTATATATATGCATATATATATATATGTATTTAATATATGTATATATATGTATACAGTGTTACTCTACAATTAAGGAGCCGTATTTATATATCTATATCGAAAATTAAGATAAATCAAAGTGTTGAAAGGACTTGACTGCTGTTTCTAGTTGTCGATAACCCTATTCACGCCACTGGGACGAAGCTGCAATGATGTGTGTATTTTTAGTAGATACAGCACGTGTTACTGGCCAGTCGCTGATTTGAACTTAATGCGTAAACACAGATGGCTGGACTTTTTCCTTGTTGAAAATCCAAGTATCGGCCTCCGTGGTTTACCATTCGATTAATTGGTGAAATATATGTCTTTAATGGAATATATAACCAAATAAATGGAATATATAACCAAATAAATATATATATATATATTTTTAAATAAGACTCTAGTTGCATTTTCGATTTCATCTTTCTTTCTTTATATAAATATATAAGTATACATATATATATATATGTATATATATATATATATATATATATATATATATATATATATATATATATATATATATATATATATATAAAGTTGAATAAAAGTCAAATGATCAAAATTTAGCTTCGTTTATTGACTCCAGTTCCCCAGTGAATTAACAACCCAACAAGGAACTGGGCATATCAGACTATTGACAATATCATACACCTAAACAACATATGTACTTGTCTATACCATACTAATTCAAACTGCCTGAAGAGGTCACAGCCAAAGATGGCTGTCACTGAAA
>OZ024742.1:82437596-82440096 GCA_964016885.1 Eledone cirrhosa
GAAGTAATACCCCTAAGCGTTATTATTGTTCATTTAGCTTGGGTTTGAATTTATCAATAACATTCTTTTCTTTGATTTTTCTCTTGATTTCACTTGGGCTGTGTAATTTTAAGAATGGGAATATTATAAATATTCCCTGACCACATGTTGCTAGATGGTTACTGACCACATGTTGCTAGACGGACATTTGGGTCTCTGATTTGCTGACGGTGCACCCGTGCGCGTTCTGATAGTGCATTTCCAGTTTGACCGACATATAGTTCTTCACAATTCGGGCATTTAATGCAGTAAATTAGATTTCTGCTTTTGCATTTCATATTTGCATTTGGGGATATTTTTCCAGTTTTTGTTTTCATATATTGACCGGCGTGTATGGATTGACATGTGCCGCATCGACTATCATTGCATTTAGATACAGTGAATGATTGGTCTTTGTTGTTAAGGTCAAACTTTGCTTTTGTTAGTAATTGCTTCAAATTGTTTGGCTGTCTTTTACTAAGTGTCAAAGATCGATCTGTGATTAAGCCTTTTAATTCATTACTTTGAGCAATGATCGGTAGGTTTGCTTTGGCAGTGTTGAAGATATTCTGGTGACATGGGTTGTGTGTCATTATAAATGGTATGACCAGTTCTTGGTTTCTTCTTCCTTGGGTTGTCCTAAGTTGTTGTATATGTATTTTTATAGCCCGTTGTATGCCATTTTCTATAAGTAGAGATGGGTATTTACACACCCGTGTATATTTATCTCTCTCTCTCTCTTTCTATATATATATATATATATATATATATATAAGAAAAAGTATGACCCCGACGGCAGATCTCAAGCCGTTTCGACGGCTATAACTGGACTAAATTAGAATTTTTAGCCTGGTGAATAAATAGCCGAACTTGTCAAGAGGGTACTTCCTCGTATGGTAAGTTTGTAGTTGTCAAGAGGATTGGTTAAAATTTGTTGTAAACACAAATAAGTCTATCATGGCATTTGGTGGGAGGTAGCGGTAGCTGAACTTGCCTGTAGAACAATAGGGGAGTGAGTAGAGCGGTCAAGCGTTGAAAGTGATATGTATAAAGCAAATTCTAAGGATAGTGTATGAAGTGGAGGATGGAGGTTATAAAATAGGTAAATCGAATGAGAGTAGGAGACAATAAACGATAATAGAAAAAAATAAAAAAAATATATAAAATTAGATAGTGAGAAATGAATAAAAAATTCACAATGCTATCTTACAATTACAGGGTAATAAGTTGAGAATAGAAAACACGTATAGAAATAGAGTAGTAACAAAACTGATACAAAAATAAAGGGGTTTAACACATCTGCTATAAGTAGTTAGTAAAACGTATTCGGCCAATTCTATCTTAAAATTACATGGGCTGCATCGGGGTAGGTGAAAGGGGAAACCAGACGAGAGGGAAAATAGGGGGTGGAAGGAAGTGATAGGATGAGACAGGGGGAAGAAGACAAAGTGGAAAAGAAAAGAGCTACATCTAACTATGTAAGCTGGGGTTTCCCCTAACTTATTCGGCAAGTGGGGGGGGGGCTATAGGTCCTTGTCTACCCAACCAGGTCGTTATGTGGTTTTAGGGTGAGGTAAGCCCTACGCAATCTGTGTTTGCATGCGGTTACCAGTTCGTGTTTCTTGTTTAGGAGTTGGTCCTTCGAAAACAGCATTTGTAATGTTTCCTCGAGCATAAGTTACACGGACGGCGGCCTCCCATGTAAGAGTTAGCTCTGGACAGTAAGCTCCAAGTGAAATTGTAGGTTATATTATTATCTTGGAGGTCCCATATGTGGCCCGATAATGTAGTGGCATGTCGCCGGACCGGGTTTCGGAAAATATGTCGGTGTTTGTATAGCCGGGTCTTGAAGTCACACGCGGTTAATCCAATATAAGTTTTGTTGGAGGTGTCCGTCCTCACGTTGCACTGGTAGATCACGTTACGTTCTCGGCATTTGTCGTTGAGGGGGCACGTAGAACTATCAGAGCAGTTACACCTCCTAGTCGGCTCTCCACTTATGTCTAGGTTATTTCTTCCATAGGGTTTCAGTTTTTTGTTGTTTGAGGAGACGATGTTTTGTGCGAAGTTATGTGTGGTGCTGTAGGAAAGTTTGATGGTGTTTTTGTCGATTATGTTGTTGTAGCGGTATAGTAGTGGGAAGTGTTTTTCGAGGAGTCTAAAAAAGTCATTCGATTTACCTATTCTATAACCTCCCTCCTCCACTTCATACAATATCCTTAGAATCTGCTGTATACATATCACTTTCAACGCTTGACCGCTCCACTTACTTCCCTATTGTTCTACAGGCAAGTTCAGGGTCATACTTTTTCCTATTTCCCACTCTACTACCCCTAAGTATTAAGTACTCTGGTGCGTTATGGTCCATCTGTCTATGTATATGTATATATATATGTATGTGTGTGTATATATATATATATATGTATATATATATATATATGTATATATATATCAAACTTTAATCTGTTATTTTAATAAATAT
>OZ024742.1:82445096-82520096 GCA_964016885.1 Eledone cirrhosa
TTTCTGTTTGATTCTCGAGAGGTAAGGCTTGAAACTGATATAGTTGTAGTAAATAGCAAAGACCTAACAGGTTTTAGTTAATATTTATTCCATGAAATTCTGTCTGATTTATTTCAATATCGACCTTAAACTAAACAATAAACCATAGCATATGAATCAAAAAACAAAATTCAGAATTATGACACGAACTGACACGATTTTAACTTTTCATATTCCTTGTCGATTTTGAAGGATTTTGCTTCTGCCAAAGTCAGAAGCAAGAAAAGAAAAGAAAATATTCCTGAAAAAATTGAAAACAACAACCTAAAATATCGATAATTTGGAATAAGAGCAATTCTCAAAAAATAAATGATTTGTAGAAGTATATATAATTTTGCATAATAATGAATACGACAAACACCCAATTAGTTACACACTCTGCTGCTGCTGCTGCTGTTGCTACTACTACTACTACTACTACTACTAAAATGATAACAATAATAATGATATGATAATAATAATAATAGGAGCGGGCTGAATAACATCATGGACGCCCATAACGAAGCTCCCCACCATCGACAAAACAATAATAAAAACACTAAGAAAACGAAGTGGAAACATAACGGACGAATACCAAAAAAGCCTACAAAAAATAAACTGTGTACACGGATCGTCCTTATAACATAATTTTCTTCATCAAAATAACGGACCACATGTGTAAATAAAGAAACTGAATATCAGCCGCACCACTATTCAGAATTTAAAATCAAAACAAAAAGAAAAACTATATATATAAGTAACAAACTCTATTGATTATATTACACATACATGTATTATAAACACAAACGAAAAATGTACACAAAACACATATGCAGATATATAAACGTTCGCTCTTTGAACTTAAAGATAAAAAGCTATTTGAAGAAGAGAAGCAGTCTTAGATCGCACGACGCACGTTGCTTATTTCGAGGAGTAAGTTTTGTCTAATATGGTATTCCCTAACACGAAAATTCGAAAAATTATTTCACCACTTATCTCTACAACAAATCTGACACTAGTTGTGAGAACTGCATAATTAATTTTATATATTTACCCATTATAATCGCTGTTTACATATTATTATTTGAAGAAAAGAAACATACATAGATCGGAAAACATACTGTTTATTTCGGGGGATAAGTCCTGTTTAATCACACAAAAAATCTGACTAATTATTATGCAATCATCTCTGTGGCTGAAGATGTGAAAGGTGCATATATATCTTTTAATATTTTCCCAATACAATTTTCTTTTTTTACACTTTGGTCGATTGTGGCTAAATTTCAGATTTTGAAAGGAAAATGGACAGTTGAAAGATCACTTCTCTCTCCCACCATCGCATTCACAACCACTTCCTCACACATTCACACCAGTAAAACCCCAATCTATTTTCAGACTACTGTCACTGACCGCTACCTACCTCCCTTCTCAGTGTTTAATGTGTGGGTATATATAAATGTGTGTATATACATACGTGTGTATAAGTATGCACGTGTGAATGTATATTTATATATGTGTATGGAGCCCACATAAACGACAAAACAAAGGGGTAGAAAAAAAAAACAATACTAACACACCATTTACACCTCAAACTCAAAATAGACAGAAAATAACATCGGAGAAGCAACTCCTATAAGCTACAATGTCATTACCCCATACAACTCCCATCACCCCCACCCCCAACATTAATCTACCTGCCATCACCACCAACCCCACTCACACCACAAGAACAGTTGAGAACATACTCGTACACCCCTTACAGCTGCAACCATAACAATATCCCCTCAATCAACAACAGCAATGACCATAACTATACTGTTATAATAGTAATAATGATCTCAGTGCCAGCCAGCAACTGCACTACCCAAAGATCCGGGCAACTTTCCTTGCACGTCCAATACCATGCGTAACGTAAGCATGTTCTGCGAGATGAACAAATAAAAATTAATACACAATACCAAATCGCTTTTCCTATGGTTAATCAAGAAGCGCGTACCTCAGGAAGGTGCCAACCTGAGATCAAAAAGTCCCCCTCTGGCATAAACTCTTCTCCAATTATGGACCAGGATGGTCACTTGATCGGGGATTGCCTTCCAGATCCACCACCAGATCCACCACCCAAACCGCCTCAAGAAGAAAAACCTAAAAGTATGAAATGGACCCGAGAATAGTATAAAGAAGTAATATATGCATATTACTATGCATTAGGTAAGCCATCACAAGACAGCCACACTTTAAACTCCTACAAAATCTGGAAAACTCGCAATCAAGCTAGCAGACGTGATATGGACGGAAATAAGTTGGCAAATGTAAGGAGGTATATCTTGAGAAATAGTAGACTCACAGGCACTGAACTAACTGCGATTAAGTTGGCTGTGGAGAATGACATATATATATATATATATATATATATATATATATATGAAGAAAGAACTGAAGAATATCCTGGAGATAGTAACCAGCCACAAGTCTTTACTGAAAGACCTCCATCGGACCAAATCACAAATAGGTTTGTAGAAATTGAACCCGCTGAAAATAGTCAGGAGAGGGACTTAGAAACAGTAATTGAAAACCAAACATCTTCTGAAGAACACGGGGAGACTATGAAGGAATTAAAGCAAAAAATACTGAATGAGCTTGCAGTAGTAAGACATTCTAGTATAAATGATAGAGAACCACTTCAAAATCTCCCGAATACAATCCAAAATAGAAAACAAATAATGATTGGTAATTCTGTGACAAAAGAAATCATAGAAGAACTAGAACCTGATCTTACTGAGTTAAATGAAATCATTTATGCATGTGCTGGAGTAATTGAAACAAGTTGTTTACCACCAAAAAAACAAAAAAAAGTCGAACCTTCGAGGAGTAGATTCGAAAAGGAAA
The DNA here is from genome assembly GCA_964016885.1 of Eledone cirrhosa. NCBI lineage: Eukaryota > Metazoa > Mollusca > Cephalopoda > Octopoda > Eledonidae > Eledone > Eledone cirrhosa. Next base: position 82,448,001 of record OZ024742.1, read on the forward strand.
TTGAAGTAATGAGAGGAGAAATATCTTTATTGAGTGAGATAACCGCTGGAAATGATATAAGATTCAAGAAGGTAAGAAAGCTAAAGAGAAAATATGGATTGTCTTCTAGAGAAGCAATAGTTTCAACAAAAGATTCTCTGAAACAAAAAGTCCAAGTAAAAGCCCAACGAATTTGTAGATTCGAGAGGCGAAACAACTTCTACAGGCAAAATAAGTTGTTCTCATCCAATGCCAAGTAATTTTATAGAGAAGTAAGGAAGAAAGAAATAAAGAAGTTGAAACCTTCTGGAGTAAGATTTGAGTGATGAGAAGACATATAATGCTAATGTAGATTGAATTAGTCTCCTGGAAAAATCCTACACAAATTTAGAAGAACATGCGAGGGAAGACATTTCTATAGCGGACTTAAAGACAGCACACAATAAATCTCATTAATGGAAATCTGATAGAGACAGGGTGCCAAATTTCTGGCTTTCCTCACTCCCGCGCACTCACAATATATTGGTGAAGCTGTTTAAGGGATTTATGAAACATCCAAAAAATATACCTGATTGGATAGCAAGTGGCATTACCTAACTTCTACCAAAGAACAACGAAACCAAAGATAAAAAAAACTGTCGGCCCATAACCTGCTTGTCCACCACTTACAAACTATTAACCTCTATTCTCACGGAAAAAGCATACGTGTTTTTGGAGGAGAACAATCTTTTCCCCATTGAACAAAAATGATGCCGACGAGGTTTATATGTTTGTAAAGATCAACTTTTGCTTAATCGCTTGATCCTGGAGAACTGTCATAATAAACACAGAAATCTCAGTTCTGCATTGATCGATTATAAAAAAGCCTTTGACAGCATACCACACTCATGGATTCTGAGATCACTGGACATCTTCAAACTCTCACATGTGATCTCAAACTTCCTGAAACACAATATGTCATTGTGGAACACAAATCTTCAATTATCTCATTCCACTGGGGTACTGTGCTCTAGGAATATAAACATCAACTGTGCTATATTCCAGGGTGACTCACTTTCACGCTTGCTTTTCTGCATAGCTTTAATAACCATTACATCCGAACTTCATAGAATAGGGTACGGTTATAGAATTGACAACACAAAAATAAGCCACCTATTTTATATGGATGATTTGAAGCTATATTGCAAAGATAATTGTTTCTATTTTTGGCACAAGGCCAGCAATTACCCAGTGTATTACTGGTACTTTATTTTATCGACCACGTAAGGATGAAAGGCAAAGTTAACCTCAGCGGGATTTGAACTCAGACCGTAAAGGGCCGTACCTATGCTGGAAAGCATGGCGTCCAACTCTCTTCACTGCCAATTCACCCCTATATTGCAAAGATAATGACGAACTGGAAGGCCTTTTGCGGACAGTAAAAACGTTTAGCGATGACATAAGCATGGTGTTTGGACTTTACAAGTGTTCAAAAGCCACTTTCAAGAAGGGGAAGCTTGTCAACTCAGACTCAGTTGAATTGGATGCTGAAACAATCATAAAGGAACTTGAGCAGGAACAAACCTATAAATACTTAGGGATTAAGGAGGGCTCAGGCATACAGCATGCAAGTATGAAAGAGAGGATGCAGAAATAATGTTACAGGAGAGTACGTGCAGTTCTGAGATCAGAACTAAACGCTTGTAACAAGGTGCTAGCCATAAATATCTTGGCAGTCGCAGTTGTAACTTATAGCTTCGGTGTGTTGAACTGTGAGTAAAATCAAAAGAATTGACACCAAAGTCCGTAAGCTACTGACCTGTAATAAGATGCACCATCCAAAAGCAGATGTGGATCGTCTTTACCTTCCTATAACTCAAGGAGGCCGTGGCCTGATCTAATTTGAAGTTGCTTACAAGACCACCATCATTGGACTGGCCAAATACCTTGAAACAACTAACGACTGTATGCTGAATCTTGTTTAAAAGCATGAGAGATGTAAGAAACTTCATTCTATCTTGAAGGTGAGCAAAAAATATGCTACTGATCTCATGCTTGATACCCAGGCTGGAAAAACTAAAGAAACTGTTGCAACTGATACTGCTAGGCACATAAGATCACTGACAAAAGCAAAAGGGCAAGGACAATTAGCATCAAAGTGGGAGCGGAAACCTCTGCATGGCAAATATGTAGCCCCTAACAAACAAGCTGATGTTGACGAAAAGCAGACCCATCAGTGGCTACGTAGTTCAGGGCTAAAGGCCGAGAGTGAAGGCTTCATCTTAGCTGCCCAAGATCCAGGCTTATTGACTCGTAATTACCAGGCCAATGTGATGAGAAACGGAATAAACCAAAGGTGCCGATCCTGCTTGCTGAGTTTGAAACAGTGGATCACTTAGTCTCTGGATGTAACATTTTAGCACCAGTAAAATACAAATATAGACATGACAGATTTGGCCAATATCTACACTAGGTAGCATTACAAAATGTAATTGACGGCATTACAAAATCAAAGCTGAATACAAGTGGTACAATCATCACCCTGAGGCTGTAACTGATGGAGAAAAAGTAACAATTCTCTGGGACTTTCCTGTACATACTGACAGGAACATAAAAACAAATAGACCTGACATCATTGTAAAAGATCAACATAACAAAGTATGTTTATTGATATATATGAGCATCCCATGTGATCACAATATCGGGGCAAAAGAATTTGAGAAGCTACGAAAATATAAAACCTGCTTATTGAATTTGAGAAAATGTGGCACCTCAGATCCGTTACAATACCAGTGATTGTGGGAGGACTGGGAATGATCAAGAATGCAACAGAACAATATTTGCGATTGATTCCTGCACGAGGGGCAAAACATTGCTTTGACTGGTACTGCACACTTATTGAGAAGAGCACACTCTCTGTAAGATGGATATCCCTCCTTGTATTTACATATGCATATGTGTATATATGTATACTGTATTTTTTTTATTATAATCAATGTGCTGTATTTACTGGCTTACCAATGCACACTGTGAATTTATTTGACCTAGGTGTCAGGAAGAAACTCGGCATATATCTCAGAAACAATAATGAAAGAAAATAAAAATGATAATAATAATAATAATAATAATAATAATAATAATAATAATAATAATAATAATAATAATAATAATAATAATAATTCGCCAATCCTCGATAAGAGTGTTTAAATATCGAACATAAACAGTTCGAATAACGGTGAAATGGAGACTAGAACGTCATGTGACAGACTCTCACCCAACAGGTGCCCCCTGGCTCAGCAGCAGGAACCTGACTGTCAATCAAATACTGCTAATGTTGGAGGAAGAAGAAGGAAAGGGGCCAGAACCAACTGGACGAAAGAATTGAATAGAACTGTTATGCAATGCTACCTGAAAAGTAACCCCAAGGAGAGGGGCTACAGGAGACGGATGCATAACATCTGGAACGAGATTGGTTTATTTAAATTAGATGAACAAAAATTGGCCGGGCAGGCTCGGGTAATAAGAACTAATGGGTGGATAAGCGAGCTGGAACTGGAGGAACTGAGCAGAGAGAATGGCTTGGAGATGGCGGGTGTAGTATGCCAGACAAGCGAGCCAGTGGAAAATGAAGGTGAAGAGGTCCTGAGAACGGAGGAACCACCTGAAGCAGACAATGATCTGAATACTGAGATAAATAATACCTGGAACAGAGATACGGCCACTGAGGAGATGAATGCTGACGGGCTAGGACAAGATTCGGTTGACATCCTAAATTTAGTGGTAGATGAATTGAACAATGATAGTGGGAGACCTATGAACCTAAGATTTGTAGACAGGAAAAAGTTAAAAGAAACAACAGCTAAGGTAAACAAAGTCATCCCATACCTTGAGGCGAGGAGCCTTCACCAGTGCAACAATATCCTCAAAGCAACAGCAAATACGGTGAGGAAACTACTTGGTATAAAAACAACAGACAAGAAAGAGCAGAGCCGTGGTGGAAGAAGCGACTGAGTGGGCAAATCGGGGAAATGAGAAATGACATAGGAAAGCTTGAGTCACTACTGAATGGGGCACTAAAAAACATAGGCATTAAAATAGACTGGAAATAAAATACAAAACTAGGAGTAAAAAGCTAAATATTATCATAGAGGAATTGAAGCAACGCATTGTAGCAAAGAGTGCAAAAATCAGGCGATACGAGAACAGAGTCAGTCAGTATAAACAGAACCGCATGTTCGACAACAACCAGAAGATGCTGTTTGGACAGCTTGAGGGGGAAGAAAGAGGCAACGACTTGATCCCTGGGGCGGAACAAACTAAAACATTCTGGAGAGGAATATGGGAGCAGGATGTTAGACATAATGCCCAGGCAGGGTGGATTGAGACAGTACAGAGGGAGATCGGTGAGCAGGCACAACAACAAACTGATTTGAGTATCACAGTTGAAACTCTTAAGGGGCAGGCCAAAAAACTAACCAACTGGAAATCACCAGGCCCAGATGGCGTGCAGGGGTATTGGATTAAACATTTAACATCCCTCCACCCGAAGCTGACGGCCATGTTCAATGACTGCTTGGTGTCGGGTGAGGTGCCAGAGTGGTTGACAAAAGGTACCACAGTTCTGATAATGAAAGACCGAATCAAGGGTAATGATGTTACCAACTATAGACCTATCACATGTCTGTCCGTAATGTGGAAACTGTTGACGAGCATTGTGTCTGAGGAAATCTACCATCACCTCCACACAAACAACTTGTTACCGGACGAACAGAAAGGATGCCGAAAGAAGTCACGTGGTACAAAGGACCAGTTACTTATTGATAAGATGGTAATGGGGAATTGCAAGAGGAGACACACTGATCTTGCCATGGGATGGATAGACTACACAAAGGCATTTGACATGGTGCCTCATTCTTGGATCACCAAAAGACTGGAGATCTTCAGGGTGGCAGATAACATCAGACAGTTGCTGGGCAGGAGTATGGGGTCCTGGGAGACAGAGTTGACATCAACTGGAGTATCCTTGGGAAGCATGAAGATCAAGAGAGGTATCTTCCAGGGAGATAGCCTGTCCCCTCTGTTGTTTGTCCTTGCCCTAATGCCCTTGACCATTATGCTGCGAAAAGTGAGAGCAGGATACAAGTTGGGAAGGGGAGAGCTTACCATCAATCACCTCCTCTTCATGGACGATCTTAAGCTCTTCGGGAAAAGTGAGAAGGAGTTGGATGTGCTTGTTGACACTGTCCGTATGTTCAGCAGTGATATATGTATGCAGTTTGGTATTGGTAAATGTGGAGTCATTGTGATGAGGAGGGGTAGGTTGAGCAGAAGTAGCGGGATCCAGATACCAACAGGTGAGATGATAAAGGAAATTGACTCTGAGGAAGGATACAAGTATTTGGGCGTTCTGGAGGCTGATGGCATAAAGAACAAAAAAATGAAGGAATTGTTAAGAACTGAATACATTCGGAGAGTAAGGAGCGTATTGAAGTCACATCTGAACAGCAGAAATGCCATAAGCGCAGTAAATTCCCGAGCTGTGTCTATTATTAGGTACAGTGCGGGAATTCTGAGATGGAATGTTGCTGAACAAAAAGAAATGGATAGGAAGACTAGGAAGCTATTGACTATCTAGAACATGTTCCACAAGAGGAGTGATGTCGATAGACTCTACCTAAGGAGATCTGAGGGTGGAAGAGGTCTTATAAGCATAGAGGACTGTGTTCAGATGCAGAAAAACAACCTATACAAATACGTGACCTATAGTAAGGAGCCAATGCTCAAAACTGTACTGAAGGAGGGGACAGTAGGCCAGGGGATGTCCAAGGAGGAAATAACATCAAGGAGGAAGAGCAGCCTTAAGGGAAAATCCCTTCATAGTACCTTCTTTGAGAAAACTGAATTTAGAGATCCACAGACATGGAACTGGTTGAGAAGAGGAGACCTCAAAAAGGCTACAGAAGGAATGATAATGGCTGCGCAGGAGCAGGCCCTCAAAACGAAGTGGTTGAAGCACCATATTTACAAGGAGGAGGCTAGCCCACTGTGCAGGATCTGTGGAGAGAGAGAGGGGACTGTGGCTCACATTGTGTCCGAGTGTAAACAGACCCACTATAAGGGCTGGAGACACGATGTGATGGGCAGGGTGATCCACTGGCACCTGTGCAAAGTAAACAATTTACCACACTCTGAGAAATGGTATGAGCATAGGCCGGAGGCGGTGATGGAGAACAATCAGGTGAAGGTGCTGTGGGATTTTAGGATACAGACGGACAAAAAACTGGAACACAATAGACCTGACCTGGTGGTTGTGGACAAAGAAAAAAGATCGTGTCTGATTGTGGATGTGGCCTGCCCGTTCGACACGAGAGTGCAAGAGGGAGAAAATTAACCGATACCAGGACCTAAAGTGGGAGGTGAAAAGGATTTGGAACTGCCATGAAGTCAAAGTGATCCCGATTGTCATAGGCGCACTGGGGACTACCTCCAAAAGTTTCCAGGGATGGTTAAAGAAAATCGGCCCCTTCACGCTTTTTGGAACGCTTCAAAAGGCATGCTTGCTTGGAACAGCAAGAACCCTCCGATACGTCCTTAATATCTGAGGCTGCAGGTAGTGTCTTGATATTCATTCCAACGGACTTTCCAGTTAACCAACATCAATGACTGAGATTCAAGGAATAACAACAATAATAATAATAATAATTGTTTCTACTTTTGGCACAAGGCCAGCAATTATCCAGTGTATTACTGGTACTTTATTTTATCGACCCCCGAAAGGATGAAAGGCAAAGTTAACCTCGGCGGGATTTGAACTCAGAATGGCAAGGGCCGAAACTCTATGCGTCAAAGCATGGTGTCCGACCCTCTACCGATACTGCCAATCCACAATAATAATAATAGTCAAAGTGGTCCCGATTGTCATAGGCGAGCTAGGTACTAGCTCAACAAGTTTCCAGGGATGGTTAAAGAAAATTGGCCCCTTCACGCTTTTTGGAACGCTTCAAAAGGCATGATTGCTGGGAACAGCAAGAACCCTCCGATACGTCCTGAATATCTGAGGCTGCAGGTAGTGTCTTGATATTCATTTCAACAAACTTTCCAGTTAACTAACATCAATGACTGAGACTCAAAGAATAATAATAATAATAATAATAATAATAATAAGAAGAAGAAGAAGAAGAAGAAGAAGAAGAAGAAGAAGAAGAAGAAGAAGAAGAAGAAGAAGAAGAAGAAATCTACTTGGCAAGAGAACATCAATCGCCAAATAAACCTTCTCCGATCTGACATAGAAATTTTAACAAACTATAAAGTAGGTGAACATGTTAAACAAACTAAACTTAGAAAATTGAAAAAAAAGTACAGTATAAAATCAACATGTGACATAGACATGCTGATAGAAATAATCAAGGAAAAAGTGTCGGCCAAAGCTGCTCTTATAAGGCGCTTTGAAAAACGATCTAGATTCTATAAGGACAATAATATGTTCCAAAACAACCAAAGAAACTTCTACAGAAAAATTGGTAAGTCAACAATAACTGCTAAATCAATACCACCCAAGGAGGAAGTGCAAGAATTCTGGGAAAAGATCTGGGCCGAAGAAAAAGTTCATAACATACATGCCCCATGGATAGACAGACAAATGAAAGATACAGCACACCTTGAGGAACAAACATGGGAAAATATAACAGTTGAACAGTTACGCTTGGCTCTAAGAAAAACCAGCAAATGGAAATCCCCAGGAAAAGACAAAATACAAAACTTTTGGATAAATGGCTTCAAAGAGTCTCATGAGCTGTTAGCCCAACTTTACAATGAAATAGTTAAGGAGCCAGAAAAGATACCTTCATGGCTAGTTAACGGCATTACATTCCTGCTTCCGAAGAATGATGAGACAAACAATCCCAAAAATTACAGACCGATAACTTGCTTGACCACAATGTATAACATTTTAACATCAGTCCTAACTGAATACACATATGACCACCTGATAACAAATGACCTATTTCCCATTGAGCAGAAATGGTGTAAACGAGGCTCATATGGCTGTAAGGATCAGCTTCTGGTTAACAAAATGATACTGGAAGATTGTCATAATAGACACAAAAATCTATCGATTGCTTGGATAGATTATAAAAAAGCATTTGATAGTTTGCCACACAGTTGAATTGAAAAATGTTTAGAGATTTTCAAAATATCCCCCGTGTCAGGAGGTTTTTGTCATTCAGTATGAAGACATGGAAAACGACACTCCTTTTGAATAGTGAAACAAAATCACTGGAAGCTGGAGAAGTTAATATTAATCGTGGAATTTTTCAGGGTGACTCTTTATCACCGCTTTTATTCTGCATCGCACTTATACCATTAAGTAAAATGCTCAATGAAACAAAACATGGATATAAAGTCTATGACAAAACCATTAATCACCTGTTCTACATGGATGACCTGAAACTATTTGCAAAAAATGATGAACAATTGCAAGGTCTATTATCCACTGTGAAGCAGTTCAGTGATGACATTAAAATGGAGTTTGGACTAGATAAATGCGCCAAAGCAACGTTCACCAGAGGAAAGCTGCTGAAGAGTTCAGACATTAATCTTGATCGGGGGAACGTGATAAGAGAACTTGATCAAGAAAAAACTTACAAATATCTAGGTGTTTGTGAAGGAGACGGAATCAAGCACTCGACAATGAGGGAAAGGATAAGGAAGGAATGTTACCGCAGAGTAAGAGCAATCTTAAGAACGGAATTGAATGCAAGGATAGGATCGATGCCATAAACACGCTTGCCATACCAGTAGTAACCTACAGTTACAATGTCATCAACTGGTCAAGCACAGAGATTCGTAGGCTCGATACAAAAATTCGAAAATTCTTAACCATGCACAGAATGCATCACCCTAAGGCAGATATAGATAGAATATATCTCCCTAGGAAAGAAGGAGGACGTGGGTTAATCCAGTTAGACATTGCGTTGAAAACTGCAACAATTGGATTATCTACATATCTAAGGGAATCACATGATTGGATGATCAAACTCGTTTTGAAACACGAAAGCATCAAAAGATCATATTCCATTACAAAAGATGCACAAAGATACAGTAATGGACTAAAAATTTCAGAAGTCCCATTTACTGCTGAAATGGAAAACACAGAAAAATCAAAGCAGGTAAAAGTAACTGCAAAGAAAGAACTGCTACAGAAACTGGCTAAGAAATGGCAAGAAAAGCCTCTGTATGGAAAATACACTGAGCGAGCTATCAATCCTGATGTTGACAAAACTTTAACCCATCAGTGGTTGGCATCCTCTGGACTGAAATCGGAGACTGAAGGACTGATTATATCGGCACAAGATCAGTGTCTGCCAACGAAAAATTACCAAGCCAACATAATAAAAAATGGGTGCAGCCCATTATGCCGTGTATGCAAAAAACAACCAGAGACCATTGACCATATAATTTCAATGTGCAGTCCTATAGCTCCAACCGAATACCTAAACAGGCATGCCAGAGCTGCACAATACATACATTGGATAATGTGTAAGCATTTTGACCTGCCCCATCAAAAGAATTGGTGGGAGCATCAACCACCTCCCATACTTGAAAAAGATCACATCTCAATCTTGTGGAACTTTAGCATCCAAACAGACCGAAAAATAGATGTAAACAGACCTGATATAATATTGAAAGACTTTCAAAAGAGGGTATGCCTGCTAATTGATATGTCTGTTCCAATAGACAAGAATGTATCTATAAAAAGATTTGAAAAATTGAGCAAGTATAAGGACCTGGAGATAGAAATTGGAAAAATGTGGAAATTGAGAACTAAAACAATACCAGTGGTTGTAGGCGCTCTGGGAATGATACCTAAGGGGTCTAATGATTACTTATCGCAAATCCCAGGAAACGGGCGTATAGGAGAAATACAAAAGATAGTACTAATGGGAACTGCCCATATACTAAGGAAGATTCTGTCAATATAAGTACATCACAAGTCTAAACACCTAAAGATGCATGTGTGAGTATGTATGTTCTTTCTTGAACATGCCGGACCTTGTTGTCTCTTGAGGTCACTGGTTGTGACTTGGTGATAACTCGTATGAACATAAAGCAAGATAAATTCAACTATAATAATAATAATAATAATAATAATAATAATAATAATAATAATAATAATAATAATAAGATACGGCCACTGAGGAGATGAATGCTGACGGGCTAGGACAAGATTCGGTTGACATCCTAAACTTAGTGGTAGATGAATTGAACAATGATAGTGGGAGACCTATGAACCTAAGATTTGTAGACAGGAAAAAGTTAAAAGAAACAACAGCTAAGGTAAACAAAGTCATCCCATACCTTGAGGCGAGGAGCCTTCACCAGTGCAACAATATCCTCAAAGCAACAGCAAATACGGTGAGGAAACTACTTGGTATAAAAGCGAGATGAAACAACAGACAAGAAAGAGCAGAGCCGTGGTGGAAGAAGCGACTGAGTGGGCAAATCGGGGAAATGAGAAATGACATAGGAAAGCTTGAGTCACTACTGAATGGGACACTAAAAAACATAGGCACTAAAAATAGACTGGAAATAAAATACAAAACTAGGAGTAAAAAGCTAAATATTATCATAGAGGAATTGAAGCAACGCATTGTAGCAAAGAGTGCAAAAATCAGGCGATACGAGAACAGAGTCAGTCAGTATAAACAGAACCGCATGTTCGACAACAACCAGAAGATGCTGTTTGGACAGCTTGAGGGGAAAGAAAGAGGCAACGACTTGATCCCTGGGGCGGAACAAACTAAAACATTCTGGAGAGGAATATGGGAGCAGGATGTTAGACACAATGCCCAGGCAGGGTGGATTGAGACAGTACAGAGGGAGATCGGTGAGCAGGCACAACAACAAACTGATTTGAGTATCACAGTTGAAACTCTTAAGGGGCAGGCCAAAAAACTAACCAACTGGAAATCACCAGGCCAGATGGTGTGCAGGGGTATTGGATTAAACATTTAACATCCCTCCACCCGAAGCTGACGGCCATGTTCAATGACTGCTTGGTGTCGGGTGAGGTGCCAGAGTGGTTGACAAAAGGTACCACAGTTCTGATAATGAAAGACCGAATCAAGGGTAATGATGTTACCAACTATAGACCTATCACATGTCTGTCCGTAATGTGGAAACTGTTGACGAGCATTGTGTCTGAGGAAATCTACCATCACCTCCACACAAACAACTTGTTACCGGACGAACAGAAAGGATGCCGAAAGAAGTCACGTGGTACAAAGGACCAGTTGCTTATTGATAAGATGGTAATGGGGTATTGCAGGAGGAGACACACTGATCTTGCCATGGGATGGATAGACTACAGAAAGGCATTTGACATGGTGCCTCATTCCTGGATCACCAAAAGCCTGGAGATCTTCAGGGTGGCAGATAACATCAGACAGTTGCTAGGCAGGAGTATGGGGTCCTGGGAGACAGAGTTGACATCAACTGGAGTATCCTTGGGAAGCGTGAAGATCAAGAGAGGTATCTTCCAGGGAGATAGCCTGTCCCCTCTGTTGTTTGTCCTTGCCCTGATGCCCTTGACCATTATGCTGCGAAAAGTGTGAGCAGGATACAAGTTGGGAAGGGGAGAGCTTACCATCAATCACCTCCTCTTCATGGACGATATTAAGCTCTTCGGGAAAAGTGAGAAGGAGTTGGATGTGCTTGTTGACACTGTCCGTATTTTCAGCAGTGATATATGTATGCAGTTTGGTATTGGTAAATGTGGAGTCATTGTGATGAAGAGGGGTAGGTTGAGCAGAAGTAACGGAATCCTGGTACCAACAGGTGAGATGATAAAGGAAATTGACTCTGAGGAAGGATACAAGTATTTGGGCGTTCTGGAGGCTGATGGCATAAAGAACAAAAAAACGAAGGAATTGTTAAGAACTGATTACATTCGGAGAGTAAGGAGCGTATTGAAGTCACATCTGAACAGCAGAAATGCCATAAGCGCAGTAAATTCCCGAGCTGTGTCTATTATCAGGTACAGTGCGGGAACTCTGAGATGGAATGTTGCTGAACAAAAAGAAATGGATAGGAAGACTAGGAAGCTATTGACTATCTACAACATGTTCCACAAGAGGAGTGATGTCGATAGACTCTACCTAAGGAGATCTGAGGGTGGAAGAGGTCTTATAAGCATAGAGGACTGTGTTCAGATGGAGAAAAACAACCTATACAAATACGTGACCTATAGTAAGGAGCCAATGCTCAGAACTGTACTGAAGGAGGGGACAGTAGGCCAGGGGATGTCCAAGGAGGAAATAACATCAAGGAGGAAGAGCAGCCTTAAGGGAAAATCCCTTCATAGTACCTTCTTTGAGAAAACTGAATTTAGAGATCCACAGACATGGAACTGGTTGAGAAGAGGAGACCTCAAAAAGGCTACAGAAGGAATGCTAATGGCTGCGCAGGAGCAGGCCCTCAAAACGAAGTGGTTGAAGCACCATATCTACAAGGAGGAGGCTAGCCCACTGTGCAGGATCTGTGGAGAGAGAGAGGAGACTGTGGCTCACATTGTGTCCGAGTGTAAACACCTAGCCCTGACCCTCTATAAGGGCTGGAGACACGATGTGATGGGCATGGTGATCCACTGGCACCTGTGCAAAGTAAACAATTTACCACATTCTGAGAAATGGTATGAGCATAGGCCAGAGGCGGTGATGGAGAACAATCAGGTGAAGGTGCTGTGGGATTTTAGGATACAGACGGACAAAAAACTGGAACACAATAGACCTGACCTGGTGGTTGTGGACAAAGAAAAAAGATCGTGCCTGATTGTGGATGTGGCCTGCCCGTTCGACACGAGAGTGCAAGAGAAGGAGAGGGAGAAAATTAACCGATACGAGGACCTAAAGTGGGAGGTGAAAAGGATTTGGAACTGCCATGAAGTCAAAGTGATCCCGATTGTCATAGGCGCACTGGGGACTATCTCCAAAAGTTTCCAGGGAAGGTTAAAGAAAATCGGCCCCTTCACGCTTTTTGGAACGCTTCAAAAGGCATGCTTGCTTGGAACAGCAAGAACCCTCCGATACGTCCTGAATATCTGAGGCTGCAGGTAGTGGCTTGATATTCAATCCAACGGACTTTCCAGTTAACCAACATCAATGACTGAGATTCAAGGAATAACAACAACAATAATAATAATAATAATAATATATAAATAGACTGAATTGATGACCCTGTCAAAATCAAAAAACAAAAATCAAAATCAAAGCAGCACAGCAACAACGAAAAACGTAAAGAAAAGAAAAATGAAGAGAAAAACAAACAGACGGACAGAGAAGGGAAGGGAAAAACTAAGTTAGACATTCAAACATTACAGTACAATGAAATTTATGCATATTCTTTTTTGGGTTTTTTTGCCTGTTTGTTTGTTTGTTTATTTATGTTCGTCTACAGCGTGATAATGCCACACAAAAATCACCGGGAGTGACGAAATCACCGGAGGTGATGAAATCACCGGTGGTTATGTAACCATACATTCGCCAATCCTCTATAAGAGTGTTTAAATGTCGACACTAAACAGTTCGAATAACGGTGAAATGGAGACTAGAATCTCATGTGACAGACTCTCACCCAACAGGTGCTCCCTGGCTCAGCAGCAGGGACCTGGCTGTCAAGCAAATACTGCTGGAGTCGGAGGAAGAAGAAGAAGGAAAGTGACCAGAACCAACTGGACGAAAGAATTGAATAGAACTGTTATGCAATGTTACCTGAAGAGTAACCCCAAGGAGAAAGGCCATAGGAAACGGATGCATAACATCTGGAACGAGATTGGTATATTTAAATTAGATGAACAAAAATTGGCCGGGCAGGCTCGGGTAATAAGAACTATTGGGTGGATAAGCGAGCTGGAACTGGAGGAACTGAGCAGAGAGATTAGCTTGCAAATGGAGAGTGGAGTATGCCAGGCAAACGAGCCAGTGGGAAATGAAGGTGAAGAGGTCGAGAGAATGGAGGAACCACACGAAGCAGACAATGATCTGAATGCTGAGATAAATAATACCTGGAACAGAGATACGGCCACTTAGGAGATGAATGCTGATGGGGTAGGACAAGATTTGGTTGATATCCTAAACTTAGTGGTAGATGAATTGAACAATGATAGTGGGAAACCTATGAACATAAGATTTGTAGGCAGGAAAAAGTTAAAAGAAACAACAGCTAAGGTAAACAAAGACATCCCATACCTTGAGGCGAGAAGCCTTCATCAGTGCAACAATATCCTCAAAGCAACAGCAAATACGGTGAGGAAACTACTTGGTATAAAAGCGAGAGGAAACAACAAACAAGAAAGATCAGAGCATTGGTGGAAGAAACGACTGAGTGGTCAAATCAGGGAAATGAGAAATGACATTGGAAAGCTTGAGTCCCTACTGAATGGGACACTAAAAAACATAGACACTAAAAATAGACTGGAAATAAAGTACAAAACTAGGAGGAAAAAGCTAACTATTAACATAGAGGAACTGAAGCAACGCGTTGTAGCAAAGAGTACAAAAATCAGGCGATACGAGAACAGAGTCAGTCAGTATAGACATAACGGCATGTTCGACAACAACCAGAAGATGTAGTTTGGACAGCTTGAAGGGAAAGAAAGAGGCAACGACTTGATCCCTGAGGCGGAACAAACTAAAACATTCTGGAGAGGAATATGGGAGCAGGATATTAAACATAATGACCAGGCAGTGGGGATTGAGACAGTACAGAAGGAGATTAGTGAACAGGCACACCAACAAACTGATTTGAGTATCACAGTTGAAACTCTTAAGGGGCAGGCCAAAAAACTAACCAACTGGAAATCACCAGGCCCAGATGGTGTGCAGGGGCATTGGATTAAAAATATAACATCCCTCCACCCGAAACTGACAACCATGTTCAATGACTGCTTGATGTCAGGTGAGGTACCAGAGTGGTTGACAAAAGGTACCACAGTTCTGATAATGAAAGACCGAATCAGGGGTAATGATGTTACCAACTATAGACCTACCACATGTCTGTCCGTAATGTAGAAACTGTTGACAAGCATTATGTCTGAGGAAATCTACCATCACCTCCACACAAACAACTTGTTACCGGACGAATAGAAAGGATGCCGAAAGAAGTCACGTGGTACAAAGGACCAGTTACTTATTGATAAGATGGAAATGAGGAATTGTAAGAGGAGACACACTGGTCTTGCCATGGGATGGATAGACTACAAACAGGCATTTGACATGGTGCCTCATTCTTGGATCACCAAAAGCCTGGAGATCTTCAAGGTGGCATATAACATCAGACAGTTGTTGGGCAAAAGTATGAAGTCCTGGGAAATAGAGTTAACATCAACTGGAGAATCCTTGGGAAGCGTGAAGATCAAGAGAGGTATCTTCCAGGGAGATAGTATGTCCCCTCTGTTGTTTGTCCTTGCCCTGATGCCCCTGACCAATGTACTGCGAAAAGTGAGAGGAGGATACAGGTTGGGAAAGAGAGGGCTTACCATCAATCACCTCCTCTTCATGGACGATCTTAAGCTCTTCGGGATGAGTGAGAAGGAGTTGGATGTGCTTGTTGACATTGTCCGTATTTTCAGCAATGATATATGTATACAATTTGGTATTAGTAAGTGTGGAGTCCTTGTGATGAAGAGGGGTAAATTGAGCAGAAGTAACGGAATCCATGTACCAACAGGTGAGATGATAAAGGAAATTGACTCTGAAGAAGGATACAAGTATTTGGGTGGTCTGGAGGCTGATGACATCAAGAACAAAAAGATGAAGGAATTGATAAGAATGAATACATTCGGGAAGTAAGGAGCGTATTAAAGTCACATCTGAACAGTAGGAATGCCATAAGTGCAGTAAATTCCCGAGCTGTGTCTATTATTAGGTACAGTGCGGGAATTCTGAGATGGAATGTTGCTGAACAAAAATAAATGGATAGGAAGAGTAGGAAGCTATTGACTATCTACAACATGTTTCACAAGAGGAGTGATGTCGATAACTTAAGGAGATCTGAAGGTGGAAGAGGTCTTATCAGCATAGAGGACTGTGTTCAGATGGAGAAAAACAACCTACACAAATATGTGACTGATAGTAAGGAGCCAATGCTCAGAACTGTACTGAAGGAGGGGACAATAGACCAGGGGATGTCCAAGGTGGAAGTAACATCAAGGAGAAAGAGCAGCCTTCAGGAAAAATCCCTTCATAGTACCTTCTTTGAGAAAACTCAATTCAGAGATCCACAGACATGGAACTGGTTGAAAAGAGGAGACCTTAAAAAGGCTACAGAAGGAATGTTAATGGCTGCGCGGGAGCAGGCCCTCAAAACGAAGTGGTTGAAACACCATATTTACAAGGAGGAGGCTAGCCCACTGTGCAGGATCTGTGGAGAGAGAGAGAGGAGACTGTGGCTCACATTGTATCTGAGTGTAAACATCAAGCCCAGACTCACTATAAGGGCTGGAGACATGATGTGATGGGCAAGGTGACCCACTGGCACCTATGCAAAGTAAATAATTTACCACATTCTGAGAAGTGGTATGAGCATAAGCCAGAGTCGGTGATAGAATACAATCAGCTGAAGGTGCTGTGGGATTTTAGGATACAGACGGACAAGAAACTAGAACACAATAGACCTGACCTGGTGGTTGTGGACAAAGAAAAAGATCGTGCCTGATTGTGGATGTGGCCTGCCCATTCGACACGAGAGTGCAAGAGAAGGAGAGGGAGAAAATTAACCGATACCAGGACTTAAAGTGGGAGGTAAAAAAGATTTGGAACTGCCATGAAGTCAAAGTGGTCCCGATTGTCATAGGCGCACTAGGTACTATCTCAAAAGGTTTCCAGGGATGGTTAAAGAAAACTGGCCCCTTCACGCTTTTTGGAACGCTTCAAAAGGCATGCTTGCTGGGAGCAGCAAGAACCCTCCGATACGTTCTGAATATCTGAGGCTGCAGGTAGTGGCTTGATATTCATTTCAACAAACTTTCCAGTTTACCAACATCAATGACTGAGACTCAAAGAACAATAATAATTTAATTATTGGCCACACGGGGCGACATCTATTGGACAGTAAAACGGAGGGAGCAGCGGGTGTTTTACAGAAACATCGAGTCGAGTAAACAATATTAAAAATAACAATAATGCTCCGTGAGAACCAGAGTAGGGTAGCTCCCTTCTCAGCAAATCAAGCGACCAACAGGGCCACGGTCATCCTTGCAATGCATCCCAGCAACAAGCACATCGTTCTAGCAAATATACTGAGGGCAGTACGTCCCTCTCCACACTCACCATCCTATCTAAGTGAAACATGAAAAAGATAATGAGTTATTGGTCGAAGAGAAAAGTGTACGTCTTCAGAAATTTCTGACTCGTCCACCACACAATCTCATTCGCTACAGCCATCAATCGGAGGAAAACCTCCTGCCTTTCCTGACCAAAAGCGGATGCTTGAAGCGGAAAGCTCTCGGCCGAGAGGATTTGCAACGATTCGCTTTGGGAAAAGCTGAGGTCCAATGATAGGAGTATTGCTGAGCAACTGAATATGATCTTGAATGGAGAAGAGAAGTTGCCAGAATGGCTTACTTTTGGGAGAACGATATTGTGTTTGAAGGACACCAGCAAGGAAAATGCAGTTGACAACTTTAGACATAGCTCTTTCATCCCTATTATGTGGAAACATATGACTGGCGTCTTTTCTCTTTCCTGAAGCAATATATGAATACCTAGATGAGAGACTACCTGCAAAGCTAAAGGTATGAAGCAGAAGAATCAAGGGGATTAAGAATCACTTGTTGATTGATAAAGTGATCCCTAAATATTGTAAAAGGATATACACAAATATTTCTATGGCTTGGATCGATTACTGCAAGGCCTACGACATTGGTGCCACATAGTTGGATAGTTGAAAGGTTGGAAATGTTTGGTGTTGCAGCTAACGTTAAACAGTTTCTCGTGAGCAGTATGGATGGCTGAAGACTGAGCTGACATCACGTAGACAAGCATTGGGAATTTTGAAGATATAGAATATTTCATATAAATATAGAATATTTCAGGGAGGCCATAGTCTTTCACCATTACTAGTTGTAGTGTGTATGGGTTCACTTCCAAATGTGTTGAGAATACCAATTGCTCGTTACGAATAGGGAGGAAGCGAATTTAAGATAAACAAACTCCAATTCATGGATGACCTAAACCTTTATCGGAAACCCTATGAAAGTATTGGTTCCATGGTACAGATAGTTCATACATTCAGTATGGACAAAATAATAGAATTTAGCATAAAACAAGTGTTGGTTGCTGCAACTGAAGCAGGGTAGAATTAATAAAATGGAAATAATTGAATTACCAGAAGAAAACTGTTGACAGCGGGTATAAGTACTTAGGCAACTTGGAAACAAGTCAAATAAAAGAGAAGCTAATGAAAGAACTATTATCACATGTATATAAACGGAGACTGAAATTGGTGTTAAATACGAATTTAAGTGGCCGTAATAAGATATTGGTTACCGACACATGGGCTGTTTCAGTGCTAAGGTATAGAGCCAGTGGGATAAAGTGCAGATGTGTTGAACTTAAGGAGCTTGATAGAAACACCAGGAAAATGAGGACATTACATGGGGCTCTACACTCCAAATGTGACGTGGAGAGGTTGTATCTATCATGTCAGAGACGAGGAAGAGGTCTCATTAGCTATGAGATGTGTGTGAAGTCGCAGGAAAATAATATGGCATGGTATTTAAAGAATTCGTAAGAGAGATTGATGGCAGGAGTAAGAAAGTTAAAGGTCATAACCAGAGATAAAGCAAATGAAAAGGGAGAATTTAAACGAGACAGACAGAATTACACATTAAATAATTGAACGAAAAAAGGTATGGTCAATTCGTACAAGGAATGCCTGAGACAGGTGACAACGATAGGAACTGGGAATGGACTAGTAAGTGTAACAGGAACTGAAATCGAACTATATAAAGTTCAATATAGACAAGTGAGTGAATTTCCCACTTTGTTAGCTGTGTGGTGAATTATATGAGGTAGTGAATGTAATAATATTGCTCAGAAGGAGTACAAGAGAGGACACGACAATATTTCCATATTTGAAACATTTGAAACTCTGTCATTATGAAATGAGCCGAAGTGAGAAATGGTATGAACATCAACCCGGAAGTGTGACTGAAAATGAACAGTATGAGATGTTGTAGGACATATCCAACCATTGCGACCATTTTATCGTGACTAGAAAGCATGACATTGTTGTAGAAAAGAAAAATATCAAGTCATATATTGTGGATATTGCTTCACCGTAGGACCACAGGGTGAATGAGAAGAAAAGTGAGAAAGTTGAGAAATACCAGGAGCTAAAGTGAGAAACCAAGAGACTGGAGAATCAGACACATTGAAATGGTAACGATTGTGGTTGTCGCAATGGTAGCAGATAGTAGAAGGTTGGATGCATGCTTAAGGAGCTAGGAATTACCATCAGAAAAGGATAAAACCGAAAAGCATAAAACAGCCTAGCTGTGAACAGCAAGAATTCTGAGAAGAGTGTTGGAATCTTGAAGTAGAAGGAATAAACCGAAGGACCTATGGCTATTGGCTATAGCTCGCTGTGTTGGTATAGTGTCGGTATAACATCTACCAGAACCAACGCGTTAGGAATAATAACAACATTACCAAGATTAATGCCGCTGCCACTGCAGTTGCTAATTTTGATTATGATGACGTCACTGCTACTACTGCTGGTGGTCCCTTTGTATATAATGGGCAAAACGATGATGATTTATCAATTTTTATCAAGAACGGGCAAATAGATATGGGATGCCTTTCATACACCTAGTCGAACTGACATTTAGAATTTCCAAGTTGAAATGGGTCTGTAATTTTATAGAAGCTTAACGACATCTGAAACTGTTCCTTAAAGGTTGGTACTTCTCGTAACCATCAATTAGTCCAAATGGCTAGAAACATTTGAGATTTGGGAGTAATCTAATAGATTGTCTATATAATACAAGCAATATAATATTGATATCTTGAGTGAGGCTAAATCTCGATTCGTAGAAATTTGCACCCCATTCTTTGATCACAGTATATCATAACTAAATAATTATGCAAGGCAGAATAAGTGTTATTTTCGTTACTTCAGTTATTCCTGACCAACACATGTGGCTTAATAGATTCCTGTGTCCAATGGTGTGTATCATTAGTTCGAAAGATAGATATTATTCTATTTTAAGTATAGAGACAATTATCAGCCGCTATCAAGAACTTTGAACTTCAGAAATCGATCAATTGTTTTCCTATTAAAGGGGTTATTAGGAATTTCTGGAGCAAATAAAACCGCAATAAAATTGGTGTTGTTTCATTCATGGGCCTTCTTCTGTTCACATACTACATCATAATTGCTCTTTGACTCGGAACAAAGGACAAATAATTCACTTATTCCACGAAATATTTTGATGAACATTAAAATAATTTAAAGTCTGCGCTTTCTCTAATAAACATTTTATACGCTATGGAAACATCATTTGAATACAAATTATAGATTAACAATGATACAATTCAAGCATTCGAATAGGAATAAATGTGAAGGTATTTACGGTGTGTATTTATATAATTACATATATATATATATATATATATATATATATATATATATATATATATATATATATATATATATATATATATATATATATATATATATATATATATATATAAATATATATATATATATATATATATGTATATCAATGTATACACTGATGTGAGCATACACGCGTACACACACACACACACATATATATATACGAGGGTAATCCCCAAAGTAAGGTCTCCAAAGCGATGGGAACGACATAGAAACTGTTCGTACGGCTGTTGGCACCACTGTTGTGATTGGTGCTTCCTTCACTCCCAAACAAGCATGCGGGCGCTTCGCTGGGATGTTCAATATTGGCTTGGCAGCCGCTGGGAATCGAGCTCCCGTCGAACGCTACCGCCTAGTGCGAATCTCGCGCAATTATTATATACGAGGGCAATCCCAAAAGTAAGATCTCCTTCCGAGGAAAACATGCGTAAAGATAGACGGAACACTCTGGATGTTCTCTGCATTTTGGTTCATGAGGTTTCCCGAAGCACCATCCACAGGATTTCATGGAAAAGTTGCAATATCGGAAGGAGACCTTACTTTGGGGATTGCCCTCGTATGCATATATATATATATATATATATATATATATATATATATATATATATATATATATATATATATATTAGTGAAAAAGAACAAATCAACTATTATGACATTATAACAAGTTTATTGCCGACAGCCGTTTCGTCCGACCACATGGTGGGACTTTTCAAGGCATATAACATGTGATTGTAAGATCATTATTTACATCAACGTATCACTCAAGCCTTTTCTGAGAGAATTATAGAAGGCTCTTTGAATTAACCTTTAATTGATTAGTTTCTTTCAACTTAGAAGGGAATATCAAAACTTCGTAAGTTTTCTGAAATTTGTAAACGTGATCTCGGAGGAAGGTTTTTTTCTTTCGGAAAAAAATTTTTTTCTCTAGAAGGAATTTCATAGGAAACTTTATATATTTTTTAGGGAAACTTTATATTTTTATTTTTTATTTTATTAGCATCTTAATTTCTTCTAGTCTAGTAGGTTTATTGGAGCCTGTAAGCTCTATGCACTTATTGAGGGATTTTCTAAGGTGCTTCTTCGGGACCCCAAGTCTTTTAGTTTACTGTTAATGCGTAAATTATATATTATCTAATTTTTAAACTTCAATCCCTGACCCCGACAACTAATATAAAAGAGCCCCCTTAGAATATAGACCCCAAATATACAAGCGGAGTTGCTGATAGATACCACAATTTCAAACTGCTAGCCTTGAGTGATACGTTCATGTAAATAATGATCTTACAATCACATGTTATATGCCTTGAAAAGTCCCACCATATGGTCGGACGAAACGGCTGTCGGCAATAAACTTGTTATAATGTCATAATAGTTCATTTGTTCTTTTTAACTAATATTTCTGCTCTGCGTATACGCATAGAGCTTAACTAGCTACGGTCACATATTTGGTAGGTCAGACGTGATCATCGCGATTCACATACGACCTAACATACATCTTACTTATTTAGCTCCCTCCGGTAGAGCTTAACCTTCACTGAAAAACACACCGCCCTGGGGTGGCTTTTCAATAAACTGACAGTATGCTGACAAAGGACCATCTTCCGTTATCACTTAGGGGTACTTATGAAAAGCAAGGGGTACGTTATCACCAAGGGGTACTTATGAAAAGCAGCTTATAACCAGCGTTAACTCGTTTGTAAGGAGAATAAGATGGCGCACATTTCACTTCGATAGGCGCCGTAGCGCCCCACTAGAGAGTCCATCGAATAATAAGTATGGATTTAGGACATTTAGGAGCCCGCCCCATAACCCTCTACTCGATAAATTTGAGAGTGACCTATTATCTCTCGTCCGGTCTATTAGATATAAAAGGAAAAATAGTAAGCGTAGCGGCTTCCAAACAAAGTTAGAATCACTAGTTAAATCTTTTAAGGACAGAAAGTGTATACTCGTACCCTCGGACAAGACTAGGAATATGTACAACCTGAGTTATGAAGAATACCGCGGTTTCATATACAATGAGCTACATAAAAACTATAAAAAAAACCACTGTAGCCAACCTAGATGAGATTAACAGGGAGGCTAAAGTGATAGTAACGAAGCTAGGATTAGAGAAATGCACACAACCTTATACCCCCCGACAACCAAGGTTCACATTGAAAGATCATAAGGAGGACTTTGTAAGTAGCCCCTCTGTCAGGCTCATTAGCCCCTCTAAATCTGACATAGGGATTATAAGTAAAAAAATAGTATAGTAAATCATACCGAAAGTTAAAGACAGGATTAGCCTGGACCTATGGGGAAACACTGCAGAAGTGATAAAGTGGCTCTCAAGCATTACCAACCACAAATCACTACGCTTCATCCAGTTCGATATAGACTCCTACTATACGTCTATATACCCCATACTACTAAATAAGGCGCTCATGATGGCAATGCGGACGGGCGGACTCGCTAGATCCCAGATTGACATAGTCCTTGCCGCTCGTAAAACAATTATCACATTTGAGGATTAATTGTGGAATCGCAAGAACACTCGTAACAATTTCGACATCACTATGGGGTCTAGCGACTCAGCGCAGGTGACAGACCTCGTCGGATTGTACTTGCTCAAGGAGCTCAACGAGCAGCTCCCACACCTCAGAGGTGTGCTGTACCGTGACGACGCATTGCTTACTGTGGACTTTAAACGGCACAACCTAGAAAGAACTAGAAAGGACCTTTATAAATTCTTCAAGAATTTTAACCTATCAATGACTAGGGATAGAAATAGTAAGGTAGTCAACTTTCTAGATGCCACACTAGACCTAGATAAGTTAGAATATGCACCGTACCATAAACCTAACGAAAGGCTGACATACGTCAATGCCAGCTCCAACCACCCAGGCTCAGTCCTCAAAGCAATAGTTAAAGGAGTATCTAGTAGGATTAGCGGACTATCTAGCAGCGTGACCGCATTTGAAGCGAACGCGGAATATTACAATAAGGCGCTAGCTGGGTCAGGGCATACAGATAAACTCCATTATGTTGAGACAGGCGGCACCACCCGCCACCCCAATCCAGCACTGTAATCACGCACAATATGTCCATGGGAGTTGGAAGGAGAGCTAGAAAGACGAATAGGGACAATAGGAAGTTAGATAAGAACAACAACACTCGCAACGCAGACACGGACAGGGCCCACACGCCTGGTAAGCGCTATGCCGCCCGGAGCAAGTCCAACAGTGAAAACGGGGGACAGAGGCCTAGGAGACTCGAGACGAACGCACATACCACTGGGAGCACAGCAACCACACCTGGTAGAACCCGTAATAATATAGACGAAGAGAGGGTAAGCAGCATAGGGGATAGGAAACGCAGTGGAAGGAATAGAAGACGTGATAGTACCTTCTTTAACCCGCCCTTCAACTCTAACGTTATTACAGACCTCCCCAAATCTTTTTTCTCTCTAATAGATAAGAACTTCCCCCCGGGTAGTAGGTACGGTAGTGTCATCAATAAGAATACTATCAAGCTATCGTACTCTACAACCCCTAATCTGGCCTCACACCTAGCTAAAACCAATAAGAGTAAGATTAAAGAGGGATTTAAGGCCATCCGAAATAGTGAACCACGCCAGTACACACGACAACACGGGACCAACCCACTGAGTGAAAAACCCAGGGGGATAATAGGCAATAGAACCGGTCCCACTAGGCAGCCCCGCGGCCGCTTGGAGGGACATGCACCCCTGATTGAGGAGTATGACCCTACTAAAAAGTGTAATTGCAGAAGGAAGGACAAATGCCCACTAGCTGGACACTGCCTTATTAGGAACGTGGTATATGCTTGTAACGAAACGACAGGCACGTATACTAAGACGTATGTGGGATCAACCGCTAACGAGTTCAAGACGAGGTTTAACGCCCACCAGCATAGCTTACGATATGAGAAGCTTAAAAATACCACGTCGTTAGCGGGGCATATACATAGCTTAAAACAAACAAAAACCCCCTACACACTAAGCTGGAGATGCCTTACTAAAGCTCCTCTATATAGCTCGTTGAGCAGGTGTTGTAGCCTGTGCCTATTTGAATCTCATGCCATAGTATTCTCAGGACTCAACTTGCTCAACAAGAGATCAGAAATCTTCTCGTCCTGCCCCCATACCATACTTAGCTCTTTCTTTTTCTCCAGACCGGACACATAGCCCTGACACAACCTAGTCCTGCACTTG
This sequence comes from Eledone cirrhosa, assembly GCA_964016885.1. Lineage (NCBI taxonomy): Eukaryota > Metazoa > Mollusca > Cephalopoda > Octopoda > Eledonidae > Eledone > Eledone cirrhosa. The sequence goes on from OZ024742.1 coordinate 82,472,854, forward strand.
GCGGCCCCGCTGGCGAACAGGGTGCTCTTTAGTAACCCCGGCCGCATGGATGCCTCGGCTCCCCGATTGGCGATGGGGACTCTGGTGAGGAACAGACGACCCTGTGTCCCACTTGCCAACCTGGGATTGGTGGCAACATTGTTGCTGGGCACCCTGGGGGCAGCTGATGCCTGCGGTGTGGGACATTGTGAGTGCCTGGAACCACGTTGACTAATCTGGGAACGTGCCGTCGGAGATGTATGCAACAAACTCGAGAACATGCCCAGGGAAACAGTAACAAAACACCCAATATGGCGGCCGCTCCCTACCTATAGCCACTCACCCCCACCCCCTCCCTTAGTAAACCCCCGCCCAAATAGATGCCCCTCCCCATTCTTTTGAGTTGGTTCTATATTATCAGTGATTAGTTCTTTACTAATAGGAATTTTTTGTATTTTACCACAGTCGACTTAATGGGTTTGGAGAGTTGACTCCCTTGAAGTCTGACCACTCGATAAATTAGGGGTTGTGCCCCTTGAACAGGGGTGTGTATAGCTGGTCTGCCTGCTGTCTGCTACTACCCGAGACTGGACACGGTCGTAGCCACAGGCCAGCGCGTGCGCGATAGCATAGAATGTATATGTTCTGCTAGTCACCCCGTGTAATACGATACCCTAAGATTCCATGCATGAGATTCACCGAAGCATGCGCAGTCTTAACCGGGAGATAACATGCAAACTTGAAAATACCACAAGCGAGACCCTCTGGATAACATAGACGCCGGACCATACCCGCAAATATATACCCTGATCTTTCTTGAATATAGAGGGCTGACGGAATATGGATAACACTGCCACCATCTAAGCTGGGACCGACCCATACAGCAAACAAAGAGGGGACAGCCCTTCGCTTTTGACCCGTCGCGTGTGGGCTTGGAGTTCGTAATATACCACCCCAGTCAAATCCACACTGGTTTTGTTAACAATATAGCATGTAGACCAATACATCCTACGTAGCGAGACCTTGGACTTAGAACCGGCAGGCTGGTCTATCGCGAAAGCGTACAACCCCTGAAACTAAAAGATCGAACGGACCACATCCAGCAACCACTGGCTATTAGATCCACAGGTACATCTCCCAGAGAGTCCACGCAGCTGATAGTGAATCCCAGTTGATCCATGAACTTTTCAACAAGACCGGCTGTGCCTGGAGCTATGCAGATGACTACATACGCATAATGGATATCGTGCCTGGAGCTATGCAGATGACTACATACGCATAATGGATATCGCGCCCACACGGTCACCAGTACTGTTCATCCTGTTGTATGTATGTAAATATCCGTGCGCGGGATATCCCTGAGTACATTTTCTTGACCATCAATTGTTAATCGATTGTTTGTTAATTAGGCAGGAATATACCATTGTGTCTGTGCTAATCCTATGTGTTGCTGTGTATGTGTAAAGTATCCGAGCGCGGGATATCCCTGAGCTAATTTTGCCTGACTGTTAATAGTGTTTTGATTACTTGTTAATTAGGCAGGAATATATATTATTATGTCTTTGTTAATCCTGTATCAATAATTTTATAATAATTTTTTGTGATAATACATTTTTAGATTACTGAACCTACCTTATACCTTAATTAGGCGGGATTATATATTATTATGCCTTTGTTAATCCTGTATCAATAATTTTATAATAATTTTTTGTGATAATACATTGTTAGATTACTGAAGCTACCTTATACCTTCTTAAAAATGCATTTTATAATTATTGTCTTTTTAATTATGTATTTTCTTATTTACCACTTTCTTTAATCTTGCCCAACTTGATAAACTCCTTGAATTGCTCCCTAATTAAATTACTTAAATTACTTAAATTATTGTATCTATTATGCCTAAGTTGTATCTGTTGAAGCAGCCCTTTGAAAATTCCTCGGATATCCTAAATACCGTAATTTTTAACTTTTAATGTATAATTTTCCTCAATTCGTTTTTATATATATCCTTAAAGGCTCTCTAAAATTTTAATTCTTCGAAGGGTCTCTCGGAAGAAGTTCCTATTAAAAATATTAAAGGGGCCTTTTCTGAGAGAATTATAGAAGGCTCTTTGAATTAACCTTTAATTGATTAGTTTCTTTCAACTTAGAAGGGAATATCAAAACTTCGTAAGTTTTCTGAAATTTGTAAACGTGATCTCGGGGGAAGAAAGTTTTTTTCTTTCGGAAACATTTTTTTTTTCTCTAGAAGGAATTTCATAGGAAACTTTATATATTTTTTAGGGAACTTTATATTTTTATTTTTTATTTTATTAGCCTCTTAATTTCTTCTAGTCTAGTAGGTTTATTGGAGCCTGTAAGCTCTATGCACTTATTGAGGGATTTTCTAAGGTGCTTCTATGGGACCCCAAGTCTTTTAGTTTACTGTTAATGCGTAAATTATATATTATCTAATTTTTAAACTTCAATCCCTGACCCCGACAACTAATATGAAAGAGCCCCCTTAGAATATAGACCCCAACTATACAAGCTGAGTCCCTGATGTATACCACAATTTCAAACTGCTAGCCTTGAGTGATACGTTCATGTAAATAATGATCTTACAATCACATGTTATATGCCTTGAAAACCCCTCCATGCGGTCGGACGAAACGGCTGTCGGCAATAAACTTGTTATAATGTCATAATAGTTCATTTGTTCTTTTTCACTAATATTTCGGCTCTGCGTATACGCATAGAGCTTAACTAGCTACTGTCACATATTTGGTAGGTCAGACGTGATCATCGCGATTCACATACGACCTACCATACATCTTACTTATATATATATATATATATATATATATATATATATATATATATATATATATATATATATATATATATATATATATATATATATATATATATATATATATATATATATATATATATATATATATATATACATATATATATATATAGTTTCAGAAGATCCCGCTAAGGGTGAAAGAAGCGATTCTTTTCTTAAAATTTAATCTGTTATTTTAATAAATATATATATATATATAAAGGGAAAAGAATGAAATGAAATTTAATTTCTTACTCTTATTACGGATGTTTGTTTACAAACAAACCGAAAATAATAATAAATGTTCGCTAAACCCATACGTACATATATATATGTGTGTGCATGTATGTATGTATGTATATACTACTGTACGTCTGTATATATATGTATGTACGTATACATACTTATATATATATATATATGCTGTTCCGTATAACCATGTTCATTACGAGCTGGGGATCCGCTAAGGTGAAACAATTGTTCTCGGTATGGTGAAGTAACTGTTGTGTGACAACCTCTACCTACCTCGTCCCATGGACTGAGTGCTCTACCACTACGGATGTTACCTTCCAGTGTTCTACCACTATATATATACATATATATATATATATATATATAAATTTTGAGTATATGTTGGTTGTTTAGCGACACCTCAGTATGCTGATTGTAGCACTCGACAAAGTACGCAGGTTGGTTTGGTTACTCCGGAGTAGTGTAAAATAAAATAATTAAGTCAAATATTTAAAATTGGGTTCGTTTATTAAAGGTGTACTGCTATATATATTTCGGTGACAGCCATCCTTGGCTGTGACCTCTTCAGGCAGTCCGAATTGGTGTAGTAGAGACAGGTACACATGTTTTTGAGGTGTTTAACTCCGTCAATACTTCGATATGCCCAGTTCCTGGTTGGGTTGTTATTTCTCTGATGAGCTGGAATCATATGAATTCGAACAAACGAATTTCAGCGTCGACGGACACTCCCTCCTCCTATTGGTTAGTTGTGAGGACATTCCTCAGTCAAAAGTCTATAGAAATTTTTCTGAGGCAAGGCAATCTGATGTCGTTGTTGTTTTTGTTAAGTACAGCTGACATCCTCCCTTGTATTGGTGTTAGAGGGTCAGGGGATCAGTAGGCAGGTCGGCTTTGGTTCGGCTGCCACCATTTCCCGTGGTGGTGATGGGGTTGTGTTTGCCAAACATGAAGAAATAAGATGAAGTAAAATGGAGAAATAACAACCCAACCAGGAACTGGGCATATCGGAGTATTGACGGAGTTAAACACCTCAACAACATGTGTACCAGTCTCTACCACACCAATTCGAACTGCCTGAACAGGTCACAGCCAGGGATGGCTGTCACCGAAATATATATAGCAGTACACCTTTAATAAACGAAGCCACATTTTTAATATTTGACTTAATTATTTTATTTTATATATATATATGTAATTATGTATGTATGTATACGTACATACATATATGTATACAGACGTACAGTAGTATGTATATATATACACACATGCACACATATATATATATGCACGTATCGGATTACCGAACATTTATTATAATGTTCGGTTTGTTTGGTTGTAAACAAACAAACAGCCCGAATTACGCCGTACAGTGTTTAGGCAACAACGTCACCTTTTTGTACAACACTGACACAGGAACGATGTACTAGTTTCAAGCGTATTAGCTATCGCCAGCATTATATACCCTCCTGCCAGTTGGTTGAACGTCTGAAAGTATATAATTTCCTTATGCATATTAACGGCTCAGCAGCCTAATTTGCATATCAAGTGAGTTCAGTCCGCCGGAACACCGAAAACGATAAATGGAATAGAATGAAACGAAATTTCATTTCTCACTCTTAGTACGGCACTTAGTTAAATGTAATTATGCATGTATGTATACGTACATACATATATATATACAGACGCACAGTAGTATGTATATATATATACACACATGCACATATATATATATGCACATATCTGTTTACCGAACATTTATTATAATGCTCGGTTTGTTTGTTTGTAAACAAACAAACAGCCCATATTACGCCGTACAGTGTTTAGGCAACCACGTCATCTTTTTGTTCATCACTGACACAGGAACGATGTACTAGTTTCAAGCTTATTAGCTATCGTCAGCATCGTATACCTTCCTGCCAGATGGTTGAACCTCTGAAAGTATATATTTTCCTTATGCATATTAACGGCTGAGCAGCCTAATTTGCATATAGAGTGAGTTCAGTCGGCCGGGCACACCGAAAACGACAAATGGAATAGAATGAACTCACTCGATATGCAAATTAGGCTGCTCAGCATGTATTTCTTTTGTTCCTTCAACGCCTAAGTGACATGTTAATTCAGAATTAACATTGCTTCAGGGTGTGCGATTCTTCAATACTATTTGTTTATTCAAACATATATATATATATATATAACAAAAAAGACAAATTTCGCTCTACAAGGCTGAATACAATAAATGCAATCTGAGTTTTTCGAATAGTAATACTAACATTCGATTCGCTTGCAATTATGCAAACAAGCCTCAATTTTATCGCCATGTTAGTAGAATGAACACTTCATTCTTGCTCTTATGTTGGCACGCGAACAGAACTGCAGACACTAATGATTCTGGCCGATCAGTCACAGCGTACTTTTGAAAATAGCAGATAATTTCACTAGCTCTGACAGTTTGGCAGGTGAACAGTGAGCTGTACTTATGAAGGGTGATACCGAGAAACATTAGTGTCTGCAGTTCTCTTCGCATGCCAACATTAGAGCAAGAATGAAGTGTTCATTCTACTGACATGGCTATAAAATTGAGGCCTGTTTGCATAATTGCAAACGAATAGAATGTTATTATTAATATTCGAAAAACTCAGATTATATATATATATATATATATATATATATATATTATATATATATATATTTATTTATGTCACTTACAAGGTAATTATTTTTTACACCTTACGTATGTTTCTCTACACCCTCTAATTCTCATTCTACATTTCCGCTTACACCTTTCTCTTATTACCACCTGATTCTATTACCCGGAGACTTACCCATCTGCATTGTTAAGTCTTCCAAAACGACCAAATATATGGTGCGTGTGTGTGTGTGTACATGTATGTATGTGTGTATGTATCTATGTGTGTATGTATGTATGTGTGCATGTATCTATTAGTGTGAATTTGATTGTGTAGCTGAAGTATGATTTGGTGCAAAGTTCAGACTGATTGTGAAATAAGTGGAATTTTGGAATTAGAAGTGTTTATTCTGATTTGATTGAAATGTTAACAAAAGGCTTCCCACTGTGAATATCAGTATTTGTTTATACACCGCTATATTCCTTCACGTTTCCTTCGTGGTTTATAGTGTGTAACGCGTGTCTGTTATTTATAGTATATTGCACCACATGATGGACGTTCACCCATTTGGTTGTTGATACAGATTCCTCTCAAAAAATAAATTTGCAAATGATTTTATAATTGCAATTATTTAATTATAGCAGAAGGTTTCATATTGGCAGATTCGTTAGAATGTCGGATGGATTACTTTGTGTTATACCTTCCGTGCTCTGCGTTCTAAAAAATGTCCTATGGTGGAGCTATGGACGGGTGGATGAACTCCATTGAGCTATATTTAAGCATGGTCCTAGCGATGGAGAAGAGCTGAAACACATTATAGCACTTTATATCACAAGTAAACTTTAACTATATAGTAACGACTCTATAATCTATTTTCTTCTTAAACTGTAGCGTAATCTATTTTAATTATATCTATATTGTTTTTTAATATAATATCCAATCCCCTCATTCACAGTTATCCCAACCTCCCCATACTACTATAACAACCACCGCTAGTCATCGTGGAGTTGGGCTACTTTCTATGACGATGACATTTTCGAGGCAATGATTTGGACAATCTTTAAAGGATTTTCTTTTTAATTTTAAGTATTTTAGGTTGTGTAAAATTTGATTACCTTCTGACGAGCATGAGCTAGTAGAATGGGCTAGGATGGAAACTACCAAGTCGTCACCCTCAGCGAAATATAATATGCATTATGTGGATAAAAATAAACCGGATTACAATTGTATCTCTCTCTCTCTCTCTCTCTCTCTCTCTCTCTCTCTCTCTCTCTCTCTCTCTCTCTCTCTCTCTCTCTCTCTCTCTATCTATCTATCTCTCTCTCTCTCTCTCTCTCTATATATATATATATATATATATATATATATAATGGACAAATTTGAAACAGGGACAAAACAGAGAGGCAGTACAACAAATGTTTATTAATTTCACGCTCTGGAGAGTGGGGTACCGTTAGAAGAATCACTCCAGAACAACTCGAACCCGGGGACCAATATACAATCCATGGCTGTATCTTATTATAAACATTCACTAAAATAAAATATAACCAATGTAATGGAAAAGATAACAATAATAATAATACTCTCAACACATGCACATTTGAACATTACAGAAACAATTATCACAATACTTCCACCATAAACTCATAATTTTAATACACAAACACCTTTGCCTGCTTGATATGCTTGTAAACCTATATTATTTTATGTGATACCTTTGCCATGGAGTAATTATATATGCCTAGTACCATTGCCTGTTTACTACCTATCTGTCCTGTATATGCCTAACGCATGTGTACCCTCTATACTGCTTTAATTATTATACTATTCTCTTGTAATCTCTGTCATTATTCTATTTCTTAGTCATTATTTTATTTGACTAATTTTTATTGAACTTCCATTTCAGAAAATAACAATGAAAATAACTATGCTTACCAATGAAATAAAAGGCATGCTGTGATTGTGGCTTTGAAGGCTAAGCATGGGGATTTAGAAATTTGTCGTTTTCTGAAAGTTGCAAGATTTTGTGTCCACAAGATTCGGTGAGAGTTAGAGAAAGAAGTTGGAAGCGTATTACCTGTATTAAAACATTAAAAAAAACATTCTAAAAGCTCTGATTCTATCAGTACACCTGAATTTATTCAGGAAGTTAAGCAATACGTTGATGACAATCCAGGAAAATCAATGAGATCAATTGCAAAAAATGTTGGTGTGACAGAAAAAACAATCATACATGTTGTACATGAAGACATCAGATACAAATCTTACGCAATGAGGAGAGGTCGATTCATGTCAGAAAAAAACAAAAGAAAAGCGTTTAATCAGATCCAAAATAGTTTTAAACAAACTTAAAAATCCATCAGAAGATGGTGCGATTTGGTTTTTCTCAGAGGAGAAAATCTTTTACAAGGAACAGAAAACTAACAGAAGAAATGACAGGTGGCTATGTGCAGACCCTTCTAAGGTTCTAATAGTAGTGCACACAACATTTCCTGCAAGTGTCATGGTTTTGGTTGTTGTTAACAATGAAAGACATGTGATGCCTCCTCACTTTTTTCGACGATGCCTTAAGGTGAATGTTGCTGCATATATTGAGGTTTCGTGATAAAGTTGTTCTGGATAAAGTTGTTAAGCCTTGCGTTAACTGTGTATGCAATGGAAGGCCTTATGTCTTTCAAGAAGATTCTGCACCATCACACAAGGCTCAAATGACACAAAATGGATGGCTGACAATTTGTATGATCACATCATCCGCAACATTTGGCCTCCTAATTCTCCAGGTCTCAATCCACTGGACTACTATGTCCATACAGCACTGTTGATAGAAATGTCAATGGACACCCCCCATCGCACCAAAGATTCTTTGAAAGCGGCCAAAATTCGAATCATGTCCGATATGAACCAGGATCACTTAATCCGAGCTTGCAAACGATGTTGACCCCGTTTATAGTTAGTTATTGATGCTTATGGTAGTTTTATTCAATGAAATTATTAAATTGATAATTTTAGTTTTATGTGTATGTTAATTTTATAAGAATACAGCTTTTTCTGTTATTATATAAGCGTTTTTTTTTTAAACATAAATATGTCCTCAAATACCGTCCGCACGCTGTATATATATATACGTATATATATGCATATATCTATCTATATATATATATATATATATATATATATATATATATATATATATATATATATATATATATATATATATATATATATATATATGTATATATGTATATATATATATACATATATATATAAATATACAATATGTTGAAAATGTAACACACAGTGCGTTATCAATAAAACAGGGAAGAAAACCACCAGTGTATGGAATCTATAACCTATGAAAGCAGACTATAGACACGATAATTAAAAATATAAATGAAAGCGTAAATAAATACCTCTATAACTATATAACACACGTACAAATCCAAAGATACTAATCCAAAGATATGTTTCACCAGTAATTTGTTGAAAGAAATGGGTTGGCCTCGGTTCATCAGCGTGTGTATGGCTATACATTTCAGACAACACTAAGAGAATTTTAAAATTGACTGTCCAGCTACACGTGGGAAAGAGAAGTCACAGCGTGTTTAAGGGCAGTGAACCAGTGGCCTCAGGGGGAAGAACTGCTAGAAAGGCAGCCCAAAGCCACTCAGAGAAGTGTGCTCAACCAAACAGAGTTAGGAAAGACTGTTATTAGGAGCGAAATATCACGATAAATTAACGGAGGCATAGGCCCTCGCTATTCCCTGTAAATAATGTGCTCAGGATTTTTTCTCCTTTGAGAACATTATTTACAGGGAATAGCGAGGGCCTATGCCTCAGTTAATTTATCGTGATATTTCGCTCCTAATAACAGGCTTTCCTATCTCTGTTTATTTGAGCAGACTTCTATGAGTGGTTTGGGCTGCCCTTTCTAGCAGTTCGTCCCTCAGAGGCCACTGGTTCACTGCCCTTAAACACGCTGTGACTTCTCTCTCCTACGTGTAGCTGGACAGTCAATTTTAAAATTCTCTTAGTGTTGTCTGAAATGTATAGCCTTACACACGCTGATGAACCGAGGCTAACCCATTTCTTTCAACAAATTACTGGTGAAACATATCTTTGGATTAGTATCTTTGGATTTGTACGTGTATTATATAGTTATAGAGGTATTTATTTACGCTTTAATTTATATTTTTAATTATCGTGTCTATAGTCTGCCTTTCATAGGTTATTGATTCCGTCACTGGTGGTTTTTTCCCTGTTTTATTGATAACGCACCGTATATCTCTCTTTGGTGTGTTACGTTTTCAACATATTTTAAAGAGCTCAGAATTTCTTCTCCTTTGAGCACATTATTTACAGGGAATAGCGAGGGCCTATGCCTCCGTTAATTTATCGTGATATATATATATATATATTGTTCGTTTTGTAAGCCCCGACAATGCAGATGGGTAAATCTCCGGGTAACAGAATCCGGTGGTGAAGAGAGAGATGTATGGGAATGTAGAATGAGATGTATAATGTGTAGAGGAACGTAGGAAAGAGCGTAAACAATAAAAAATAACAACATTCTACATACCCTTACATCTCTCTCTTCACCACCGGATGCTGTTACCCGGAGATTTACCCATCTGCATTGTTGAGACTTCCAAGGCGAACAAAAAAAAATTTTATTATTCCACAATGCTTCAAGCAAACTTCAATACTCTCTTATATATATATATATATATATATATATATATATATATATATATATATATATATATATATATTTATATATATATATATATGCGTGTTTGTGCCTGGGCAGTGTATGAGTCTATGTAATATCGATGACACTACGGATATCAGATGAGACAGAAATGTCTCCGTTAATCTATTTTATTCCGTATATCCTTTATCTAATATCTCCGTTCTCTTTAAACACATAAAGCTAGAAGTGCGCAGACACACACACACACATATATATATATATATTACTCTATTACGTGTTTCAGCCGAGAGGCTGAGGCCATGCTGGTATCGTATAGCATGTAGTTGTATACCTAATACAGGTTAAATGTATGTATAATATATATGTGCTTGTGTGTGTGTGCATCTTAGTGCATGTGTATTCTAGTCTTGATGTGAGTACATGGTACACAATGTCAAGCATATATTAACTAATACAGACTTCTTTATTGAAAAGTCTATATACATGGAAGATTTCGAATGATTTAATCTTTGTTCTCCGGGAAAGATTCAATTATACGAAGTCCCTAACATATTTCCCAATACACAGCACACGCGTATTTTAATCTCATTTGAAAATTCCCAAACGTTAAATAAATTCCATGATATGGTATCTCTAGCATCTAAACTGAGAAGAGTATGCATAGACAGTATCTCAGGAGAGCATTATATCATATCCTCGATGGATAAATTGGACAGTGATAAAATGCTATATTACACTCCCGTAGTTTTATATATATATATTTATATATATATATATATATATATATATATATATATATATATATATATATATATATATGTGTGTGTGCGTGTGTGTGTGTGTGTGTGTGTATGTGTATCTATGTATGTGTATATATATGTATATATAGATTCATATATATAGTTATATATATATATATATCATATATCCTTACACATACATATATATATTCATATATATATATATATATATATATATATATATATATATATATATATATATATATATATATATATATATATATATATAAATATATACATATATTTGTATATATATATGTTTGTGTGTGTGTAACTGTGTGTATATGTGTGTTGGTGAGAACATTTGTGTATCTCTATATGTGGTGTGTACGCTCATTTCTCTCAAATATCAAATAGAAATAATTTGTCATTGTCGATAGGTAAATTTTATGAGGCAAGAGAGAGACGTATATCAGCAGTTGCATTAACTCCGGAGTGAGATTCTCATATATAAATATATTAATGCGTTCCACTCTCTAAACATTGTGCGACAATGGGTTTTTTTTCTTTTTTACTTGTTTACGTTTTTTTTATATATATATTTATCATTTCGTCCTGAGAATGAATGTCAGCGTAGCTTTGTGGGCTAACGCTGCACATATTGAATTATAAAAGCAAAGTAGATTGCAATATTAGATTACCAATTTTACTGAATGTTTTCACAAAATTCTGCCATACTTACCTTATATTCTAATACATTTTACAGTTAAGTGCAAGTACCGTATTGATAAAACGCTTGAGGTGAGAGACACCAAGATATTTCAGAAGGCCTACAATAATTTTCTTGTTGCTTTACTTCTTAAAATGCAGAGAGATTTTTATCCATAAAAAGAAAGGATGGTAATTTCGGTGTAAATAATAGCGCTGTTGCATATAAGAGGTACAGAATCTAATTCAATACATTACTGAACCGTGTCCAGATAACACTAGTGCCGACTTTGCCTTGATTCTTTCAATAGTTACTTGATAATTGTATATAGTGGTATATTGTATATATGGTAGTTTACCAAAATAATATTACTATTATTAGTATTTTCTATGTATGTTTAAGTACTAATTAAATATTAAATCTGTAACTTTACTGCTACTAACATACACTTGTTGAAATTTAACACAATGTGTGCTATACTAATGGTAAATACACAGGCCGTTGAATTATAATTCAATGCAAGAAGTCGGTGAACAATGTAACTTTTCAGTGATAATAACAAGAATTCAAATAGATGTCAGTAATATGGATTGTTACTTTTGATATTCTAAATATAGTGAGCATGTAAAATCGAAATAAGAGTATAAGGTAGTGTAGAAAAATATACCATCTGATAGATGATCTTTGTGGGAAACAGTCTGTTCATATTCTGATCGTATTCTGAACAGTCAAATGATGTATAACAAGTAGAATATATGTATATAAATGCAAGGCATACATATTTTATATAAGCTAAGGTATCGTAAATAATGATATAAGCCTATACATATTCTGATGCTTAAATTAATGTCACTCTTAATAAAATCAATGATGTTTGACTTAATAACTATGTTCGACCTCATTCTGGACAGACATGAAAATAAATATCGAACTGTCATTTAGGCTTCATATGAACAAGGTACGTGAACAAGGTACGTACATATTTGTATTAAAAACATGACAATCATTGCGATTGAATATATAATATTGATATAAGATAATTAAACAATTTACTATTATATATACTCTAGTTTGTTAAATTGGAAAGTGCTTCAATAATAGCAGAAATGCATATAGCCTACTTAAACACTGAAATGTTAGTTTGATAAGATTTGAAATCCTTATATATTACGTTCTTCATGTCTAAGTATCTATTTTTTGTATTATAATCCAATTAGTGTTTTTATATAAATGAAGCTCTAAAGACTGATCTGTTAAAATAACTCTTTCCTTGCCGATACATCACAATTTGTTCAAGCTTAATTCTTTTGCGAAATCTTACAACATGATGCCATATATATCTTGAGAAGGGGACAGGAAAATGTGTTTGCTTCATTATACAACTATAGAACTAGTTCACTCGACATTTCCTAAAAGTGCACGCATAGTCTTGTCAATTCTGAAGTGTATTTATATATTTCACATAGCCATAGACATTGCTGACGTTATGTTTCATGGCTTCTAATATGTTCCTAATGGTTCCCTGTACTTATACAACACTCACAAGAACTGATAAATCTCCAATTATGCGAATTAAAAGAGCAGCAGAAAGCCGTTCGCCGTACTAGAAAAAGATAATCATTTGGTTCTCTTAAATCGGATCGGATATACACATTCTTATTCTGTTTACTGTAGATACTCATAAGTTTCATGTACTACGGCAATTAAATGAGTAGCATCCTATATCAAAACGTTAATTATAACTGTGGTGCAAATAAACTGAGATGCAGTGTCTAAAATTGTATATTAAACAGCAGTATACTAAAGTTAGGTCATTTGAAGGAGACAGTTTGATACGTTACGAAATACTATAGACAATATACACAATGTTCCCAAATGATTATAGGTATTATCATACTGGTAAACTAAGGACTGTATTGTGATACATAGTAAAATTCGGACGGTAGAAGTTAGAGCAAAAATCATCGAAAGAAACATTGCAAAGCATAAGTGAAAATAAATAATTAAATAAAACCACATATAATGGAAGAGGTAGTCATCGTTCCCAAATTCACCTCATGTATATTAGAAGACATTGCTGTGACCTGGTCTAAGAGATCAGCAACGTATTCTATTCAACTCCCAAGTATACAACGCTCGAAAGAGAGGAGATCCCCTGAGGCGTTCCTGATATCAGACGGGGAACTTCCTATTACGAACTCGATGGAGGGTCTGCCAGAATACTTTACTTGTTGACCTGAAGTCAGATTCAAGCTTAACCCCAAAGTAAGTTTATGTGCAAGCAGGATGAGTTATTTCCAAGATGGGATCTTCGATCTCCTCTTGCTTGAAACGAGATGCTTTTACTGGTAACATTTAACAACTGGAGCAGAAACTGCCGAGCTGAATCGTCTCCATACAAAATCAAATTCCTCAATTTGCTCACAGAAATCTGTATTTAGATGAAATAGTATCCCATAACAGGTCATGACCTCACAATCGTCGATTTTCCGATTACGATTTTTCCTCATATTAATAATGTTGGTGTTAGCCAAGTTCTGCATTGACGTCCAAATATTCCGAGACACCAAACATGATGCGCAAGTTTCAAACCGTCACAATTGGCAATTGTTACGCTACAACCCATAGAGGTAAGGAGCAATAACTAGGAAAAGAAGCCAGATGCTGGCGGTTAGTTATAATCGGATTTGTTGGGAATATAGAAACTCCACTATTAAGGTGTAGGGATAGGACAAATTGATGAACGTAATGTCACTCAACGAGTGATTGTATACAATAGGCACACATATTTCATTGAATTATAGCTTATTATCACAAAGAATACTGCATAACTCCGGCAAAATCTTTACCTGATGCACGGAGATGTGGCATCACTCGTTAACGTTCTTTAAACATATTACAATTTACAGTACTGTAGCACAAATGTATATTACCAATTACATATTATTAGATTCAGTCATGTAATTAGAATTTCAAACTTTTCTCATGACATTAAATATTATATTAGAATAGAGGATACCTTGATTAATGTTTTATATATATATATATATATATATATATATATATATACATACACATCTACACACACACACACACACATATATATATATATATATATATATATATATATACAGACACATATATATACAGACATATATATATATATATATATATATATATATATATATATATATATATATAGACATATATATATATATATATATATATATATATATATATATATATATATATATATATATATATATATATACATACATATATGTGTGCTGTGTGAGTGTGTGTATATATATATATATATATATATATATGTGTGTGTGTGTGTGTGCGTGCGTGTGCTTGTATGTGTGTATATGTTCAAAAGCTTGTAGATATTAAAACGAATAGCGAATCATTTCACCTCTCCACAACGAACAACAATTTACTTGTGTCCTAAATTAGTTTTAGATCACCGTTCTAGCTCAGTAAATCTGATCGTATTGAAACTATTTTAATAAACATCGAAATTGAACGCAATTTTTCATGTGGTTTCAATCTTTATATCACTTACTTTTGACAAGCTGAATAAATGAACGGCATAACGATACATTTTCCCTTTTTTTTTAATTTCCTTCGAGTTTTCGTTCGTTCCGTTTCATTTTTCTGATTTTTCTTCCCTTCCATGTGATACATTATTTTCATTTTTTTTTCATCAATCAAACTTCTAATTTTTTCCCTGATATTTTTCCTTTATGTTGTCAGATTCTTGTTAATTATGTGTGCAATATATTACTTTTATAACCGTTTCTTAAATGATCATGTTTTGGGGTTGTTTTTTTTTTTTTGTTAATAAATGTTTCTACATTTGGCAAAAGCACAGCAATTACAGCATTTTGAAAATCGACACCAGTGCGTTACTGATGCTTTAATTTATCGACCTCGTAAGCACGAATGGCAAGGCTAAAATCAGCGGTATTTAAACTCACAATGAAAAGATGAGAAACAAAAGCCACAGAATATTTTACCAAACAATAATGATTCTGCCAATCCACCGGTGTTGTGACTTATGTTGTGGTTGACATTTTTGCTTCTTTTCTAACATATTTTTGTTTTGAATAATGGAAGTGGTAATATAGAGGAATGTTTTACGTAGTTTTCATTTCCGCTTTTTTCCAGGCCGTTGGTGTTTCTGTTATTGTCAGCGACGATGTCTGTGTTCATAGTGGTAACATTGTTCATGTCTGTAGAAGTAGGGATAGTTCTCAACGTTATTCTTGAACCTTTGATACCTGACTACTGCCTGTAAATTCCAAAATGCATTTCGACCATGTTTATGTTTTGTTTTCAGAAAACTTTCAGAAAAATTTTAAAGTAAAGTTCAAATATTTGGACCCAAATATTAAATGGTCTCCCTTCCTCGGGGCGTAAGATAGTTGCCTTATGTCCCGTTATCAACAAAAGGACATACAAAATAGCAATTCAAACAACTTAAATTTACGAAATTTTCCCCTTACAAAATGATAAGTCTTATGCTTTCGTCGCCATAGTCACCTCAGATATCCCCGACTAGTCGTGCTCTCTGTGTTTCTTAACATCTAACAATGGTAACGATATTTCAAAGTTGCTTCACCGAACAAACCGTAAATTCTAGTAGAATATGTTTTACTGTAGACTTCGAGACGCGCTACCCTAAACAAATTGGAAGGATGATAAATTTTGCAATCCTGCAATATTTATGATCTTATCATCATGGTAATATGGGCCAGCATCTAAACCATCACATATGCCTCTTAGATAGATATCAATTTCGGGATGAGTAGTGATTTGTATTTTAATTCTAATTGCCGAATGATTTAACGTTTTTGTTATCCTGGCAGGTTTCTCCGATAAAATGGGTAAGACTGTCCTTTCATTTTCCCTAACCATTTAGCCCCTTTCCTTACGATCATATCCAGCACAGATTTTAAGATTTCAGAGACAGCTAGAAATAAATTATTGACCTGCTTCTATGTTTAATTATGCGTACTATGTTTAATTGTGAATAACGTCTAATGGAAAACGTTGTTTATAAAACAGAGCCAATTACCAGAACAGAAGTCTAATAAGGCCGCCCCGTTCGCATTCATATCGGGCTCATTGTTTCCTCCATTAAATAGCACATTCACAAAATGAAAATCTTGAGAGTTTGCCGATTTCCACCAGTTCAATGCCACAGCAGAATATACAAATACAAGATACCACAACAACGGAAATGCGTATAGTATGTGTTAACATCAGACATCCTCCATTACTTCTAACGTTTGCTTCTTTCTGGGATCTCATTTGTTTTGCGGCAAACGAAACCATTCCATACTTCTCAGAATATGTCGATGGCCCATCCCCAGTTATTCTAGTATTGAATGTATGTTTCGATATATCTTTCGTACCTCTACGTAAAATTTTAACACTTTTTTACGCTTCATGGAAATAACCCTGCTGTAATTTTTGGTGATTTTATTCGCACAAGTCGACACATTTTATATTTTCATGATGTCTATGATTCTTTCAGCCAGCTTTTATTCGGCTCGTCACAATTCCATCGCTGCGTTGTAGAGTTTACTTGAACGCCAAGTATGTCAGCCATTGTTCTGTCTATCATCGCATCTTGCTGCTATGTGGTTCGAATTTGATTATTCATCTGAGAGGAGCCATCTTATATCGCAAAAAAACCCACCATATCTGGTAAGCCTGTTGCCATAACTCACAGGTAACTCGATCCCCACACGGAAAACTCTGCCGGGAAAAGATATAGGCAAAGGAAGCAAAAAGGGGTACGGAGCGCAATGGTAAATATGTTGTTTATGACCGGTACAAGGGTGGTTTTGATGGTGTTGATAATGTTGACAACTACGGCTACGACAGCGCTGACCATGACGATGAGGTTGAGGATAAATGATAATGAAGATGATGATGAAAAAGAGAATCAAGAGTATGATGATAAGGATGAGGAGTATCAAAAGAGGGAGGAGAAAGATCTTAATCTTAAAGGTATGTGTAGAGTAGAAAATGGAGGTAATTATTTTATTGGGGGCGACGGCTAAATACATGATGGATGCCAGCGGAGGTTAGTAATCAAACACGGTAAAAAATCTAAATTCATGCTGGTGAAGAAATAAAAGCAATGTTTGAAAGAACGGACAAGTATATCGAAGAATAGCACATATAGAACATTTACAAGAATTGAAAGCACATTCCTGACAAAAGATACTTCGAGAGAGATGAATATGAATATTGAATTTGAAAGGATAAGAAATCAGTTATTTGTTGTTCAGTTGTGTGTTTTCTGTTATTTCTTCTATTGAATTTAAGAAATTTAGATTGCAAACAGAGGCCCGAATACATTATAGAATCAAATTACTTTTCCTAGGATAATTTGCCATATATCATACACATATGGCTAATAAAACTGGCATTTCATTGGTGTTTTTATTAGCGTATTTTTTAAGGGGGTGAATTGCTAGTTTTCCTTTCATTCCAGATAAAATGTTTCTCTATCATTCATTGTTTATTTGGTTTTCCAACCTTTCACTGAAGTTATATTTCAGCGAAAATATCAGAAAGTATCAGAAAATATAATTCCAATATTAAGTACAAATACATTAAATATGATTCGTTTTCAGTTTGATTAATGAATGAAATGATGTTTCTTTCAGCATACATATTAAACATTGGCGTATGCTCATGCAAGATTGTGTGCATTTATATATATACACACATACATATATATGTGTACATATTCATGTGTATATGTGTGTGCGTTTACATACATACACACACACACTCACACATATATATATATATTTACTATAGGAATGGCTTCTACAGAACTAGAACTGTTTCATTCAGGAAACAGTTCTAGTCCTATAGAAGCCATTTCTATAAATATTTATACTCTGCTATGTATTGAGTGCCCTACTTACTGTGGTTACCCCCGGGATACATATATATATATATGTATATATATATATATATATATATATTAAAATAACAGATTAAAGTTTAAGCAAATAATCGCTGCTTTCACCCTTAACGGGATCTTCTGAAACTAAACAAAGTCAATCTGTAAACGCAGAACTGGATATTTCAACCGGAGGAAGACAGGAAGACGATACTTTGGTTCGTGGAAACGTTCGCTGGCAAAGAACGGGGAAAAACGAATATAATACGTCATTAATAGGAGCGGTGAAAAGCAATTACGCGCAAAGACAGAACCACGTTTATGGTATAAAAGAGTTCGGAGACTAATGCTCTCTTAGGTAGTGCATAGAGACGTTCTCTGGCAATGAACGAAAAAAACGAAGATAATACGTCATATGTGGAGCGTCGAGAACAATAGCATGCAAAGACAAAACCACGTAATACCTGAAATTAGAAGTTTGGCCCCTCTTGCACTGTGGAATAATTCCTTCGCGGTGATTGATTTGTTCAACGGCATATGTAACAAGGAACATTGCCGTTTTATCCAATTCGACATCAACAATGACTACTCCTCCATCACTTTACCACTTCTACTTAGAGCTATCAATTTCGCTAAAACACTCACAGTGGTTAAGAATTTCGAAGTTGATGTCATCCTCAATGTCCGAAAGTCGGTGATTAATTTCGACGACTCTATTTGGATTAAAAAATCCAATAGTACCCCATTCGACGTGAGTATGGGCGCCAGTGATTCTGCGTAGGTTACTGATCTTATCGGCCTTTTCCTTCTTTTCTCTATCAAGGACGAATTACCCAACGCGTGCGGTTGTTTGTACCGTGACGATGGTCTTTTGACCATGACTAAGTGCGGACCTCATGCTTGCGACAGGTTCAGAAAATAACTCACAGCCTTCTTTAAAGGCTTCAACCTCTCTATACAGGTTGAGGCCAATCTCTCGGTCGTTAATTACCTCGACGTTACCCTCAACTTATTGAATGGGTTGTATTACCCGTATAGAAAGCCGAATGATACGCTTAATTACATAAGTAAGCATTCCAACCATCCTGCCAGCATAACCAAGAATCTGGTAAGAAACGTTTCGTTGAGGCTTTCCCGTCTTTCCACCAACGAGCGTATTTTCAACGACCATTCCACTTATTACAATGAAGCTCTTGCTCGAAGTGGATTTGTCGATAAGGTAGCATATACAGAATACGAAAATAGACCTAGAAGAAATAGATCCCGTCGCATTTGTTGGTATAACCCACCATATAATATGGAGGTGGCCACACCATTAGCTAGGATCTTTCTTTCCCTTATTACGAAGCATTTTCCCCCTACACATAAATATAGTAAAATTTGTAATAGAAATACTATTAAAATGTCTTACCCTACGACTCCTAACCTTGCTCATAAGATCACAGCTTCAAATTTAGCTAAACTACCTAGCCGTAGGAACACGTGCAACCCTGTAGTTAGTACTAACTGTAATTGTATGAATCTGGTTGATTGCCCCCTATCCGGGAAATGCCTCTCTAATAACATTGTCTACAAATGTAAGGTTGTAACACCCACGTGTCGTAGGGCCTACATAGGGTTAACCGCCAATAGATTCAAGCAGCGTCTTTACATGCATACCCATTCTTTTCGTTACCCTCTAAGAAGGAATATGACGTCACTTTCCGCTTATATCTGGAGTCTAAAAGACAACCACACCCAATATAAGTTACACTGGGAGATCCTAGCTTGGGCTAGATTGTATAACGGAAATAAAAGACCATGTGACCTCTGCGCCGCTGAGGCCCTGGAAATACTCTACGCCACAGACCACACCTTAAACAAAAAATCTGAGGCAATTTTGGCTTGTAAACATAAATTGCACAAAACTTTCCTGTATTACAGCCCCACGTTATACCCTAACGGATAGTACGATCTATACGTGGATATTTTACGTCTTGATGTGGGAGCTAAGTATATGTTTTGTTTATACCTTTACTTATTTGCATAGATAAGTATATATTACCCGTATGTTTTGTGAAGGTACGTATACTTTCACGTACGTATATTTGATTGTTATGGCGTATAATTTTTTTTTATATTCTGGTAGATATGGTTCGGCTATGTGTATACGGGAGTTTTGCGTCTGTGTGAGTATGCAGGTTCGTATGTAGGGCGTGTGTATATGTGTACTTCATGTTTTAGTTGACTTACGTCTCAGAACATTCGTGTATTTACATGTAGGTATGTGTATGCGCTTGTTATATACATATTTATTTATTTATATACGTTTATATAATTATTTATTTATTTGTATACACACTTACACACACACACATACTTATATGTGCGTGGTTTTGTTTACCTATGGTAAGTTTATGCGTATGCTTGTGTATGTACGTATTTGTTTGCGTGTATGTATTTATTTATTTCTATTACTTCTGTATTGTATTTATTTACTTTGTTCTTAACTCTGTAGCGGAGATTCATTCGGTCTCCTTGTTAGAATTTAGTCTACGACTTCTGAAATATCATTTACGTGGTTTTGTCTTTGCGTGCTATTGTTCTCCACGATCCACATATGACGTATCATCTTCGTTTTTTTCGTCCATTGCCAGAGAACGTCTCTATGCACCACCAAAGAGAACATTAATCTACGACCTCTTTTATACCATAAACGTGGTTCTGTCTTTGCGCGTAATTGTTTTTTATTATATTCGTTTTTTCCCGTTCTTTGCCAGCGAACGTTTCCACGAACCAAAGTACCTGTCTTCCTCCGGTTACAACGTTTTTAGAAATATCCAGTTCAGCGTTTACAGATTGACTTTGTTTAGTTTCAGAAGATCCCGTTAAGGGTGAAAGCAGCGATTCTTTGCTTAAACTTTAATCTGTTATTTTAATAAATATTTGCTCTACGGTTCTTATATATTTGATATATATTTATCCTTATCGAGCCCTCTTTGGATTTTAGTCTTCAAATTTATTATTATTACTATATATATATATACGAACATTTGTAAATTCAAGTATATATGCGTATATATATATATATATATATATATATATATATATATATATATATATATATATATATATATATATATATGTAAAGTTATATTTAAAACTGTTGGGTTACAACTAGTAAATATTTATAACTGATATAAAAGCACTCGACAAATACTTGGAGTATATTTACAATATTAAATAAATGGAAAACTATATTTATAAAACTATATTTAATATTGTATATATATATATATATATATATATATATATATATAAATATATATATATATATGAAAGACGTAAAATAAGAAAATTATAAAAATCAAAAATCAACTTACTTACTAAAATTTTCACTCCAACTAATTAGTTTCTGTAATGGGATAAATATAGTTAAATAATAATTCAGTAGATGGAATGAAGCTAGCGAGGACTAGATTCCGGAGCACCTGTTTAGAACCACATAGATACTAAGACATAACTTATATAATTGCTAGCATCAGTGTACATCTGTAGATGTACTAATTCTCTATATTTATCTCCAAATTATTTGTTGAGCAAAACTGGCCAAAATTTACTTCTGTTTCATGGTAGTAGTAGGCTCTTGTCATAATACCACCCCGCTCCTAACTGATTAACCTCGGTGTCACGTGATTGATTCTTTAGAATCTGCCACTGACCAGAGACAGTGAAATTTTTTCAGTGCTCCAGAATCTAGTTCTCGCTAGCTTCATTCCATCTACTGAATTATTATTTTTATATGGGTTCCTAGTGTCCGGGCATTGCCTGGGAACTTAGCTGAGAATAGACTCCCTAATGACGTAATGAATTCTCTATAGTTATATACATTATGTAACTATATTTATCCTATTACAGAAACTAATTAGTTGCAGTGTAAATGTTAGTAAGTAAGTTGATTTTTAATTTTTAAAATTTTCTTATTTTACGTCTTTCATATAATTGTTCTGCATTCACCTGCATAGAACCACATAGGTACTAAGACATAACTTATATATTAGCTAGCATGAGTGTACATCCGTACACATATGTTGGTAGATGTACTAATTCTCTCTCTCTCTATATATATATATGTATGTGTGTGTGTATAAGTGAGTATATGTATATATATATATATATTCTTCTTTCTTCTCATGTTTTTTTATATATATATATATACATATGTGTGTGTGTGTGTGTGTGTGTGGGTGGGTGTGTGTGTGTGTGTGTCTGTGCGTGTGCTAGTGTGTGCTGATCCCAAATTGAGTCAGGTATAAACACAGTAAATAGGTGTACTCAATTCATATATAGAATGACGATAGAGGTTTGCATAGAAAAAGGCTTCTAGAGGAGTAGAACTCTTTCATTCTTATGGCAGTTCTAGTCCTGTAGAAAATGTTCTATATAAACCTATATATATATGTATGTGTGTATGTATGTTTGTGTATATAGTCAAACAAAATAATGGAAAATTATTCTTTTATAAAAAAAACGTATTTCATTTTTTACAATGGTTTTGAATGATACATGACCTCGAATTATTCGATGTATTGGCAAAAACAACTTTTATATAGTTAATTTATATATTTAGATATATGTCTATGAAGTAATAATTCCCACTCCTCTGACAGTAAAATATAATTTTCACTGGACTCTTTGGATTACTTTTAGCTTAGATTGTTTTTATAATTTTGCATCTAATGTACAAAGATTATTATGAAAGAATAATTTTTTCCGAGTTTTGTGCTTTGCAAACTTGCTGTATGTTGAGATTTAGAAGGGGAAAGACGAAAACATGCGAAAATTCATCTAATGGAGATCATTCATGGAAAATTAACCTTAGATATACGTTCCTAGGTTTAAATAAAGTAGTTTTGATATGTTCATAGTTCACTTCCCAAATAACATTTACGTAAAGAGGATACAATGGGATACACCCCAAAATGGACATAGTAATGTTTGCGTGTAATTAATTGCCTGACATCTTTCTCACTCACATTCACTCAAGTACATTCACACGCTCATATACCCATCATGTGTGGAAATACATGCTGAGATATAATTTCACAGATTTTCATGAACGTACAAACCATAACACATTCATTTACCTACGTCAAGGCGTACAAATAACATTTCATCTTAAATTCCTATAAATCTCAGTATGTATATTTCTTTAATTAGCATTAGAATTATAGTAGACAGTCAATGCTCAGAAAATATAATGAAATTGTAAGAAAACTGGGATAAAAGACGGATATTTTGGAGATATAAGGACCCTTAAGTGGGATTGTATATTTTATTGAAGAAAGAATAAGAGAGGCGATGAGTTCAATGTATTATTAATTCGTTTATAGGGATCAACATTGTGATATAATACGCCTCCGAGAGACATAAATGACCCTACTTTTATTTCCACTGTATGGGGTAGATCTCTCACGAATTTCCTATCGCATTTGATAGGTAATTCTGCACTCGAATAGGTTAGTTGTATACCGCGCTATGGACGTAGTGTGCTTCCGCTCATCGTTTTCAACGAATACATTTGGGAATTATAGCCAGTAATAAATGGATTAGCTGGGGCATCGCTATATGAACTAGTAGGGTACAGGGATTTTACAGTATAATTATATTCTCTAATTTCCTTTAAAGATTGCATATATAGTTCTACGTTTGATGTATGTACACAACCTCACAATTGCGAATCCAATTCTCTAACCACTCAGCCACACCCCTTATATATATATATATATATATATATATATACATACATACATACATACATACATATATATATATATATATATATATATATATATATGTATGTATGTATATATATATATATATATATATAAGGGGTGTGGCTGAGTGGTTAGAGAATTGGATTCGCAATTGTGAGGTTGTGAGTTCAATTCCTGGACCGGGCGATGCGTTATGTCCTTGAGCAAGACACTTTATTTCAAGTTGCTCCTTCTGCCTGGAGTTGCGACCGATAGATAGTATTAGCAATGGGAAAGACCAACGGAAACATTGTTTCCTCGGTCCGATTTGACGAAAGTCGATCGTTCCTATATATATATATATATATATATATATATATATATATTTATTAAAATAACAGATTAAAGTTTAAGCAAAGAATCGCTGCTTTCACCCTTAACGAAATCTTCTGAAACTAACAAAGTCAATATGTAAACGCAGAACTGGATATTTCAAAAAACGTTGCAACCGGAGGAAGACAGGAAGACGATACTTTGGTTCGTGGTAACCTTCGCTGGCAAAGAACGAGAACAAAACGAATAATACGTCATTAATAGGAGCGGTGAAAAACAATTACGCGCAAAGACAGAACCACGTTTATGGTATAAAAGAGGTCGTAGACTAATGTTCTCTTAGGTGGTGCATAGAGACGTTCTCTGGCAATAAACGAAAAAACGAAGATAATAATCATATGTGGAGCTTCGAGAACAATAGCACGCAAAGACAAAACCACGTAAATGGTATAGTAGAAGTCGTAGACTAAAATTCTAACTAGGAGACCAAATGAATCTCCGCTACAGAGTTAAGAACAAAGTAAATAAATACAATACAGAAGTAATAGAAACAAATAAATACATACACGCAAACAGGTACGTACATACACAAGCATACGCAAAACCTTATATATATATATATATATATATATATATATATATATATATATATATATATATATATATATATATTTATATATATATATACATAAAATTATTTACATATATACATATATATATATATTTATATATTTATAAAAATAAGAGTTTAAAGTTTAAGCAAAGAATCGCTGCTTTCACCTTTAACGGGATCTTTTGAAACTAACCAGTTAGTTTCAGAAGATCCCGTTAAAGGTGAAAGCAGCGATTCTTTGCTTAAACTTTAATCTGTTATTTTAATAAATAATTGCTCTACTGTTCTTATATATTTGATATATATTTATCCTTGTCGAGCCCTCTTTGGATTTTAGTCTTCAAATTTATTACTATTTATTATTATTAATATATATATATATATATATATATATACAAAAGATACACAACCACAGAAATGCTATAAAGATGGCTTATAAAATGGGGTGAAGACACTTAAAAGATGGAAAAGCTTGCCAACGGCAGCTGTCAGGAGTTGAACACCATATCTAACAGATACCGACAAAACATTTAATCATTAAGCTAAGCAGTCATGACATCATTTTTCCCGATAACTGGACAGCAGCTTTCAGGCGCCTTCGTACATAGACCCTACCAAAAGACACATTCCACTAAACATATGCGCAAGAGATAATACACCCAAATTCCAAGCCTTCCCACTTTATCTTTGCGCTGTCAATACAACAGACCAAATACGAATAAATAAGGAAAATATTTTTATTCAAAAACATAGACTAGCATTATATATAGTTAATGAGGCGGTGGATTGGCAGTATCGGTAGAGGGTCGGCGCCATGCTTTCCAGCATAGTTACGTCCCTTTACGATCTGAGTTCAAATCCCGCCGAGGTTGACTTCGCCTTTCATCCTTACGGGGTCGATAAAATAAAGTACCAGTAATGCACTGGGTAATTGCTGGCCTTGTGCCTAAATTAGAAACAATTAAATATAGTGTAATATACATTAATATGTTAACATCTAAATATTCTAACCATCCAAAGGGACACATAGATACACACACACACATAACTCACTTCTCCATTTCTACTAATAGAATCATTTTCATACACACACACACAAACACACCCACACTCTCACACACACACACACACACACACACACACACACACATTAGCACATAAATAAAAATATATATCTCTATTTTCTACCCTGTCGCCACCACCACCACTATCGATACAAATATTCAATTTATTTCAATAGAAAGTCTGAATTTTGACACCTCACCACCTAGCCATATTCCCTGAACCAGAACGATTTCTCCCAATCCCTTTTTATGACCATTATCTTTTATTTAGATGGGCGATGGATTGGCAGTATCGGTAGAGGGTCGGACGCCATGCTTTGACGCATAGAGTTACGGCTCTTGCCATTCTGAGTTCAAATCCCGCCGAGGTTAACTTTGCCTTTCATCCTTACGGGGTCGATGAAATAAAGTAGCAGTAATGTACTGGGTATTTGCTGGCCTTGTGCCAAAAATAGAAACAATTATTTAGCGCAAAAGTCTCTATAACAAATCATGTGATTGGGAAAACGGCTACAACGAAGCACCATATACGAACTGGCGCGAAAATCGATGTACTTTTTCACGTGACAGTCATAACCAATCAAATTACATTTATAGAAAAAAAGTTTTCAAGTGAAAATGAAGATAAGGAACCCCCAAACGCGAACTGGCGAGAAAGTTGATGTACTTATTCACGTGACAGTCATCAACCAACCAAATTTCACTTATATATGAAAAAAACAATTTGAGCCACTTTTTCCCATATAAAACAGAAGTAACATTCGAACACCAAATAGATGCGAGATGCGAGAAAAACCACAAACCCTCCATCTCAATTCTACTTTTGAAAAGCATAATAACTGTGAAACCGGTAAAGGGAACAAATAAATAATATTATATATATATATATATATATATATATATATATATATATATATATATATATATATATTGAAAGAGTGAAGAATAACATGGTCAACAGTACAAAAAAGGGTTTTATTTACAGTCTAATAATTGTTTCACTGATGAAATTGTCTAAATATTGCTGAACACTTGAAGTTATTAACTCAATTTTAAATACGTTGTTAGCTTAACCAGATCATCAGAGAAACTGGTAAAATATGTTCAGTTTTCACGAATTCAAATTACAACATCATTTTGTTATCCCTCGTATATATTTATATATAAATATATATAAATATATATAAATATATATATATATATATATATATATATGTATATATATATATATATATATATATATATATATATATATATATATATATATATATATATATATATATATATATATATATATATATATAAGCAAAGAGATATTTAATTTGTTGGTTATTCAACAAATTTATTTATAACAGATTACAAGAACTCTACAAGTGTTCTGGAGTATAATATCAATGATAT
This sequence comes from Eledone cirrhosa, assembly GCA_964016885.1. NCBI lineage: Eukaryota > Metazoa > Mollusca > Cephalopoda > Octopoda > Eledonidae > Eledone > Eledone cirrhosa. Next base: position 82,500,782 of record OZ024742.1, read on the forward strand.
TAATAAAGGGAAACTATATTTATAAAACCATATTTATTTTATTATATATATATTTCAAGGGTACCAACATTTTGGTACGCACTCATCAGATAAAATACAACATTTGTTTTATTTAAATCTTTATAATGAATATGTAAATGAGGTTGAAACGTAAAGCTTTACATATTCATACTAAAGATTTTAAATCTTTCTTTCAGTATCAAAACTTAACCTGGACCAATAAGGTCTGGTTTCACCATTTATAAAACAACTTTTGTATTTTATCTGATGAGTGCGTACCAAAATGTTGGTATCCTTGATATATATATAATAAAATAAATATGGTTTTATAAATATATTTTCCATTTATTAATATCATTGATATATATATATATATATATGTATAATATTAAAGATAATATTTATAGTTATGTATATACAACTATAAACAACTATAAACAGGGAAGGTCAGTAATTTATTACTACCTTATTACCAGTAAGAGAAATAGCTCAATGTAAGAACATCAGGTGTTTTACAGAGCAGTAATGTAGATTATATAAGTATCAAAGTTATGTTTAAAACATTTAATCGCTGACAATTTTTCTTCCAAATTTTAGTTTGGAGTCATCATTTAACTTGAATATGAATTATTGTACAATTCTCGTATAATATATGTCGCATCCATTCCACCGTATATATACTAAACTATTGTTCACAACATCAATATATATGTATCTATATGATTATTCAGTTAAATAGGAGGTTAATTATATGTACAAACATTGATAATGCTCCGATGACCCCAAAGTAAAATTTTGAAGAAACAATTGTCAGCGATTAAATGATTTAAACATAACTTTGATACTTATGTAATCTATATATATATATATATATATATATATATATATATGAATTAATAAAAAACAATGAAATAAAAACAAAGAACAAGTTCCTTATATTAAAAAATTCATCATTTTACGATCTTTTCTAGGATGCATAAATCTGTGTTGTTTTTTTTCAATAAACAAACTTCATCATTTCTGAAGACAGCATGTACATGTGAAGGTATGTATATTTCCTCTGATAATTTGTAATATTTTTACATAGAGCTATATGATATACATACCAACACACATATGCATCCTAGAAACGATCGTAAAATGCTGTTGAATTATGTTTTCTATGTATAAAAATCAATAGTATTATAAATTTTATAATATTCTTAACGTTGAAATGCCAGATTTGAACGTTAAAAGAGTGTCTTATTTGATAGCTTTTGAATTCTTCTGACGGCTTGTCGGTTGTTTCATGGTGACACGCTTGGATTTGAAAAGCAATTATTGTATATAATTCGGAGATTATGGCCACTTTCCATAAAGAACATATATATATATATATATGGGGGGGGGGTGCTTGTCTATCTATGTATGTGCCCGAGTATCTGTGAGGGAGTGTTTATGTTTTGTCATTTATATTGTATTTTCGATATAAATGTCTGTTTCATGATATTATTCAAAGTACGCTTACAAAACCACTTCTTATTTGACATCGACATTTTATTAAGTAAAAACAAAAGACAGTAGAAATGTATATTCTTTCTATATCTTGAAGATTTGAAGCTCGATAAGAATGTGTTTGTAATTGGTATGAGGTGTGTGGAGATAAACGCAATTTAAACCAGCAAAGAAACATATAGAAACAATAGAAAATAATGTGCGTGACATTTCTCTAAATTTATTGGCGAAATGCTGTTTTTCCTTTTCTCCGGTTTCTTTGAATAATCTGCTTCAAATCTCCGGCGGACGTTTTTACGCAGTTTTCCAATGCAAATAAATGTTCAAGGGAGATAAGCCTATAATACTCTACAAAGCCACGGACTGAACTAAACGTCTAGTACAGAATAATGAGTAGCCGGCGCCGTATTGAATTTGCTTTGACGTTAATTGGTGAATGCCGAATATATCTCGAAGTGTACGATTCATGTCAAAGCTGATGTGATTGAAATTTAGTATTAGTGATTCTATTCATACATCTCTCTGTATATACGCTCTGATATATGTAACTATTGTTATATTGAAATGCTGGATTACTTTTATTTCATATATGGGTATCACACTTTTGTTTTGTTGTTGTTGTTTATTCCCATCCCAGCTCTGAAAAAATAGGATATCATACTGGTCATCGGTTGATAGTCTATTTTCGACTTGCAGTTATATTGTCTCAAATACAAGATATATCAAAATACAAAAGGATACTTGCTCAAACTTCGAAATGTAGATATATATTATATAGTAACATGTTGTATTACATCGGGCTGTTTATTTCTATAAGGTTCTCAAGATGGCGGTGAACAGTGTGTATATCGTTTGGTACCCAAAAGATGATGGTCCACGACAAATTAACTATTTGTTTCCCAGAAGAAAGATTTTACTAGATGATGTTATATATACTGCAGATATATTTTTATGTCTTTCGAAATAGAATGAATGGTTTTCTGTTTTTCGTATGCTGTTGTTGCAATGTGATGATATATATGTGTATGTTTTTGGGGGTTTTATATTTTTGGGAAGTAAGTTTAGAGTTTGCTCCAACTTTATATTGTGACCAACGAGAGATTAGGTGATATCTAACAAACACATAGACTGAAGGCAATATAAATACACATATGGCGGGCTCACCCTCCCTGTATGCAAAAACGGGTTTGCCATAATGGTACCAAAATGCAAAAGCATCTCACAGGATTTGCTCTTAATGAAAGAGAAAAATCCAATACAAACTGCGATTTCATGAATCAAAACGGGGGGTGACTTAAGCACAACTGACCTGGTATTTTAATTATTCCGAGAACGACAAAATAGTTGCCAACGGATATTGATGCTCGATACCATTATGTGCATATGAAGTATAGTTGCCATGAATCAGAAATGGCTCCTTCACAAAAGACTGTCCTGTTCGGCATTGCACATATTCTCCGAAAACTGGCCAGGAACCACGGGGCCAGGCCTTCTGTATAAAAAGCAAAGACAGAATTGCAAACAATTAATGAAAATCGAACTATAATAAACTTATTAAGAAGTTCAACTTACTATTTGTAGGCGGGTTATCACTGGGAGTTTAAACAATAATATTGAAACGAAATCATCGGATATGACTGATAAAGTTTTGATTGTTTTTCTACTCACGCGGTGCTGTAATTAAGCCAATATAATTAAGATAATGTTATTAAGCATTACGTAAATGGCTAAGAGCAGCTTCATCAGCTAGGAATTAGCTCTTCGGAACAGGTCAAACACGATCCCACTGTCTTGGTATGAATTCGCCATTAAAGTAGTAAGCTTTATAGATAATGGAATGGATTTAAGCTAGCACTGCCTATTTTGGTGAGAAGAGGTTTCCAGTGTCTTTCTTCTTTTCTTTAATTTGATAAAAATAAAAACTGAAAACCGGATACAAAGCAGTCGACCAGACTTTCTGTAGACAGAAAAAACTGAATTGAATTACAAACAATTAATGAAGATAAAACTACAATAAACAGAGTAAAAGAGTTCAAATTAAAATTTGTATGCGGGTTATCTCATATATATATATATATATATATATATATATATATATATATATATATATATATATATATATATATATATATATTATAAGGAAAAAAGATGAAATCGAAAATGCACCTGGGGTCTTATTTAAAAAAATATATATATATATTTATTTGGTTCCTTTACCGGTTTCGCAGTTCTTCTGCTTTTCAAAAGTAGAGTTGAGATGGAGGGTCTGTGGTTTTTCTCACATCTGGTTGGTCTTTGGATGTTACTTGTTTCATATCGAAAAAGTGGCTCGAAACGCCAGGTTTTTAGAGAAGTAATTTGATTGGTTGGTGAATAAGTATAATAAATTTCGCGCCAGTTCGCGTTACAAAGTTCTTCAAACAAAGGGGGGGGGGTCTCAGGTTGTTTTTTCACATATGAGTGAAGTTTGGTTGGTTGATGCATCCACGTGAATAAGCACATCACTTTCGCGCCAGTTTGTTTGAATTACCTTTTATTTTAAAAAAGTGGCACGAAAGCTTTTTTTTATAAATGTAATTTCATTGGTTATAAATGGAATTATTGCTGTCACGTGAACAAGTTCATTAAATTTCGCGCCCTTATTTTGGAATTTATTTTGTAGCCTTTTAGAGAATTTTATGACAAACAAAAGATAATTGTTTCTACTTTAGGCACAAGGCCAGCAATTATCCCAGAGTATAAGTGGTAGTTTATTGTATCGATCCCGTAGGGATGAAAGGCAAAGTTAACCTCGGCGGGATTTGAACTCAGTCCCGAAAGGGACGTAACTGTGCTGCAAAGCATGGCGTCCAACCCTCTACCGATACTGCCAATCCATCGCCCTTGACAAACAAAAGATAATGGTCAAGAGAAATGGGATGGGGAGAATTGTTCTGGTTCAGTGAATATGGCTGGTTCGCTGGGGTGTTAGAATTCCGACTTTCGATTGAAGTAAAGAAAGTAGAGATATGGATGTTTATTTATGCGCTTGTGTGTGTGTGTGTATAGGAAGATGATTCTATTAGTAGAAATGGGGGAGGGAGTTGTGTGTGTGTATGGGTGTTATGTGAGTGTGTGTGTGTGTGGGAGTATGTTAAGATGGAGAGAATATATATATTTTGTGTGTGTATGTGTGTAGGAAAGTAATTCTATGAGTAGAAATGGGGGAGGGAGTTATGTGTGAGTGGGGGTGTGGTTAGCAAGTTAAGGTGTTAAAGTATTAACGTATGTTAAGGTTTATTTATTTCTAGTTTTTATTTTCTAGAAGGTGTTATGTGTGTGTGTATGTATGTGTCTGTTTGGATGGTTAGCATGTTATGGTGTTGACATAATGTATATTAAACTATATTTAATGCTGGTCTATATTTTTGAATAAACATATATATATTTATATATATATACATATATATATATATTTATACATATACATATATATATATATATATATATATATATATATATATATATATATATCCAAAATTAAATGTGTGTATTTCTAGTAAATACAACACGTGCTGGCCAGTCGCTGATTTCAACTTGAAGTGTAAACTCGGATTGCTGAAAATCCAAGTATCCACTTCTGTGGTTACAAACTTGTAAAAATTAGCTCCTGTGATTATTCATGTTTATTTATATGTTAATCAATTTCTAGTTATTATAAAATGCTCGGACCTACTCTTAGAGCTTATTTTGCGGGTGATATGGCGCATGTCTTTCTGGCATGACACCCATAATTTTGATTTAGATTAAATTTATTTGATTTGTCTTAATTTTTGATATAGATATATAAATACGGCTCCTTAATTGTAGAGCTAACTCTGTTAAAAATAATCGACTCGGCTACTATTTCTAGTTGTCGATAACCCTATTCACGGCACTGGGACGAAGCTAGAATGATGTGTGTATTTCTAGTAAATACAACACGTGCTGGCCAGTTGCTGATTTGAACTTGAAGAGTAAACACGGATTGCTGCAACTTCTTCCTTGTTGAAAATCCAAGTATCCACTTCTGTGGTTTACCATCTGATTAATTGGTGAAATATATTTCTTTAATGGAATATATACAGGGAAGATTAATCATATTATAAGGTATCTATTTTTGAAGTTCTGTTCAACTTTATTTAGTTACCTACCTAGCTATGTGTGGTTACACACTTGTAAAAATTATCTCCTGCGATTATTCATGTTTATTTATATGTTAATCAATCTCTAGTTATTATATATATATATATATATATATATATATATATATATATATATATATATATATATATATATATATATATATATATATATATATATATATATATATATATAATGTAGGAGGTGAGTTTTATTGTAGCACAATAAGGGAACACTTTTAACCATCTTTTGATCTTATATTATATATATATCTAAGGCCGGTAAAATTCCCGAGATCCATGGACGAGTTCTCTCCAGCGGTCTCTGTCCCTCATTATCGCTGCCATGTCCTGCATCTCCAACAGACCAGTGTCTGTCCTTAGGGCATCACCATACGTTAACCTTGGTCTTCCTCTTCTAGTGTGTCCATGTAGGGGCTCCCAAAGGAGTACTGAGGGCAATGTCAACTCTGGATGTCGGTGAGCATGTCCAGCCAACCTCAGTCTCCTCTGTGTCACTTTTGAGCTGCCTTTTGGGATGCTCTCATACAGCTCTGAGTTTTTCATCGTCAGTGTATACTGATTAATGTTCAGAGCCATCCTCAGCATTTTTGTGTAGCACCCATCCACCATCTGAGTGAGTTTCTTGGTCAGTGTCCAAGTCTCAGACCCATACAGCAGCACATACTCCACTACAGCAATGAAGAGGCGGATTTTCAGGTCTCTACGAGGTCCGACTTCCACACCAATTTCAAGCTGTGGCACGCCGCACAGGCCTTACTCTTCCTCTCAACCACATCATCTTCCGTATTCCCAATCTTTGCTCCCAAATACAGGAAGTCCTCAACCAATTCCAGCGGCTTCCCGCCTACGTTAGTGATCCCCTCTGGCTTCTCAACATTCTCTACCAGATATTTTGTTTTAGTCTCATTCATTCTCAGCCCCACACTCATCGACACAGTCTCAACCTCCCGCATCAAATCCTCTGCCTCCTTCACTGTATTTGTCACCAAAATTATGTCGTCGGCAAATTCAGCATCCGATACCTTTTCGCCCTAACTCTCCTGCTCTGAGCCGGTGCTACAGTAAAGCCAGAGTCCGGGTGTTTCTCCAGTGCAAGACGCATACAATAGTCCACTACGATGATAAAAAGGTAGGGAGCCAGTGTATCTCCCTGGAGCACTCCAGCCAGTATCTCAAAGAACTCTGTCATCCCATCAGCTGTAATGACTTGGGCTTTGTTGTTGGTGTAGAGCAGTGATATAAGCCTGTAAGATCTTCATCAGGCAGTAACGGTCCACAGAATCAAAGGCCTTCCTAAAGTCAATGAGCCCGTGAGGAGTGTGATGATCGGGAGGAAGAGCCAGCTCATCACTACATCGGCAGTGAAGAACACAACAAATGCTGCAGTAGGAGGAGTGGGTTTTGTGTTCAGTGCAAAAACCAATCTGTGCAAAAACCAATCGGTGAGGGAAATAATGCCTATCTCCCCGCGAGTGTTGAGGGTGACCTTCAATGGAAACCCAAGACTGACAGTCATCTCAGCCTATAGTCCAACCGAGGGGGACAGTGATGTGAATGCGGAAGAGTTCCATGAGGAGGTGTGTAGAGCTGTCAACACCACTCAGGCACACAATATCATGCTTGTTTTGGAGGACTTCAATGCACATCTGAGTAAGGGGGGCAGTGAAGATCCTTGCTGGTACTTCCATAACAACACCAACCGAAATGGAAGACTACTGAGAGACACCCTGCTGGAGGCGAACTTGATGGCGACCAACCTAAGGTTTAGGAAGAATCTGGGGAAGATGTGGACCTACATCTCAGATATGCACCTGTCCAAGTCCCAGATTGATTTCATTCTGGTGAGGAAAAAGTGGCGGAATAGTGTTCTGAACACGGAACCATACAGCTATTTCAGTACACTGGGTAGTGACCACCGGCTTGTCCGCGTGAGCTTAGAAGGAGCAAGGCTCAGCCCGGGAGAACAATATATGACTGGGGAGCTTTCAAGGAAGATGATAAGCTACAGGAGAGGTTCACAGTGGAAGTGAGAAACAGGTTTAGTGCTCTGTGTGGAGAGTCAGAGGAGAGAGAGATTGGATGGACTGAGGAGAGTGTTACGTGGAGGTACGGGCACTTCACCAATGCGGTGGCGGAAGCAAGTGAAACCCTGGTGCCGAGGAAAAAGAACAGAGGGAAGCACGTCAGCTCTGCAAACCCAAAAGTGTGTGCAGCCAGAGAACACCTGAAAGCTGCCAGGGACCAATTCTATGCTGATCCTACGGAGGAGAGGATGGAAACTGTGGAATTGATGAGGGAAGAGCTCTGTACCGCTTACACTGAGGTCAGAGAGGAGGCACTGATAGAGAAGATCAGAAGTGTGGAGAGAGCGGTTGACAGATCTGGATGTAAGGAGAGCTGGATGACCATATATATATATATATATATATATATATATATATATATATATATATATATATATATATATATATATATATATACGATATTAACAAATGGAAACTATATTTATAAAACCTTATTTATTTCATTATACATATTTCAAGGACACCAAGTTAAATTATTGGTGTGCTTTCATCAGATAAAATATAATATAGATCAGTTTTATAAATAAATATTGACATACCCTTAAAAAATGCAACCATTACTGTTGGAAGCTCCCGGATCTTATATATATATATATATATATATATATATATATATATATATATATATATATATATATATATATATATATATGTGTGTGTGTGTGTGTGTGTGTGTATGTGGTATGTGTGTGTATATATATGTGTGTGTATATATATATGTGTGTATATAATAAAAGTTTGAAATATTTCTACCGATAAATTCGGAAAGATGTAAACCCATACTATGAAAAATATACAAATGACCATTATATTTATTTCTAATATATTTGCGTTTGTTCTAATTTTATCGATGAACACATTTTAATAAAATTGTTGGTGCGCTCCGTCCATTCATTTATACTCGTCGCTTTTGTTATATACATAAACATCTACACACAAATACATAAAGAGATAAAGAGACAAAAGCTGTGGAAACACACACCCACAAATACACACACATCTACACATTCATATTAATAAATAGACACATTATACAAAATACTTATTATATACACACAATCTATGTAATTATTGAGGGAGGAAGGGTGCAGTGAAATGCTACAGCTATGAGCGTTCCAAGAGTAGCTACACTTGTGTGAGTGTATGTGTGCATTTTGTGAGTATGTATGTGTGTGTGTGTTGTGCGAGCGTAAGTGTGATTCCACGTTTATATATATACTCATACATAAATGTATATATATGAATATATACACGTAGTTGTAATGAATTGTGAGGAAATGAATGAACAACAAAAGGATATCGGTTTAAAACAAGGTAGACTTACACAAAAGGTGGAAAGAAATAACATACAGCTAGACTAAAGTCTCTTAAATAGCTCCTCTTTATTTTTTCGTCCGAGGAATGTTCACGGTTAACGCTAGTTAATATAACTCTAACTGAAGAAGTGCTGAATATGTGCTTACTCTTTAGTAAATATTCCTTAAAATAATAGGTATGAAAGAATGTATAGATATTTATAAAGATACTAGGGACACACTGTAGAGATATTTAGATAAAACAAACTTTAAATAAACTGATACCTGTCAATAACGTTGTATTATGTTGTTTTGTTTTTTTGTGTGTGATTTGAAAGCACTTGACTGTCGGCTTTATTCTCCAAAAATTCACCATGTAGTTTCCATTTGTTGTCTTCCTGTTTCTTCTACAACAGCAACTACAACGGTACGTGAAGGGGCCCACCCACATCCCCGGCAGACAGAATATATTTGCACTGCATGTGAAAGCACCTATTTGAAATGTATCAGCGATAAAAATTAGTTTTACTCTAGAACCTGTTTAGAAAAATAATAGGTAACTCTATGCCAATATTTTAACTGAATTCATATAATTTTCGTCTGTACCGCATGAGAATTTCGAATAACTATTTCTACGTTTGACACAAGGCTAGCCATTACCCCACTGCCTTTATTTTATCGACCCCGTAAGGATGAAAGTCGTAGTTAACCTTGGCGCAATTCGAACTCATGCCGCTCATAACCCTATGCCGCTAAGCATGCTTTCCGACGCTCTAGCAATTCTGCACATCCACCACCCTAGACTTTTGAATAACGAACAATCTTCTAAATTTTTTCGAATCTTTCTATTATATATAACTGAACATACTGCCCTAAATAACAATTTTTTTTTAACAATCCCTGCTGTAACCAATTAATTGTTTTAACATATCTTAATATATTTTTCCGAAAAAAAAAACCCCACTGATATATATATATCATTTAGCATGACTGAAAACCAATGCAAGCTTATGCATTTTTGCATAAGAAATTTTAATTACCTACCTAAATGTTCCTTGCTTTGATTCCTCTATTGTTCTTCATACTTGTTTTATGATATTAATTCATTTATTGTTATTTTATTAAATATATTCCTGAAGAGATACGGTCGAAAGAAAGCACCCATAATGCCGTTAATATCCAGTTTTCTCCATAAATAAATGCAATATTCTAGCCGCGTTGAAATATACATAGAGATCTATAAATAAATAATGATATATTATCCTTGGCTTTCTTGGGATTTGAATTATAAAAAGTTGAATATATATACACATACATAAAGGAAAAAAAAACGAAAAAACCGAAGAGGGGTTATTTTTTTTCCTTTATTTTTTCGTTTATTTTTTTCGTTTTTCTTCCTTTTTTTTCCTCCTTTTTCCCTTCTGTTTTATACGTTTTCTTTCTCTCCTTTTTTACCCCAATAACCTCCTTTAATTATTGACGCACTTCAGCTAGACATATTGTTTTAATGCGTAGAAATGGCCGTGATCTCCAGCAAACAACTGATGTCACGTGCTTCCCTCTTATATGTATATATATATATATATATTCAACAAAACGTCAATTTAAACAACTTATATTTCGGATCCATTTGGAGCCCAGAATCGTACATGTTACGTTTTCGACGGCAATAATAATAACAATAATAAATCAATAAATAAAGCCCAACAAAATATTATAGGCTAACCCGATTGTTTATAAAAAGAGAATTGTCCAAATATTGCCTGCAATGGCATTGGACGCTGTGTTAAGAGGTTACAAATCAAACACCTTGAATCAGTACCTCCTGTGCAGATATTTATCAAAGTTTAATTGACATAATAACAAGATTGTGATGACTTGGTTTGTTTACTCAGAATCATTCTATGATTTTATATTACATTTATCTATATTTGTATATGAATATATAAGATTCTGCTAAGTCATTATATTTTTGTTTCTTGTATACATTATACACTATTATATATATATTTTTTTTTAATATGGATTTCTGGAATGAGTAGTGTAGAAGCTAATGTTTTGAGGATATTAGTTTTTCCACGCACATTTTTTACATGAAGCTTTCTAGTTGTTTTCATACCTTCCTATTTACTTTTTAACTGGTTGTGGTGTGTTTGTGTCAGAGGGCGGTCCCAAATATTTCCAGCTTTATCGATTATTAGTAAATATAGAACCGAATATTTACTTAAACAATTTGTCCTTAAAGTATATATATGGAAATATTAGTAACGAATACATACAAATATTGCATGTATTCAAATAAACGTACACAGTCTCTTTGTCTCTCCCCCACCCTACCCCTCTATCTCTCCCTCTCTATCTCTCACTCACATTTTTTGACATAAATATTGACGAAATAATTTTTTTTTATTTCCAGTGAATAATCACAACACACTATTCTGCACACAAACACGCAGGTTCGCAAGATTAACCGAGATACACAAACACACATACACACACAAACAGACACAGACACACATATATATATATATATATATATATATATATTATATTAAAGATCATATATATAAAATGTATGCGCGGCCTAGGGTCTCGGTGTCCAGTTATAGCTACTACTGTAATGGAGTAACAGTTCTAAAACCGGCCTCTCTCTTCAGTCGCAAGAGATGTCAGTTTTAGAGCTGCTACTTACCTATACAGTGGAAGCCGAGACTAGACCCCGTAAACAGAGTTCGTGCTTGAAATTTAGATGTATGAAATTTAATATAAATTGATAAGTTCAGGCGTAATATATTGGCCATATTTTCCTTTGCCCTTTGTCTACGAATATCCTGCATACGCTACACACATACACACACGTACACGCACACACAGAGGTACATTCGGAAAAACTCACACTTTGATTTTGTTTTTTCCTATTTCGTCCAGGCAACTTAACTTTCAACGGAGGAGGATCCTTGGAGCACATAATACCTAGAAGAAGAATAGAATTCAGAGAGCCACTTCCACAGTTGACAACAAAATGTTTCGCCCTACCAATAAAAAGACGACTGTTTGATGCAGGTGTGAGAGTGCGATGTTGTAAGGTAGGGAAACACAGGCTGTGACTGCGGAGAACATACGTAGACAGAAGATAAATGGATGTGCAATGCAAATGTGAGAAAAAAGCAGAGCTCGGATAAACTATGGAGAACCTTGTTTCAAGTGGAATTCGAGGCGGTGGTCCAGAGAGAAGACTGCATTTCTACACACCACCCGTGATGTGCGTCCGCTTCAATTCCCGATCGCATACATTTGGTCATAAACCCATGATTAATGACCATATGTAAGGGTCAGCACGAACGCAGTTTTGAACATAACGAGTTTGCTTTTCACACCTACCTTCCTCTTCTGGTTATCGAGCTTTACTGTAACAACAGATGCAATCCTTGCATATATATCGACCTTGCCTTCCATCATTTTTGAAAACGGCACCGTTGTAAAAAGTAGTCAATACCAGGGTGTGTTCTGAGAGCAATCGGATACTATCAACACGTTACGTACCCGGGCTCCTCCGCCCTTCATGACTGTTGAGAATGGGGCAAAATGTGTTTATTGTCCATTCCTTAAATTCTAAATTCAAGTTGGTTTGAAAAGTAATACTCTATGTATTTTAATTTCTATTTTTCTTTTATTCCCTTCAGATCAAATTGGATACAACGAAATTATCAACTTAACCCCTACAGAGAACGACTTTATCATTAGCTTTATGTTTACTGGCTCTTTAATTCCATGACTGTAATGGTGAAAGGAAAATTTGGCCTCGGTGAGATTTGAACTCATATCGTAAACGGACATAACAAAATGGTCCTAAGCATTTAGTCCTACATTCTATCGATGATTAATTGTGTCACACGGCTCTCAATTTGTGGGAGCGGCCAATTTCACCCCAGTACTTGAGTGCTGCTGTATTTTACCGACCTCGGGAGAGTAAAATTTGGTACATTGTGGCATTTGAATTCTGAGGTTGAAGTGCAAGGAAAGATGTTGCAAAGGGAAATATGTAGGGCTCTAAATATTTAGTTCAAGCAGTACCCTGTAATAAGAATTGCAAATATTAAATAACGCCTTAACTTTGTGCGGAAGCTTTTGTCAATTTTAACGCAAGTTTAAATGCACGGTGGGAGTTGAACTGAGAACGTAATGATCAGTAACTACAACATTCTCTAACGCTTCTGACAATAAAACACCCTACGCAAGGCAGTAATAATAGCAATATTAATAGTATCGTGAACAGCAAAGAAAATAAACGAATATATTCACTGAAGGATATTGTTATTGGTCAATTAGCTGACTAGGGTAGATGGGCGAAATTGTGTGTCATTTGACAAGATCGATGGATATATTGCGAGAGTAATGGTCTGTGGTGTTGACGAATAGGAAGTAAGTTGATGGACCGAGTAAAACAAACATCAAAAACAGAGAGAAGTGAGTAAAAAAATATATGAAGTAAAGAAAGAAAGGAATTAATGAACAAAGAAAGAAAGAATAAACGAATGAAAGAAAGATATAAACAGAAAAGAGAGAAAGAAAGAAAGATGTTGTAAGGTTGAAGATTTTTTTTTTCATTTTTACTATGATTATCTTTGAGTCTGTGTCCATTGTGTGTTTATATAGCATCTGTCAATAATGCATCCAACAAGAGTAAACCGAAATGACAATGGCAAGATAGAGTTCCTTATTACAAATTATAGGATATGAATACACATATATATATATATATATATATATATATATATATATATATATATATATATATATATATACATACCGTCATACATACATATATTTATTATATTTATATACATATACACATATATATATATGTGTGTATATATGCATGTATATATGTATGTGTATATGGTTGTGTGTTTGTACACACACCCACACCTACACACACAAGCAGACACACACACACACACATATATATATATATATATATATATATATATATATATATATATATATATATATATATATATATATATATATATATTCATTGTTTGCGTCTAGCTTCATACGATATGTCGGGCGATATTGCATTTTACTTTATATACAACCTATTGGTATTTGCTTACACCGTTTATAAGTACCTTTATTATTTTAGCTGTCAGTGAGTAACGCCGATGTACCTTCCGTTCTTTTTAAACTCTTTCTATTCCACTCCATTTATATTCATCTGACAGTATCTCTATGGCCCTTGATAGAAAATGTTGATTGGTTTTTGTAATAATGGAAACAGTAAAAATGTAAAAAATAATGATTTGTTTATTAGCCACATGGGAAAATATGAAGGAAAACATGAAGGACGGTGCAGGGAATACAAGGTGGAATTTTGTTCTTTAAAAAATGTTAACGAAATTAAAGAAACAGGGGGAAATCTATAGATTATCTGTCGTAGAGAAAGACCACACACTGCCACATTCATCCTGGGTGCTTATCATATTCCAATCTACAGGCACATACAGAGATTAGTACTGTCCGAGTGGCTGAAGGCTCTGAGTAATTTACCAGTGTATGTAGTTGGTTCTTCCACTCGGTAACGCAAAAGGTCAGCTAGGCAACCGGTGAGACATTGCAGTTTCAAGTAATTCATCCTTTTCTTCACTTGACCAAGTACTGCAACTCGGCCAATGATAAGAGCTTTGGGAAAGCGTTTCTATTGAACGATGAGCTCCCATCAGCGCCTATTTGCGCATCATTAGCCATGGCATGCCCATGCAGCGTGTTTTGACAGCAAATGGACCGCTGAAAAAGTAGGACCTGTCCCATGCATAAAAGTCGAAACTGTAGCCGCTTCGGTGCAGTCAGAAGTGGACCAGGACGCGGCAAGACTGTCAGGTGGCAGTAGGTAACCGACGTCAACTGTCCGACCTGTCAGGGGTAGATTATTCCCCGCATATTTCTAGGTGGGAAAGGCAACTTGAGTGATACCATAGGCCTAACTCACCTGTTGCATTACCGAGCGGAAAAACCAACTACATGCACTGGTAAATTATTGCACATGATATCGCTTCCTACACCCTGAGAGCGGTGCGGATCATCTCAATGTGTTTGATGTACGACACCCCTACTGGGACGTCGTCGGCATATGCTGAGACAGATCACTGAAAGTATCTTCTAGTCAGGTTGTATCACTACTACATCGAACCACAATTTTACATAGCTATTGCCCCTGTCGATGCCCATTTTAATCAGTATTCCGTTCTCAGTAGGCATTGCACGCTAGATAGGAAGCTTTCAATTTCCAGTAAACAGATCACTGGCTATGAAGCCTAACTATTTTGCCTGTAAAGAACACACATCTAGGTCCTGTGTTGTTGACTATTTTTACTTACAGACAGTCTATGTTAGCCGTAATTACTTACCTACCGAACGCCTTATGCAAACAGGATTTGGTTGACGCGGTGCAGTTTATCCATGTCCATTTGTTCACATACGGTAAATTTCAGAAAGTTGAAAATATCTGAGAGTTTCTACGACCCTTTTACACCTTCTTCAACTAGTTCATAAAGTCTCAGTATGCCCCTAAGATACCTGTCTGGTCACCCGCTATCACTAATCTTCGGTAGGTTTTTAGAAAAATCTCCAGGACCTTGAAAGAATGAGGCTGCCATACACTTGTAGGGGCAACGATGGCCACTATTATAAAGGCCTACCCTTCGCAGCTGATCATGACCTGCACCACCAACTTACCTTCATGTTCAACGAAAATGGACAGTATATTCAGATCCAAGCCATACTGGTACACTTGACTCCACCTCAAAATATTTGACGTACATGTCGTAGCTAACGAGTAGTTTCACTGATGGCATTCATATCTATGTTCAGTGACCTGGTGTCGGTGATCATGTAGCTCGGCTTCCAAGACGACACTAGGTACGGGCATTTACACAGACTGCCTTGAATGAGACTATATTCGCTGAATAGGAGGAAAGGTGAGAATGACCTCTTACTATAATCGTCTGGAAGAAGGAATGTTGACCTTTCTATGCCTAGTAATGGGGTCCTCTACAAGAATGTCTATATACATCCTTTTAGCAAAGGATTCTCAGAAACCCTCAATTACATGCGGGAATTTGTGTTTCAATCTTGTGTATTTTGTTTAGTCCATTATAATTATATTTACTGTGTGCCAAGTGTAATGTTTTAATATTATTTCTTTTTCTCTGGCGGTGGTTTGGCAGTATCGGTAGAGGTTCGGACGCCATGCTCTCCAGCATAGTTACGTCCCTTTACGATCTGAGTTCAAATCACGCCGAGGTTGACTTTGCCTTTCGTGCTTACGGGGTCGATAAAATAAAGTACCAGTAATGCACTGGGTAATTGCTGGCCTTGTGCCTAAAGTAGAAACAATTATTTCTTTTTCTCTAATGTTGTTACGCTGTTAGTGTTGAAGTAGTTTTCTCTTGTTTGTGTTTAGTTTTGTGTAATGCCAGAAACGTGTTTCCGTTTGTTGGGATCACGTTTGTTGCTGCACGTACTGGAGACTTTGTCGTTGGTGTCTATGGTATCTGTTGCACAGGCGATTGTGGTCATAGTGGTAGCGATGGTGGTCATAATGTTGGTTTAGATGCTGACATTGGTTGCCATAGATCTTTTTCTTTTTGTCTCCACTTTTGAGGATGAAGAAAGGTTTTCTTTTCTTTTTTTTTCTTATCACCAACGGCTTACCACCTCTCACCCTCCTCAAAAATGTATATTCAACTGTGTGAAGATAGAAGAGCCATGTTTAAAAGGGTGTTAATGTTGGTGGTGGAGCTCGTATCTCTTGTTGAAAATAGTAGCAGGTGGTGCTCTTCCTAGTGTTGCTGATGTTGTTATTACCGCTGTTGTAAAGGATTTTGCGCTGACTGTAGCCGGTGGAAGCTTGTTATCTTTCCCGTAGAATTTGGTGGTGGATGGAGAGAGGGATTTGTCTTTTTCTTGGTTTCATAAATGGGCGGGAGGGGGGGGGGGGGGGTGAGTCTCACATTTAACACAAAGATATTCCCATTCTCATTACTATTATCGTTTAGAAATATATCTCCATCCCTGATATATAGCTCCATCCCTAGTTATTTTGTGTGATGTTTTTGACTTCTAAATAAGTAGAACTGCCCTCAATCTATTGGAATACATACAACTCAATTTGTCCAACCTGATCAGCAACACGTCATGAAGGAAAATATCTTATTTAATGTAATGGAAAATATGCACTGCCTATCACTGGACATCCAATACAACGAATTTCAGTCTAAAACTTCTGATATAAATCTATAAAATATGTATGACGATCTGTAGCTGTTGGATTGTTTACCCTGAGTTGTACTTAATATGTATTCATTTCATAGTATCATGAGTATTATTTTAAAAACAATCCTCCTGTATGAAATGCATATTTGACCTAACACAAGGTGAAGATTCATACAGGAAAATACTTTTGCATTTCAGTCGATTTGCAAATAATCAAATAGATTTCGTCACGATCAATATTGAACTCGTATTTCTAAGACGTTAGCGTGTTATTTGATTGGTATTTGCTGCAGAATAATCTACAGTTTTCTAGCCTTTATTATATATATCCCATGGGACACTTAATTTGTAGCTTGGCCTTAAAGATAAAATGTAAAATTTAAACTTTTGTAAGAGGCGTATTGAGATTGGGACGTGTCATTGGTCTAGTAAAATGTATATTATTGTTTTTATTCTATAGAGAGATTATAAGGATTTTTGATGATTCCAATTTTCTTTAGTAGATTTCGACGTGGTGCGTAAAGACTACAGAAACTACATGATTTATATCCGGTAAGAATAATAAGGAAATCCTGGAAATATTTATATCACGTTTAACTAGAAATTAGGCTCATTCTATTGGTTAGCGTTTGGACATCGCTCGTAAAATAAAGCTATGATCAAACATTTCGACTAGCACTATAGCATACAATGTTCAGTCAATGAATAAATGAAAGACATTGCATACACTTTTAGTTAATGTATACAATGAGAGATAAGGTATACAATGAATTTCCTCAGTTTGTAAGATACATAGTATGATTTAGGGTATATAAACAGATTCTATTTCTAGCAAGTTGAATGATCCCGTGAAGAATGTATGTTGTTATTTATAAATGTTGAACCAGTACGATGATGGTATAAATCTAATTAACGAATGACCATTTTTAAAGTTTTATTTTGAATTATTTCTAAGAATAATTGTGTTCGAGGACATTTATCGACAAAATAAACCTATTATATTTCGAAAGAATCGTGTTTAATATATAACAAAGCATCCGGATGGGGGAACAACGAATAAGAACAAAGCCTACAGATGTTGTTATACTGTAAGGAAAATTCAATAGTGAACATTGACTATTTGTTTCAATTGTAGCTGACTAAGACGCAATTTCTTTAATTAGTATAGAAAATATTACGCTAGCCATTAAAATTATAAGAAACAATTCTCTATATCGAATGTTCTGAAGTTCTATTTAGAATGAATGGAATTGATATTGAAAGTTACAGTCGTATTTAATTGATATCAGTGTTTAGATAGTTTTCTCACATTGGATTGTATGTAAAGAGTATGACGGTTTGCAGAAATACTGAAAGCTTAAAAAGTAACATAAAAACCATAGTTTCCATTTACTAAAACTGAGTTCATAGACAAAACGTTCTTTGAAAAACTAAAAGAATTGAATTTGGTGTTGGTATTGATGCTTGTGTTTCTCAATATCGAAAGCCTATCTAAGAACTCGCTTATGAAATCAGAAAACTGTCAAAATTGATTTTCATTTTAATTTAAATACACAAATACACACTATGCATCATAACATACAATAATATATACACATATTTTATTCTATGTATATAAATACAAAATCAATATACACACGCAAATATCTAATACAAAATTCGTAAAGCAAAGTTATTTAGTTTTAACCATAAGGGCTATAATTAGGTTCTTTCTATTTAGATTGTTTACTTAACTTGTACAGTGCAGCACACATTGAAACCTCTGTTGCTATATGTATATCAGATATGACGTAGTAATTTCTTCTCTCTGCCAAGTACAAAACTTCATAAGCTAAATGAATGTTTCGTGATGATTTTAGATCTGCATATCGTATCCGTCTGAAATGTGTTTGAAACAAAAAAGTGTCATTTCATGCAAAGTATATTAGGGTATAGTGCATTTTGAAATAGCACAGTTATAGCGGCAAGTTGCAATTGAAGTATT
>OZ024742.1:82525096-82555096 GCA_964016885.1 Eledone cirrhosa
CAAAACATCAAACGTATATTCTATGGACCTTAACACATACAATAATTTTATTCAGCGTGAACTACACACAAAATACAAAAAAACAAATGAATCCACACTCATCAGCATTAACGTGGAGGGCCTTAGGATAGTAAATAAACTCGGAATACCCGATAGGACCGAGCCTCTAACCCCAGGCAACCCCACATTTAACCTGAAGGATCACAAAAATAATTTTGAAACAAACCCTACTATCAGATTAATATGCCCATCTAAGTCAGATATAGGTAAAATTAGCAAGAATATTCTAGATAGAGTAATTGCACAAATAAAGGGAAAACTAGAAGTCAATTTATGGGGAAACACTAACGAGGCGATTGAATGGTTCAATAAAATGAGAAATAGAGGGTCATGTAACTTCATACAATTCGATATAAACGATTACTATGCATCCATATCCCCAGCCACCCTAGATAAAGCGCTTATATTTGCCCAAAACAACTCCGATCTTATCCCTGAGGAAATTGAAATAATAATAGCGGCTAGAAGGACTATCATAAAATTTGAAAATAGCTACTGGGTAAGAAAAGATAGGATAAACAGCTTCGATATCACAATGGGATGAAATGACTCTGCGCAAATCACTGACGTCGTGGGGCTATTTATAGCACACAACCTACATAAAGAATTCAGTAACATCCAAGGAGGGATTTATAGAGAAGACACGCTCCTTATAGCTAGGAACTTAAACAACGAGAGCATAGACAGATAAATAAAGAACATTAGAACATTCTTCAAAAAACTAGGCCTAAGTATCACCTACGAACTGAACCATAAAAAGATAAACTTTATAGATATGACTCTAAATCTAAATACGGGATTAATAGAACTCTTCCACAAAAATAATGAAAATCTGGCCTACATTAGTTATAACTCAAACCACCCCAGATCCATAGCACGTAGTATATCCCATAGAATATCCCGCTTATCCTCAAACCTAGAAATGTTTAATGAACATGCTAACTATTATAACGCGGCATTACATAGGGCCGGACATAAAGAAAAGCTGCAGTTTATAACGAATAAAGACGACTTAAACAAACCTACTAACAACGACACCTACCGCTCACACAAAAATAGAGGTAACAGGACTAGACATAGAGTTAGGCACGTAGCACCGAGAGTAAGTGGTCCAAACACCAATAATGTAAACCCTGGAAACAATAGAAGAATCAGAGAAAGAAAATACCTGTGGTTCAATCCAATCTTCAACTCCTCTGTAAAAACTATACTGCCTTCTACGTTCTTTAAACTAATAGATAAACATTTCCCTATATCACACAGATATCATAAAATATTAAATAGAAAAACTATAAAACTTTCATACTCTACGGCTGCAAATATAGAATCACACATACGCAAGATCAACCACAGAAATACCTCTAGGGAATCCGCCCCACCTATGCAACCAAATTATAAACATAAACACATCACAGTATCACAACCGCAAACGCATACAAGCACCCCGCAGCAAAACCTTAACGGGCATGAGTCGCAACCCTCTTATAGCAGTGTACAAAACAGCAGTGAGGAAGCTGCTAGGAATAACACCTCAAATTGCAACTGTCACCTACCGGATAGGTTCCCATTGGCGAACAGATGCCTTGATTAGAGCCTAGTGTACATGTGTACGGTCAACTCGGGCAACTCCACTTGGCATTACATTGGATCCACCGCGGGTAATTTTAAAAAAAGATGGTATGTGCACAGACACGCGATGAAGAACCGTGCACTTATGGGTTCTACAACCCTCGCCAAAAAAATCTGGGAACTTAAAGACAGTAACACCAACTTCAATATCAACTGGTCGAGGTTGTCGGCCGCAAGGGCTTACAGTACCGGTATGTCCTACTGTAGGCTCTGTGATTCTGAATTACTGTATATCCTTAGGAATGAAAAAAGGCTACTCAACAACAAGATAGAAAGATCAATTTTCTGCAGACACAGGATCGCCACTAAATTCACGAGATTTAAGCCTCCGTGTATCGAACCAACATAACTTAGCATTCAACATATGATACCCACACTATTACACGCACCACCACAGAACTATAATCATTAAGCAGATTCTAGCCTTCTTAATTCTATACAACAGTAATGTCTGCAAATATCTTATCAACCCATAAATATATCCCTCTCGGCTGCTGTCAACACAACTTCTTCACCCTAGACTCTCAACAGATGAACCTAATCCAAGTACATTTTCAGAATACTACCAGAGAAAAACATCACCTTCCTCCTGTTGTTATAATTGTAGTCAGCATGCTTTCTCTCTCTATATATATATGTTGGCTCCTTAACCTCTGTATTAAATGACCTATTATATTGCTACTCTGTTAATGTTATCTTATACATGTATGTTATTGATGATGTGAAAGCTAAACAATCCGATGATTCAAACTGACAATCCATTCATCTAATATAGATCACATAAATATTGAATCCACTTCACACCACAAATATTACTATCCTCACTACAATGATAAATATTTTATCTGACAGATAATAAATAAGTCTTACGGTCACCCGACCTACGGTAAAGGAAATGGTACATTGTTTAAAGCCCTGGCTTATCTCTACACTATATATACTACACCCCGTGACAGCTTTTACATGTCAATTTCATACATCTGCCTCATATCAGCTCGTTTTACATGCTAAACTCGTGGGGATACTCTATGTCTTAATTAGATTGATGTTGTGATTATTTCAAATAATTTATTGCTAGCATTGTTAGTATTGTTGTTATTGTTCTGATTGAATGACATTACTACTATATAGTAGCCATGCCTGTATATTCTTTTCACTCTCACAAGCTCCGATGAATTGACTGGTTACAACTATGTATTAGTGATCGAATGACGTGAAAACAGGCGGGTAGCGATCTCTAGACCTACCAGTTCAGAGAAACAATTGTCAGCAATGCGATTAAAAACCTTTTTTGTATAGCAAACCGTGTCACTCTTTTTTCGTGCTATATATATATATATATATATATATATATATTTATTTATTTAATACATTAACAGAGAAAGCTTTAAGCAATACTCCGACCGGCTTCCGTCTCACTCAACAAACATTAGGATATACCTTAGTATAATCCCAATTATAAACGAATATTACGACCGCCTGTCCTACATTGTTTAAAAACACCGGCTTATCTTTACACTAGATATAATACACTCCAAGACAGCTTTTACATGTCAATTTTATATATCTGCCTCATGTCAGCTAGTTTTACACGCTAAAATCGTAGATATACTATACTTCCCACCTAGATTGATGTTGTGATTATTTCAAATAATTTATTGTCAGCAATGCGATTAAAAACCTTTTTTGTATAGCAAACCGTGTCACTCTTCTTTCGTGCTATATATATATATATATATATATATTTTACACGCTAAAATCGTAGATATACTATACTTCCCACCTAGATTGATGTGATTATTTCAAATAATTTATTGTCAGCAATGCGATTAAAAACCTTTTTTCTCACAAGCTCCGATGAATTGACTGGTTACAACTATGTATTAGTGATCGAATGACGTGAAAACAGGCGTGTAGCGATCTCTAGACCTACCAGTTCAGAGAAACAATTGTCAGCAATGAGATTAAAAATCTTTTTTGTATAGCAAACCGTGTTACTCTTCTTTCCTGATTTATCATTACTCCAAGTGTTTACAACACAGGAATTACAGCGTACTCGCAACATATTTATGGAAACGCCTTGTTGAGTCAAACTTAGCCAAGCGTTGATATCATCCACTACCCGGAGTACCATAACTGGACTACACCTATAACAATAATTTATTACCCCGTATATATATATATATATATATATATATATATATATATATATATATATTCAATGATATTAAATAAATGGAAACTATATTTATAAAACCATCATTAGTTTATTATATACATTTCAAGGGTACCACGACACATTGATACGCTTTCATCAGATAAAATACAAATTTTGTTACATAAATAGAGACATACCCATGAAACCCATACCTTATCGGTTGGAAATTCACTGGATAGGGGAAATATATTATGGATTTTTCAAACTTATGTGTGAATAAGCAAATGAATATGTAAATAATTGAAAAACAACAGTTTATTTAAACGACTGTGGAGAGAGAGAAGAGATGTGAGGAGAGGATCAAATAGTGCGAGAGATAGAAAGAGAGAGAAGAAAAAAACAAGAGAAGATAATAAAACTCATATAACGTTAATTTGAGGGAAATGTATTTTAAGTATATGCATTAATAGTGAGTGTATTTACGATTATTATTTGTTTAAAATTTGTTTATAATATAATTGTTTCTACTTTAGGCACAAGGCAAGCAATAACCCAGTGTATTACTGGTACTTTATTTTATCAATAGATTTATAACCACTAACAGCTTCTGGCAACATTTATACTTATTTCAACTAAATTGTCTCACACTAACGAATAAATAAATTAAGCCGGAGTTTTTTCCGTATATTCCCATTTTTATTTAATTCAACTTAATATGTATTTACATTAAATACAAAACCAATACCCCTCATAACTCATTAGAACAATTATCTATAACATGATATACCCATCTATTTATTTATTTATTCATGTATTTAATTATTTATGTATTATTTATGTATTTATTTATTTATTTATCTATTTATTTATCTACTTATAACAGAAGAAAAGTATTATATTATAAACAAATTATATTATATTTTAAACAAAGGGCCGTGTATTGGCAGTATCGGTAGAGGGTCGGACGCCATACTTTGCAGCACAGTTACGTTCCTTTATGGACTGAGTTCAAATCCCGCCGAGGTTAACTTTGCCGTTCATCCTTACGGAGTCGATAAAATAATGTACCAGTAATACACTAGGATAATTGCTGGCCTTGTGCCAAAAGTAGAAACAATTATATTATAAACAAATTTTAAACAAATAATAATCGTAAATACACTCACTATTAAGATATATACTTAGAATATATTTCCCTCAAATTAACGTTATATGAGTTTTATTCATCTTCTCTTGTTTTCTTTCTTTTCTCTCTCTAGCACTATTTTATCCTCTCCTCATATCTCTTTTCTCTCTCTCCATAGTCGTTCAAATAGGCGGTTGTTTTTCCATTATTTACATATTCATTAGCATATTCACATATAAGTTTGAAAAATCCCTAATATATTTCCACTATCCAGTGAATCTCAAACCGATAAGGTATGGGTTTCATGGGTATGTCTCTATTTATAAAACAAACTTTGTATTTTATCTGATGAAAGCGTACCCATGTATTGGTACTCTTGAAATATATATAATAAAATAAATATGGTTTTATAAATATAGTTTTCATTTATTTAACATCATTGAATATTTACTCCAGTAAACTGTTGAGTGTTCTAAATCAGTTATAAACATTTATATTTGTTGGACTTCCAACAAATTAAATACCCCTTCTACAAATTAAATACCCCTTCTATATATAGTAACAATAATTAATTTGAAGACTAAAATCCAAAGAGGGCTCGATAAGGATAAATATATATCAAATATATAAGAACCGTAGAGCAAATATTTATTAAACTAACAGATTAAGGTTTAAGCAAAGAATCGCTGCCTTCACCCTTAACGGGATCTTCTGAAACTAACAAAGGCAATCTGCGAACGCAGAATTGAATATTTCAAAAAACGTTGCAACCAGAGGAAGTCAGGAAGACGATACTTTGGTTCGTGTAAACGTTCCCTATACAAATTACTGGTTGCAACATTTTTTGAAATATTCACTTCTGTGTTCACAGATTGTCTTTGTTAGTTTCAGAAGATCCCGTTAAGGGTGAAAGCAGCGATTCTTTGCTTACACTTTAATCTGTTATTTTAATTACATATACATATATATATATATATATATATATATAACATCAAAAGATGGTTAAAAGAGTTCCATGTATTTTATTATGCGCATTTCAAAAACAAATATCATCATGCAATAACATTTGTGTTTTCATCAGATAAAATAGGAAGACATGATATGAATATTAAAAAACACTTGTGGATAGTGCAGTTTTAAATCAACATATGTTGATTTAAAATTGCACTATCCACAAGTGTTTTTTAACCTTCATATCATGTCTTACTATTTTATCTGATGAAAACACAAATGTTATTGCATGATGATATTTTTTTTGAACTGTGCATAATAAAATACATGGAACTCTTTTAACCAGCTTTTGATCTTATATATTATGTATACTCCAGTACTACAAACTGTAGAGTGCTTCTTATCCGATATCTGCATTGCTTTATTGTACTACAATAAAACTCACCTCCTACATATATATATATATATATATATATATATATATATATATATATATATATATATATATATATATATATATATATATATATATATATCCATGCTATTTCAAGCGTTGACCTAATATATTCCTACCATATACTGTGCCGATTGTGTTGTCATTACTGTTAGATTTTGGATATTTATTTACATATTTTTTTCCCAAAATTTTTGCCCGTTATTTTATTTCAGCCTGACTTTCATTTATCCTAAACTCTGTTTTCAAATCCATATTACTATTCCATGAATAAATATTTCTTCTGATGAATGAAGACTGACATAAGTATCTGTCTTCAAGAAACCACTGGCAAATGAAATAATTATCTTTTGTTGATTGTTGGATAACTATATATATATATTTCGTTTCTGAATTTGTTTAGCAAGATGCTTTATCTGAAATCGTGTGTTGAAACCGATATTGTTATACTTTGAGAGAGTCATGTTGCCAATAAGAAACACACGCACCAGCTGCTTTCACTTCAATTTATTATATATGTATAAATTTATAAATTTACAAATCTACAAACTTATAAATTTCTGGTTGGTTGGTTGGTTCCACAACCAGATAGTTGTTTATATATAGTCATAGTCCTTTCGTCACACACTTTGTGACCTCTTCAGTGACTGGGGATTCCTTTCTTTGTTTCTGTGCCTTTCCTTTCTTCTGTCCTACGCCATTTTGTTTCTGTGTGTGTGTTGTGTGCTCAGTTTGCGCATGCGCCACATCCGGGTGTCTGTGTGTGTTTGTGTTCATTTATCTATTTGTTTATTTATTTACATATTGTTGGTTGGTTGTTTGTTCTATGTGTGTGTGTGTTTTCATTTTGTCCTTAATTGTAAGTTGAGATGTTGCTGTTCCACTCATATTTTCTATTTAATTTTGGTTGTAATTCTTTTATGCTTACTGCCTCTGTAATTTGCCTAAACATTGCATCTTTTCTGTGTGTGGATTCTATTTTTATTTCTATGTTCTCTAATTTACCCATGTGTTCTATCTTAGCATGTTGGTAGAGTACAGATGATTCTTTATTATCTTGAAGGTCTCGCCAGTGTTCATTTATTCGTTCCCCTATACTACGAGCTGTCTCACCTATGTACACTATATTTTTGTTTCTATATTGTCCTTCAGTACATCTTATGCTATACACTACATTTCTAGTTTTACAGTTAATATGGGGGCTTATTTTACAGGTTATACATTTCTTATCTATACATGAGGGTCTTTGGAACGGGTATGTCTTGCTAATAAGTGTTTTTACGGAGGTACCTGGTCTTTCTACTATCTTAATATTGAGTTCATGTTTATTTAGGGCCCTTCTAAATGTGTAGGCTAGTTCGCCTCTAGGGGTTGTATTGATGAACATTACACTCTGGTATTTATTGCTATCATACCATGAGTTTATTCTATTGGCCTTGTTCCTAGTTCTTTCTATTCTATTCCAAAATTAGCTCCTATACAAGGGGCAGGTCCCATTTATGTCATTATTTACCATTTTTTCCCATTTGGTTCTGGCTCCTCTATACACTCTGATTCTATCTCTCTGATTGTAGCCAGAGAACTGCATACGGTGGATGAAGTGTTGTATGTGTCTCTCTAGTTCTTCGGGGTTGCACATGCGGGACACATTTTTCATCACCCGTACCAAATCCGCAATCAGTATGTTGATTTTGGTATAATATTCACTGAAGAGGTCACAGAGTGTGTGACGAAAGGACTATGACTATATATAAACAACTATCTGGTTGTGGAACCAACCAACCAACCAGAAATTTATAAGTTTGTAGATTTGTAAATTTATAAATTTATAAATATATAATAAATTGAAGTGAAAGCAACTGGTGCGTGTGTTTCTTATTGGCAACATGACCCTCCCAAAGTATAACAATATATATATATTTATATATATATATATATATATATATATATATATATATATATATATATATATATATATATATATATATATATATATATATATATATATATATATATATAAAAATATATATATATATATTAGGTATTAAATTAATGATGAAGTTATTTTGCCTATTCATATCACAATGATATGAATAGGTAAAACATTTTGACCTTGTTTTTATTTTCATTTTTAATTTAATACCTAATATCTGACTCTGTATCTAAGGAATTAACTCTGCGGAACACGGAACTTTTATATGGACTACTCGCTGGATTACTTGCTATTAGATTACATTGACTTCAATCTACAGTACGCCCCTACCACCAAGGGAAAAAAATATATATATATGTTAGTTTTGATGCTCTGAAATAGCGATGTATATATAGATATACGTATTGTATACGGGAACAAAACGGTTGTGTCGTAAAAGACACCGACGTGAGTCCAGAAGGGAATAGCAGTTAATAATTGTAATCTGATTTACCGATTACAATTAGTCCAGTCATCTTCAGAAACGACCTATGAGTTTTATGCCGTAGATTTGTTGAAGGTTGTAAATTCCACTGATCCGCGGTGTTGTAGAATTGGACTCCACTACTGGGAAACGTGATACTGAAAATACCTTGTCTGTCGGAGACTGTAATGTAATGGATCACACTTGCAAAGGGCATTTGCTAGGCTGAATGAAAGTAATCTATAACAAGTAAAAATTTCTGATCTAATCAGTTAATTTACTGAAACTTCAGATGAATTTATGACTGTAACTTCTAACCTAATATGGAACTTTAATGCAATGGTTGGCACTATTCATTTGAGATCGAGTTTCATGATTGGAAGTAAAAAGTTTCACTTATTCATATTGTTGTAATGGCTTGATTATAAACCCATATTTACATCAGAATAATATCCGTATGTATATTTGGTCAGAGGGAAATCGTGGACAAATATTTTAAAAAAATTATACATTTTCTTGTTTCTGATCTCCTTGCTTCTGTGCTAGATATTAATGAAAAATGAAGGGTGAACCCGCAACTGATGACCATCCAGCTATCTACAGCGTGCGACTAACTTGATTTACAGTTCTAGCTCAGTCTATAATATAACATATCAAATGATGGCTGCTGATATCAGATCCATGTATGTGCGCCCTATTGCAACCAATTTCAGAGAAATCTCTGAAACAACGGAGACAGATAGATCGGAGTGGAGACTGTTGAGCTCAGCAGTTTCCGCTTCGCTTAATATTCAATGGTGGCAGTCACCACTAAATCAATCAAGAGATTAAAATATTTTCCGAGCGAAGAATATGATTAGAGAGATGTGACATGTAAGTGGTCAACCTCGCTTTTGTGTAATGGTAGAGCAGTCATGCGGATTATGGCAGACGTGATTTTTGTCCCAATGGTGATATTCTCAATTTTCCGTCTGTATGAGCTTATATGCCCAACATTCTCGACAACAATTTGTATTAAAGAACGACGTTAGAGCAGATTACTTTCACATGCATAGACATAGCTTCCTAAATAGGACTAATTATTGCTTCACCTCTACATGCCGATAAATAATTTGTTTCCTTGAGCAAGACACTTTATTTCACAGTACTCAGCTGTAGAAATGAGATGATAGGGACTGGGGTCCCTATCATTCCACTGCAAAAGTGGTGGTGGAGGTGCCACAGCAAAAAAACACCTAGCACACTGTAAATGAGGTTAGCTTTAGGAAGGACATCCAGTTGTAGAAATCAAGCCAGAATCAGTTCCCGTCACCTTTGCAAGCAGGGAAAAGCGGACATAAAATGATGATGCTGATGATGATGATATTAATCTTCATTTGTACATATGCTTTTAACAAAACCCATTTCTGGCATCTTTATTCATAGATTTTCTTTTACTTTACTTAATTTTCAATCATTTTCATATACCCTCAGGTCTTGATCGTGTTATGCATCACACGTTTTGCTTTTTTATTCCATAATAATATCAACATCATCATCATCATCATCATCATCTTCTTCTTCTTCTTCTTCTCATTATTATTATTATTATTATTATTATTATTATTATTATTATTATTATTATTATTATTTGTATTATTATTATTATTAGTATTATTATTATTATTATTATTATTATTATTATTATAATTAGTATTGTTATTATTGCTTTTATTGCTGTTACAATTGCTGTTGTTGTCATTGGTGCTCTATTCGTTGTTGTTGCTGGTGTTGTTGCAATTATTGTTGCTGATGTGCTTTCGTTTTTGCTTTATTATGTAGTTCTGGCTTTCACCGCGCTTGTGGTAAATAAAAGAAAATATGATTATGATTATGATTATTTCTATTCATGTTATGTTACAGAATACTATTTTGCTGTGTTGTTGTAGCAGAAAATATTTCAGAATAGTTTACCGAAGATTCTCTTTTTCATATTCCACATAAATTTATATCAGCATTTTTTACTTTCCCTTCTGGTTTGTTATAAATATATATATTATTTTTACAAACACACTTCATGGAACGAAAACACTTTATATGCTTATCAAATTGTCCGAAGGATATTTTGATCAAAATACTG
The DNA here is from genome assembly GCA_964016885.1 of Eledone cirrhosa. NCBI lineage: Eukaryota > Metazoa > Mollusca > Cephalopoda > Octopoda > Eledonidae > Eledone > Eledone cirrhosa. The sequence continues at coordinate 82,535,990 of OZ024742.1, forward strand.
TTTCCGCAAATAAGACGAAAAAAACCTATATTTATATCAGCCTATTTGCAAATACGTACATGCTATAACTATTGGTTCTTTACATTACACAAATTCATTCAATTGTAAACACACACATAAACATCCACACCCATATATATATATATATATATATATATATATATATATATATATATATATATATATATATATATATATATATGTATAAAACATATATATATATATATATATATGCGTATATATATATATATGTATATATATATATATATATATATATATATATATATATATATATATGCGTGTAGGAGGTGAGTTTTATTGTAGTACAATAAAGCAATGCAGATATCGGATAATAAGCACTCTACAATTTGTAGGACTGGAGTATACATAATATGTAAGAACAAAAGATGGTTAAAAGAGTTCCATGTATTTTATTATGCGCATTTTGGCTCCACTTCCACCTCTTTTAAAGCTCGTCTTTATAACCATCATTCGTCTGTTAAATATAAACTTAAAAGAACCGACACGGCTCATATGGTCCTTGAAAGACAAAAATATTAAATATAGCATCTTTTGGAAGAAGGTTTCTTCTGCGTCTCTATACTTGAACAGTTCTCTATCCAAAATTTGCAATCTCTGCCTAAATGAAAAATTTACCATTATTTCTAATTTAGACTCTATAATAAATAGACGCACTGACTTGTTTTCTATCTGCTTGCATAAATGCCATGAAACATTTCACAAAGTATACAGCTAATATTCAATTCTTTATCAATTTAGAATCTTTTTCTCAAAGGCACATATATATATATATACACTTCTTTTAAAAATATACCCATCTTTCTACCTTATTTCAAAGGTTATTATACATTCTATAATACTTGTTAATCATTCTTCTCTTCTTCTTTTAATGTCTAACCCCTAATCTGTACCTTTTCTCACTCTTGCCTAACATAGAATCAATTATTACATAATACAATACATTCTTACTCTATATCACCTTGTAAAAATCCTTCGTAAACATATACATTTTTTTGACGTTAGATTATTCATCCTCAATTCATTATTCTTTTCTCCCTTTCATCTAACTCATTCATCTCACAATACTTCCTTACTTAAATAACCTATTGTTCCTTTTAATAATACATATCAACATCTTCTTAACATCGCACATATTATTAAACCCTTAAACATTATTCTCAATACATATTAACATTTTCTTTTTCATCGCACATATTATCAAACCCCTCAATATACAAACCTTAACTTTACATTATTTTTCTCTTCGTTAATTTTCAAATTCTTTTAATTCATTCATTATCTTCCAACGGTTTTCAACCTCTCTATGTAAAAGAAGATATCTTTCTCAGTTATAAAAGCTATCTCACTCTATCTATCACCCATCTCTCCTCCTATCTCATCCTTCCTCATTATACTCCTCCCTCTCCACTTTTTACTCTCATCTCCTCCACCCCCACCTCTAAATAAAATATTTTTCCAAATATCACACATCAATCTAAAACTAAACTATGTTGATTTAAACTGAACTATCCACAAGTGTTTTTTAACCTTCATATCATGTCTTCATGTTTTATCTGATAAAAACACAAATATTATTGCATGATGATATTTGTTTTTGAAATGCGCATAATAAAATACATGGAACTCTTTTAACCATCTTTTGTTCTTATATATTATATATATATATATATATATATATATATATATATATATATATATATATATATATATATATATATATATATATATATATATACGCATATTACTCAATAAAACACCAGAGCCAAAGAAATGTAACAACTTTAGCAGAAAAAGCTTGGACGCTCAGGGATAGCGATCAAAAGTTTACCCTAAAATGGGAGAAATTAGCTAAAACCCAAAGCTTTTCCAGGAGCCAAAATTTCTGCAAATTGTGTAATCTTGAGATTTATTACATAATCACACACAAGAAGAAACTGCTGAATAACAGAATTGAACGAACATTATTCTGCCGTCACAGAACTAAAACCCTTTTTTCCGAATATTACATAAAAGAGGGACATCCCCCAACTATATAAACATTAATCTAGCTAGAAAAATATAAAAACAATCTCTTCTCAACATATATTAATAACCTTAAATTACCACACTAATAATGGAAAGATATGCTGATGAGAATAGGTGCAAATATGCGATAATGAATGTGTCTAAAAACGTCCATAAGTATGTATATATATGTGAAAATGTATATAAATAAGTAAATATATATATATGTTTGATGTGTATAGTTAGATGTAAGTGTATTCATGTATTAAAGTGCTTATATATGTATGTATATGTATGTGTATATGTATGTGTGTATGTGTATATATATATATATATATATATATATATATATATATATGTATATGTATGTATATGTATGTATATATGTGTATATGGGTGTGTATGTATGTGTATGTGTGTACACATGGACTAGAGTAAGTATGTATATATGTGTGTGTCTATACGTGTGTATATAAAGATAAGTTGAGTATGAAAATGTACACACATGAGCGCGTATGTATGTACATGAATACATGTGTGTATATATATGTGTATGCATGTGTATATATATGTAAGTATGAATATGTGAATTAAAAGTATATGTATTTTGTAGAGGTGTGCAAATATATTTATGTGTGAATGCGTGGGTGCAAGGATACGTACACTTGAAAGAAAAATTTAAGTCTGAATGTTAATTAAGTGCAAACACAAAACCAACCACGCATATCTTTACTATCTCTAATCCCTCTATAGATTTAGAAAAATAACCAATAATATATTCTATAAAAAATGTCAAAACAACAGATGGGAATCTAATTACTCACTGCCACCAAGAATTCTCACTGCTATCGAAAAACCACTCCTTCACCTATTCTTCTAACAACTTCACCCCTCCCTCCTAATATTCTCTATAAAAACTAAATAGGTCATCAGTAATATTATTCTGATGAAATGACAGTAAATAATAACATTGAAATATTAAATGTCTGCTTAACTAAAAGTTTGTAGATAGCAGCTGTTTTAGGTTATGTAACTGTTATAGAAACACGTGTCAATAAATTCCTTTCAACTAAACGGTATCCATTCAAATCTTTCTATATATATATATATATATATATATATATATATATATATATATATATATTATGTATACTCCAGTCCTACAAACTGTAGAGTGCTTCTTATCCTATATCTGCATTGCTTTACTGTACTACAATAAAACTTACCTCCTACATATATATATATATATATGTATATATATATATATATGTATATATATATATATATATAAATATATATATATATATATATATATATATATATATATATATATATATATATATATATATATATTTATATATATATATATACATATATATATATATACATATATATGAACATATATATATGTATATATATATATATGTATCCGATACTCCCCCACTCTCTATATATATATCCACACGCGCGCATGAACATACATGTGTGTATATATGCATATAGATATATCTATGTGCGGGCTGTGTGGGCGCCTGTATGTGCGTGCATATAGGTGTGTACGTATGTGTGTATATATATCAGTATATGTGCGCATGTATATACATATATATACAACGTATTTGTCAGACTAAGAGTATCTGGGTATGTATCTCCCTATGGATTCGACACCACCAACCCATCCACCACACCACCACAAACGCCACTACCATAAACAACAATATCACAACTACACCCCACACGCGCCAACCCGTCTACCGACAACCCACTACTATCACACCACAGCCCATCCCAGTCAGCGACAGTCGCAACCATCTTATCATCAAATCAACCCCCATATAGACTACAGGCCAAATCCAATCAGCCACCACCACACCACAGCCTATCGCAGCCAGCGACCGTCACCAACATCTTATCATCAAATCCACTCCACATAGACTACAGGCCAAAGAAAATCCGCCACCACCACACCAGTGCCTATTGCAGCCACTGACGGTCACCAACATCTTATCATCACATCCACCCCCACCTACACTACCGGCCAGTACATCCCTTTGATCCTTCCCGCCAATCAAAACAAATCATACTGTCAAACTCTTGAAATTCTGTCTTTACCACATAGCATGTATTTCATTTTCTTATAGCATTTTAAAGGGTCCGTCGGGCTGCCGATCAATTAGTCGGGTAGGATCGATACAGATCGAACATTGAACTGATCAGTGGCGAAACGCGCGTCACCTACCAATAAATGTAATGAAGGAGTAACCAATCGTCATTGTTATCCTTTCAATATATATATATATATATAAAATGTACGTATACATATATATGTATATATATATATATATATACGTACATATATGTATATATTTACATAAATATATTTATACGTATATATATATATATATATATATATATATATATATATATATATATATATATATATATATATATAAAACATTTAAATATAAATTAATATATATGATTAAACACAAATATTAATTTATATTTAAATGTTTTACACGGCTCAGAAATATTTCTTTCTTTGAGCTATTTTCATTTCAAAAGAATTCATTACACTTAATAAAATTGCTCCTTTGGTTGAGCTGTTAGTAGCCTCATATATACGGCTGTTATTTCTAGCAGTACGGATATGAGGCTGGCTAGAAACTGTAAACCATGTGCGTTAAACAGTCTTTTAAAATATTTAGAAGTGAAGCATATCAATTCGTTCGGAATGTTTACTGAAGGGAGCTAGACAAGATATCCTTACACTTATTTATCTCGAAACATATTTGGATTTTAAAGTTTAAACTTATCTACGGAACAGGTTTGATTTTGAAATTTAAATGTGTCTAAACATCACGGCCATTTGGCAATACTGTTTGTCTTTGTTGATTTATTATTTTAAATCGATATAGGCAGGCTGTAATATTATAATTAGTATATTTCATTCTAGCTAACTAAATTTCTTTTACATATAAATGCAGATATGTTGGTATTTGTGTTTCATCATATATATTAATTTATATTTAAATGTGTTTACACGGCTCAGAAATATTTCTTTCTTTGAGCTATTTTCATTGTAAAAGAACTCATTACACTTAATAAAATTGCTCCTTGGGTTGAGCTGTTAGTAGCCTCATATATACGGCTGTTATTTCTAGCAGTACGGATATGAGGCTGGCTAGAAACTGTAAACCATGTGCGTTAAACAGTCTTTTAAAATATTTAGAAGTGAAGCATATCAATTTGTTCTGGATGTTTACTGAAGAGAGCTGGACAAGAAATCCTTACACTTATTTATCTCGAAACATATTTGGATTTTAAAGTTTAAACTTATCTACGGAACAGGTTTGATTCTGAAATTTAAATGTGTCTAAACATCACGGCCATTTGGCAATACGGTTTGTCTTTGTTGATTTATTATTTTAAATCGATATAGGCAGGCTGTAATATTATAATTAGTATATTTCATTCTAGCTAACTAAATTTCTTTTACAATATAAATGCAGATATGTTGGTATTTGTGTTTCATCATATATATTAATTTATATTTACATGTTTTACACGGCTCAGAAATATTTCTTTCTTTAAGCTATTTTCATTGTAAAAGAACTTATTACACTTAATATATGTATATATATATATATATATATATATATATATATATATATATATATATATATATATATATATATATATATATATATATATATATATATATATATATATATATATATATATATATATATAATATATATATATATATATATATATATATTTATATCTAAATATTTCGTTTCTGAATTTGTTTAGGAAGATTCTTTATCTGAAAATGTGTGTTGAAACTGATATTGTTATACTTTGGGAGGGTCATGTTGCCAATAAGAAGCATACGCACCATAGGCCTTCACTTCAATTTATTATAATAAATTTATAAATTTCCGGTTCGTTGGTTGATTCCACAACCAGATGATTGTTTATATATATATTGTCAAAGTTCTTTCGTCACACATTATGTGACCTCTTCAGTGACTGGGGATTCTTTTCTTTGTTTGTGTACCTCTCCTTTGTTCTGTCCTACGCCATCTTGTTTGTGTGTGTAAATATATATATATATTCATATATATTATATATTCAAATATAAATATATATATATATATGTATATGTGTGTGTGTGTGTGTGTGTGTGTGTGTGTGTGTGTTAGTGTGTGTGTGTGTATGTATGTGTGTGTGTAGTTTTAATATAGAAGAGCTTCTACATGACTAGAACTGTTTAATTCGTGAAGAATCATCAGGAGCTGGCTGTCCAAGTAAGTAGTTGTAATTATATATTTTCTTTTCTGGTGGTAGGAGAGGGTGTGGATTGGGATGGGTAGAGGTCATTGGTTGAAGCATTTAAAGAAATGGGAGTTCATTAAAAGATAATACTTTAATTATGTGTATATCCATTTATATGTTCGTATGTAATAGTACAGATATACAAAAATCAATTGAGCACACGGAGCGGTGTCCAGTGCAATTAAATAGTATCTAATGTATGTCAGCTTAAATTGGGCTAATAGATTCATAGATAGATACATGTATTGTATTTGGTAGGTAAAACTATTGAAGGTATAAATAATGGTAAGAATAAGATACATATATATATATATATATATATATATATATATATATATATATATATATATAAGTATGTATACGTACATACATATATATTTATACAGACGTACAGTAGTATGTATATATATATATATATATTTATATATATATATATATATATATATATATATATATATATACATACAAGCACACGTATATATATGTACGTATGGATTCACCGAACATTTATTATAATGCTCGGTGTGTTTGTAAAGAAACATCCCGAATTAAGCCGTACAGTGTCTAGCAACCATCGTTGCTCATTTGTTCAACACTGACAAAGGAACGCTGTACTAGTTTCTAGCTTATTAGCTATCGTCAGCAACATATACTTTCCTGCCAAATGGTTGAACGTCTGAAAGTTATATACTTTCCTTATGCATATTAACGGCTGAGCAGCCTAATTTGCATATCGAGTGGGTTAATCGGCCGGGGTACCCAAAACGATAAACGGAAAAAATGAGATTAGCAACGATGGTTGCTAGACACTGTACGGCTTCATTCGGGATGTTTGTTTACAGACACACCGAGCAATATTATAAATGTTCGGTGAATCCATACGTACATATATATAGGTGTGCATGTATATATATATATATATATATATACATACTACTGTACGGCTGTATACATATATGTGTGTACGTATATATAATTATATTTAAGTAGCAGCCGTACTAAGAGTGAGAAATGAAATTTCGTTTCGTTTTTCCGTTTATATATATATATATATTATATATGTATTTTAAAAACTATTTGCTCTAGGGTTCTTGTATGACAATCTTATATGACAATCGGCACCACTTGGACTTCATGGCAGTTCCAAATCCTTTTTACCTCTCACTTTATGTCCCGGTATCGGTTAATTTTCTCCCTCTCCTTCTCTTGCACTCTCGTGTGGAATGGGCAGACCACATCCACAATCAGGCACGATCTTCTTTCCTTGTCCAAAACCACCAGCTCAGGTCTATTGTGTTCCAGTTTCTTGTCCGTCTGTATCCTAAAATCCCACAGCACCTTCACCTGATCGTTTTCTATCACCGACTCTGGCTTATGCTCATACCACTTCTCAGAATGTGGTAAATTGTTTACTTTGCATAGGTGCCAGTGGATCACCCTGCCCATCACATCATGTCTCCAGCCTTTATAGTGAGTCTAAGCTAGGTGTCTACACTCGGATACAATGTGAGCCACAGTCTCCTCTCTCCACAGTTCCTGCACAGTGGGCTAGCCTCCTCCTTGTAAATATGGTGTTTCAACCCTCTTCGTTTTGAGGGCCTGCTCTTGCGCAGTCATTAGCATTCCTTCTGTAGCCTTTTTAAGGTCTCCTCTTTTGAACCAGTTCCATGTCTGTGGATCTCTGAATTCAGTTTTCTCAAAGAAGGTACTATGAAGGGATTTTTCATGAAGGCTGCTCTTTCTCCTTGTTATTTCCTCCTTGGACATCCCCTGGTCTATTGTCCTCTCCTTCAGTACAAATCTGAGCATTGGCTCATTACTATCAGTCACGTATTTGTGTAGGTTGTTTTTCTCCATCTGAACACAGTCCTCTATGCTGATAAGACCTCTTCCACCTTCAGATCTCCTTAAGTAAAGTCTATCAACAACACTCCTCTTGTGGAACATGTTGTAGATAGTCAATAGCTTCCTCGTCTTCCTATCCATTTCTTTTTCCTTCTCAGAATTCCTGCACTGTACCTAATAATAGAAACAGCTCGGGAATTTACTGCACTTATGGCATTCCTACTGTTCAGATGTGATTTTAATAGGCTCCTTACTCTCCGAATGTATTCAGATCTTATCAATTCCTTCATTTTTTTTTGTTTGTCCTTGATGTCATCAGCCCCCAGAACGCCTAAATATTTGTATCCTTCTTCAGTATCAATTTCCTTTATCATCTCACCTGTTGGTACCTGGATTCCGTTGCTTCTGCTCAATTTACACTTCTTCAACACAAGGACTCCACACTTTCTAATACCAAATTGCATACATATATCATTGTTGAAAATACGGACAGTATCAACGAGCACATCCTACTCCTTCTCACTCTTCCCGAAGAGCTTAAGATCGTCCATGAAGAGATGATTGATGGTAAGCTCTCCCTTTCCCAACTTGTATCCTGCTCTCACTTTTCGCAGTATAATAGTCAGGGTGATCAGGGCAAGGACAAACAACAGAAGGGAAAAACTATCTCCCTGGAAGATAACTCTCTTGATCTTCACGCCTCCCAAGGATTCTCCAGCTGATGTTAACTCTGTTTTCCAGGACTTCATACTTTTGCTCAACAAATGTCTGATGTTATCTGCCACCTTGAAGATCTCTGGGCTTTTGGTTATCCAAGAATGAGGTACCATGTCAAATGTCTTTTAGTAGTCTATCCATCCCATGGCAAGACAGGTGTGTCTCCTATTGCAATTCCTCATTACCATCTTATCAATAAGTAACTGATCCTTTGTACCACAGGACATCTTTCGGCATCCTTTCTGTTCGTCCGGTAACAAGTTGTTTATGTGGAGGTGATGGTAGATTTCCTCAGACACAATGCTTGTTAACAGTTTCCACATTACGGACAGACATGTGATAGGTCTATAGTTGGTAACATCATTACCCTTGGTTCAGTCTTTCATTACCAGAACTGTGGTACCTTTTGAAAACCACTCTGGTACCTCACCTGACATCAAGCAGTCATTGAACCTGGTTGTCAGTTTCGGGTGGAGGAATGTTATATTTTTAATCCAATACCCCTGCACACCATCTGGGCCTGGTGATTTCCAGTTGGTTAGTTTTCTGTCCAGCTCCTTAAGAATTTCAACTGTGATACTCAAAACAGTTTGTTGTTGTGCCTGTTCACTAATCTCCTTTTGTACTGTCTCAATCCACACTGCCTGGTCATTATGTTTAACATCCTGATCCCATATTCCTCTCCAGAATGTCTTAGTTTGTTCCGCTTTAGGGATCAAGTCGTTGCCGCTTTCTTTCCTTTCAAGCTGTCCAAACAAAATCTTCTGGTTGTTGTCACACATGCGGTTCTGTCTATACTGACTGACTCTGCTTTCGTATCGCCTAATCTTTGCGCTCTTTGCTACAATGCGTTGCTTCAGTTCCTCTATGATAATATTTAGCTTTTTCCTCCTAGTTTTGTACTTTATTTCCAGTCTATTTTTAGTGTTTATGTGATGTAGTTTCCCATTCAGTAGGGACTCAAGCTTTCAATGTTATTTCTCATTTCCCTGATTTGACCATTCAGTCGTTTCTTCCACCAAGATTCTTATCTTTCTTGTTTGTTGTTTCCTCTCGCTTTTATGCCAAGTAATTTCCTCACCGCATTTGCTGTTGCTTTGAGGATATTGTTGCCATGGTGAAGGTTCCTCGCCTCAAAGTATGGGATGACTTTGTTTACCTTAGCTGTTGTTTCTTTTAACTTTTTCCTCTCTACAAATCTTAGGTTCATAGGTTTCCCACTATCATTGTTCATTTCATCTACCACTAAGTTAAGGATATCAACCAAATCTTGTCCTAGCCCGTCAACATTCATTTCCTCAATGGCCGTATCTCTGTTCCAGGTATTATTTCAGCATTCAGATCATTGTCTGCTTCGGATGCTTCCTCCGTTCTCTCAACCTCTTCACCTTCATTTCCCACTGGATCGTTTGCCTGGCATACTCCACTCTCCATTATATCGCTTATTCACCCATTAGTTCTTAATACATTAGTTCTTAATACTGTTGTCAATATTATAAATAGTTTTGGTAAAGATTACCTTCGTGAGGGTATAAAAGCATTATATATTTTCTTTCACGTGTTTCGTAAATTCTTTAAATTTTATTTTCAAAAAATTAGAATTTTAAAAATTAAACTTGATAGTATAATATAATATTAATACAAATACCTATTAATTTTTAAAACCTAAAATATTACTCATTATTTTGAATAGTAACGGTCAACTAAATAAATTTTGATATATATTGCATATATGGAAAATTGTCTATAAACTTGAACATAAATTACTCCCCTTTGTCTCTCTCTCTCTCTTTAATCATCTTTCATTTGTTTTTTTCGAGCCACCTACTAAATATATTATCACATCAGCTGTTTCTTCCTCTATGCTTTCCTTTCTTTCCTCTTTCTTCAGTAGTTTAAAAAAAAAAATGTTTAACTGTTATATTGAAGCCATGTATTTTTTAAGGTGTATTACACGCACCCTCTCTATTGTTTGTATTATATATTTTTCTCATGTTCTCAATATTAGGGTATAAATATTGAGTTTTATTATATGTTAATCACTACCATGACTGAATCTTAACCATCTACTATGTCAAGGTATGTCATGCATCATCTTATTTTATCTGATGAGGACGTACAGTTGAACTTAACTCAGTACCTCTGAAATATGTATAATAAAATATAATTGATCACAAGAATATCTATTTTGTTAATATTTTAAATTAATATTAATAACTCTGGAAAACATTTTTTGTTGAGTGCTTCCAATCTATTGTAAAACTCATTCTTTGATGTATTCATTGAACCTTGTTTAACTTTTAAATATATATATATATATATATATATATATATATATATATATATATATATATATATATATATATATATATATATATATATATATATATACATATATAAAGGCATCTATCAGTTAGAATCTTAGCTCAATCTGTTAATCAAAGAGTCATCACGCAAACGTTCACAATTTGGTAATTCAGCAGTTTATTTAATATTTTCCATTCCAAAGTTGTTTAAGTGTTATGTGAATTTCGCACTGTATAAATGCATGTATTTAGCAAAATAGAATGTGAAAACCTTCCGGAATTGTCATATATTTTCCTCACTGAGAACTATACATTTCTCAAATATTCCTTCCAGTCTTTAAATCCTTTAGTATTAACATTTCTCCAATTATAACATCACAACCTTCTGAATATTTAAATAAATTTCAATCCTTATATCTAACAGTTTCTCAAATTTATAACCAAATATTTCTCTTGGTTTGAGTGTTGTTAATTGCAGTATTCATAAAGTGACATGGATGCCGTCATATATATATTTATATTTCTGCTCGATCTAAATATAAATTTTTTTCTTATATTTACATTTAAATTTTCATTCTTATATTTACATTTAAATTTTCATTCTTATATTTACATTTAAATTTTCATTCGAATGTTTCGATAAATATAGCTGAATATCTGCTTCCAATATATGTGTTTGTGGGCCTAATATAAAGGACAATATTCTGCCATAAAACACGGAGATTCCTACAATATTTGCTCTGCGTTCAAATTCCATAAATATTAATTATACACTTCTTCCCTTATGTGTGGTACGTTCATCGACTAAATATACTACACATACCCACAAACTTTCTTTTATAGCTTGATGATAAGATATCATTATTTCCTTTCCAGGGCGGTGGATTGGCAGTATCGGTAGAGTGTCGGACGCCATGCTTTCCAGCATAGTTACGTCCCTTTACGATCTGAGTTCAAATCCCGCCGAGGTTGACTTTGCCTTTCATCCTTACGGGGTCGATAAAATAAAGTACCAGTAATGCACTGGATAATTGCTGGCCTTGTGCCAAAAGTAGAAACAATTATTTCTTTCGGTAGGTTGACTTTGCCTTTCATCCTTACAGGGTCGATAAAATAAAGTACCAGTAATGCACTGGGTATTTGCTGGACTTGTGCCTAAATTAGAAATAACTATTTCTTTCGTTAGAGGGTCGGACGCCATGCTTTGACGTATAGAGTTACGGATCTTGCCATTCTGAGTTCAAATCCCGCCGAGGTTAACTTTGCCTTTCATCTTTACGGGGTCGATAAAATAAAGTACCAGTAATACACTGGGTAATTGCTGCCCTTGTGCCAACAGTAGAAACAATTATTTCTTTTAAGGGCGGTGGATTGGTAGTATGGGTAGAGGGTCGGACGCCATGTTTTGACGCATAGAGTTAAATCCCTTGCCATTCTGAGTTCAAATCCCGTCGAGGTTAACTTTGCCTTTCATCCTTACGGGGTCGATAAAATAAAGTACCAGTAATGCACCGGCATAATTGCTGGCCTTGTGCCAAAAGTAGAAACAATTATTTCTTTCAAGGTCTGAGTTCAAATCCCGCCGAGATTAACTTTGCTTTTCATCATTAAGGATTCGATAAAATAAAGTACCAGTAATGTACTGGATAATTTTCTGGACTTGTGTCAAAAGTAGAAACAATTATTTCTTGTGGATTGGCAGTATTGGTAGAGGGTCAGATGCCATGCTTTGCAGCAAAGAGTTACGTCTCTTTATGGTTTGAGTTCAAATCCTGCCGAGGTTAACTTTGCCTTTCATCCTTACGGGGTCGATAAAATAAAGCACCAGTAATACACTGGAATAATTGCTGGCCTTGTGCCAAATGTAGAAACAATTATTTCTTATTTTGAATGTCGATGGAATCTAATACACAATTGGAACTCCGTTGTATTTCATTTTTTTTATTTTTAAGTAAGTCTAATATTTTTTTGTAATTCAGGATGTTGGATAGCTATCCCTTTGCATGTACCGATTTAGAAATCCAGTAATACGTAGAATTATTTTACTTTGTTTACTTCAGTCGGTTTTGTTTCCTCTATTTCATATCAGAAATGGGGCTGATCAACTGATAAAATTTAAATATATAAGTTGACAGACAGTCTTTACATATGTTTCTGTGTGTGTCCAGGTTCCTGGTGCAACCTTATGAGGAATGTATATGATGGTTGTGGGTTCATATATTTGAGCTAAATTTCATGAGCCGGTTATTCAGTTGAACGAAGAGCAGAAATACTAATCTTCGAAATCGATGAAAGCACATTCTGTGCGTGTATTCGCGGGATTGTTTGCCTCTGTTTGTATATCTATTTGATGCGTATTATTTCTGAATTGGCAGTATCGGTAGAGGGTCGGACGCCATAATTGCTGGCATTGTGCCAAAAGTAGAATGAATTATTTGAATGTTATCTGACTAGAAAAGTGCATACCTAAGTCTTTTTAACTATGCACATGCAACAGATTCATATTAAATAGGTGTGTTGAAATGTATTCGTATACGTGAGTGATTGCGTGTGTGACTGAGAGGACATTTTGTATAAAATACAATGTGTGAACTTAAATGATTGAGTTCCGTCATAGATCTGTGTATCTGATGGTGTATACAGATATATACCTTTAATCTGCAATGTATGCAAAGGTCCATATATATTGACATTCAGAAAAAAACAGTATATTAATGATTGATTATTTCCGATAGGAATACCACTCTTATGTTTCTCGTCCATCAGAAAACATTTTGTGGATCAGTGATAATGTTGAACTACATTAACGTTGTTTTTATTCTCGTCAACGAATGTCAATATTTTCCTGGTTTTTGCGTCTCATGCTACACATATACATGCACTCTCTTGTCCAATTATATTCTAGCAATAATGTTTTTCGCATTTGTCTCTCCTTTTGTCGAAGGATATCATACATTTTCAAATCCATTCTCAGTTTCTTTCGACCCACAAACATCTCCCCAACATGACTTCAAATCTGGCTTAAGCGCAGCAGCATAGAATCGTCGAATTAGCAGTGCATTTGGGCCAGACGCCATTTCTGAACTCACTGACATATAAGATGCCCACGCATTTGTTCCTGTGAGTACAACCATGAACGTTGACCTCGTAAATGACGTCCATCCGTCTTGAATGATTAGTATTAGCATGAGCTGGTAGAAGCCGACCTACGACCGGCATAACCTCGACTGCCAATAAACTCATCATAATTTCCCTTTTCTTGTGTAATTTTCTCTCTGACCCCAACTGTAAAAAATCTTCTACTCTAACCTCCATGTGTTATTCAATCCAGGTTCCCTTAACAGTTACTACTCCGAGATATTTCTAAGTCCTCCAACCCTTCCTCATCAGCATTTGATTCGTTTTATTATTATTATTAATTTGATGTTCCGTCGGACCGGTTATTTTAGGGAATACCGTGATACAACTAGTAACCTAGGGTAACTGCAAATTCTTCGTCTCATTCCTTGTCATGTCACTACTGCTGGTAGTCCGGAACCGCTCACACTATCCCCAGTTGAAAATTCTATTTTCGACAGGTAGATTTAAAGGTTCTTTATCAACATACGAAGAACACCAATTACAAGTAGGACAATGTTGACTCATTTTATTTCATTAATCTAGCATTTCAAGGTATCATATTTTAAGTCGGTATAATCCCCTACCAATTCTGCCAATCCAAATAATAATAATATATCAATATTAATATTAGTAGTAAAGTACCAGTAATACACTGGGTATGTGCTGGCCTTGTGCCAAAAGTAGAAACAATTATTAATATTATTAGTATTATTGTTATTATTATTTTGATTGCATTATTGTCCGTATCGCATTGTAGTATTTGGCCGTCAGTGTTGTTAATTTCTGGAGAAGATTTAGTTGTGAGTGATATAGGAGAATAACATATTATTTGAAGTCGATATATTAATGAATAGCATAACATATTATATGTTGGTTGTAGACTAATGAGGGGCGTAAACAGAATCAATGACTGTGTTATTACTTTTGATGTATTCTTTAAATTGTTCAGAATGACGGCGTTCTAATTTCTTTTTAAATACTAAATGAACGTTTCAACTAACTAAGCAGCGATAAATCACATATGTATGGTTTTGCGAACGTATAATAAATTGCTCTATAAAATTAACTTAAATGGTGATAATATATTTTAACGGTTTTCATATCGCTGCAATATTTGTGAACGTAGACGTGTAAACATATATATACATATTATATATATATATATAAGTATGTATGTATACGTGCATACATATATGTATACAGACGTACAGTAGTATGTAAATATATACACACATATATATATGTACGTATGGGTTTACCGAACATTTATTATAATTCCCGGTTTGTTTGTTTGTAAACAAACAAACAATCATTTGGCAGGAAGGTATATGATGCTGACGATAGCTAATAAGCTTGAAACTAGTACATCGTTCCTGCGTCATTGTTGAACAAAAAGGCGACGATGGTAGCCTGAACATATATATATATATGTGTGCATGTATGTATACATACTACTATACGTCTGTATACATATATGTATGTACATATACATACATACTTACATATAAGTATCAGCCGTTCTAAGAGTGAGAAATGAAATTTCGTTTCATTCTTTTCCATTTATCGTTTTCGGTGCGCCCGGCCAACTAACTCACTCGATATGCAAATTAGGTTGCTCAGCCGTTAATATGCATAAGGAAAGTATGTACTTTCAGACGTTCATTCATCTGGCAGGAAGGTATACGATGCTGACGATAGCTAATAAGCTTGAAACTAGTACATCGTTCCTGTGTCAGTGTTGAACAAAAAGGTGACGATGGTTGCCTGAACACTATACGGCGTAATTCGGGCTGTTTGTTTGTTTACAAACAAACAAACCGAGCATTATAATAAATGTTCGGTAAACCCATACGTACATATATATATATATGTGTGCATGTATGTATATATATATATACTATACGTCTGTATACATATATGCACGTACGTAGACATACATACTTACATTTAAGTATCAGCCGTACTAAGAGTGAGAAATGAAATTTCGTTTCATTCATTTCCATTTATATATATATATATATGTATATATATATATATATATAAAAATTAATAAAAATAATGAATAAAAACAAAGAAACAGTTCCTGATATTAAAAAATTCTTATATTAAAAAATATATATTTATTTATAAAATTAACCTATATTATATTTTATCTGATGAAAGCGCACCATAGTTTACATTGGTGGCCTTTGAAATATGTATAATGAAATAAATATGGTTTTATAAATATAGTTTCCATTTGTTAATATATTGTATATATATATATATATGTGTGTGTGTGTGTGTGTGTTTGTATAAGAAAAGGGAAGTAACGTTCTATACAAAACATTGGTTATAGAAAGGATGAAATTGGAAATAGCACGGAAAATACATTTTAGGGTGTGTTTTTCTCTTTATTCGTCAAAGTGACATTATTGGAGGCACGATTCTTTAAAAAAAAAAAAAGTTAAAGATTTAAAATTAAGAGGTGGTTTGTTTTGTATTATTTTCATCTTCCTTGCTGAGAAGGAGACTATCTTAGCTCAGTCTCCTTCTCAGTCTCCTTCTCAGCAAGGAAGATGAGAAAAAAACATACCTCTTAATTTTTAATTTTTACTTTTTAATTCTTATTACTTCTTTTTAATTGTAATACTCAACATTTGATAAGAGGAAGTTTAATAATACATCGAAAACGATATATACTTTATATACATTACAAAATTCTTTTTTAAAAAAACGTCCCTCTCCTTTTTTCAATAATGTCACGGGCGGGTATATGTGTGTGTATGTGTGTATGTATATATCGGTATATATATATATATATATATATAAATATATATATATATATATATAAATATAAATAAATATACACGGGTGTATATGATTTTGTATAGAAGATTATATTAATAAAAGGAATTCCAACTTTGTCTGATTTACTCGTTTCATTTACATTCGTTTAAAATGTATAATGATATTAGAATGAAATATTATGGTAGAATATTAAATGTTAAGTGTTAATTGAACAAGTTCTTTCATCCTTTCTAAATCTGCAGGTTCACATTCTCTGGTGACAGTCAAGTTTGCAATTTTCAAATTTTCACAGTTGAAAATTGCAAACTTGACTTTCACCACAGAACATGACCTGAAGATTGCGAGAGCATGAAAGTACATGTTCAATTAATACTTAATATTTAATATTCTACCATACTATTTCATTCTAATACCATTATACATTTTAAAGTATTGTAAATAAAATGAGTAAATCAGACATTTATATATATATATATATATATATATATATATATATATATATATATATATATATATATATAAGTATGTATACGTACATACATATATGTATATAGACGTACAGTAGCATGTATATATATACATACATGCACACACATATATATATATGTACGTATATATATATACATGCTACTAAGAGTGGTTGAGAAATGAAATTTCGTTTCATTTTTTTTCCATTTATATATATATATGTGTAAGTTTAATTTTACTACTAATTACGTGCGGTTGATGGTATATTTGATCGGATTCTGCATGCTGCCGAAGTGTTTAATAAATAGTGGAACGGAGCTACCGCGAACTAGCTGCGATCAATTGTTTGTCGGAGATTTCCCCGTTAGAAAATTTATTCTTAAAGCTTGCTAGATTTGATTATGTATATGGTTAATTATGCTAATTAGAAGAAGAAATAGTATATATTTTAATATCGGATTGATTCTATAGACATGATTTATGATATAATGCTCTGATTTTTTGATTTTAATTTATTAATTCTTCATTGAGCTTAAAAGTGAACAGTTGCAACACATATATATATCTTTGATTTAATTTAATTTAATTTTATGTATGTGATAACCTCTATATTTAATAATCTCCCTATTGGTTGAGATTAAATTTGGCTATATATGGCTGCGCTTTCTAGCAGCAAGCCTACCCGCCGTAAGCAACCAATCACACGCTTTCTCGCTGGCTGGTACACAGCTACATAGCGATCTTAGTCATTTTTGAATCTAAATTTGGCCCGGTCGGTTTGAGAAATTAAATGTCTGATTCTGAGTTTGTCTCCTGATGATTCCTAACTCAAGGCATTTCCATAATATTTGGATGTCCTAAATAAGGAAGAAACCATGGTAGAGATATAATTACGGTATGTGCGCATTTCTTCTAAGTTTAATTTTACTACTAATTACGTGCGGTTGATGGTATATTTGATCGGATTCTGCATGCTGCCGAAGTGTTTGATAAATAGTGGAACGGAGCTACCGCGAACTAGCTGCGATCAATTGTTTGTCGGAGATTTCCCCGTTAGAAAATTTATTCTTAAAGCTTGCTAGATTTGATTATGTTATATATATATATATATATATATATATATATATGTATATATATATATATATATATATATATATATAAATAAAACGAAAAATCAGTGATGCATCTTAACTCAATTTATTGTGTTACAATTGTTTCGCCGGCGGACAGCTCGAGACACGATCATTGTGTGGATCTGTCTGATTCTCGATCTGCAGCTTCGACGGACACGTCTAATGATTTCGGAGCAAATTCCTTCACTGGGGTCTTAGCGTCAAACCATCCGCTTCGCTCGCCGTGTTATTGGCTGCTGCTTTTCTACGTCATCGTAAATCTGACCAACAGGATGCGAATTCTACTGACCATCAGCTGTTCCCTTCTGCCACACTTCGATGAATTACTACTGGGCTTGGTA
>OZ024742.1:82560096-82567596 GCA_964016885.1 Eledone cirrhosa
ATATATATATTCGATTCTGGAATAGGTTTTCCTCAATCTAAGACCTATTTATTTTTGTTTATATGTTTGTTTGTCTTTTTCTCAGAGTTTGGAAAAATAACGTCAATCGTCATAGACAGAAAGAAGCACATAACGAAAGGGAAGAAAGTGACCCCCCCCCCCCTACATTTCAATCAAAATATTACCGTTCCTCTCCTCTATCAGCAATTACAATTGAGAAGAGCAAGATAGTGAAGAAAGTGAGCGACACGTGTTTTAATTGATGGAAATGTTGCCAAACATTACATGGGCAAAGCTGTAATATTGTTTGCCTGTTTATTTCCGTTATATTAGTTGTTGATTCTGAAAGATAACTGAAAGTTAAATAAGTGAGTACTCATTCTATGAAACTTTGGCTTAAACCTTATCTCTTGGGGATTATTTAGGAAACATATGTAAAAATTAATACAGTAAGCCCTTATGCAACAATATTTGACTCGTCTTAACATTAACAAGAGAAAAATTATAATAATTTTAGATAATATATATTCACTTTGGAAGCTGCAAGTCTATATTGTTACTGAAGATTAGATCTTCAATTGGAAGACAGGCTGATAAAGTTATGGCAAAACAGCTACAAATGGAGAAATTAAGTGAAGAGCGCCGGTCAGAAAGACTCCAAAATAAAGTAAAACGGGAGCGAAATGAATGAGGAGAACAAAGATCAAATATACATGCTGATGATAGGAAAAGGAAAGCAACTATTGGACAAAGCGAATCAGATAAATGAAAGTCATTCAAGACAGCCATATGAGAGAATTAGATCCGCTGAATGAAGAAACTGAATGTCCAACAACTCAAGGGCTAAGTGTACAGTGAGAAAAACAGAAGATTTACGATTTAAAAACATTATCAAGTGGAATTTATTTAGTTAAAATCCACATCTGATCTATACATCAGAACCATTAATTCAAATTTCATGAATTAACATGTTTTATATAAATTATGACGCTAAAAAATAGAAATAACTGGATTGTGCTGTGCAAATGGTTACCTGTGTTAAGAAAACTGCTAATTGGTACAAATACTAAATCAAAATATTTTCTTCAAAATATTCAAATGTAAAATAAATAATTTCAAATGACAAAGATCCTTAGAATTCAACAACTTCAGCCATATTCAGAAGAAGGAGCAAATATTTTCAACTGTATTTCATCAGTTATATGAAAATCGCGGCACAGACAAGACAGGAAAGGCAGAAAGAAACAGAGTATGAAATCATATTGCAACGTTGTATAAAATAAACAGCTAATTTTTAAGTTTCAAATATGCCGTCAAAAACGAACCCCTAATAGAAAACAAATTACTGATAAATGCTAACATTAGACCACCAGGAGAGCATTGACGCCGCATTGATACACTTGAATGTAATGAACTTTGTATTGAAATATGTGGAGAAGAGCATGATAAACGTGACATAATCCTCCAGGGGGGAAATAATTAATTACTCCTACTATTTTATGGTTCATCATGACAATTTCAATTCCATCAACTGAATGCAAGATTTGTTCCCTCGATATGCTGAAATTGGTCAATATGATTGATGTCATCACAAAAAGACATATCTTTGGACAATTCAGATGATGTATGTATTCTCTCGAATGGCATAAATGTGGATTACCTCATGCGCAATTTCTAATTTGTTTACATAAAAATTCACTCTGGTCAACTTGAAGACAACAATTATCCGTCTTGCAGAATATATATATATATATATATATATATATATACAAATTGCATACTGTAACAGCCTACCTAACTCTGAACTATGCATGGAAACCAAGTCAATATTTTGCCTCCCATATTTTCTGATATCGCATGTACTGATTTAAAAAGATATATGAAAAACATTTGAGGATGTTTTCATGATTTTGAAGGATGCTAAATAATATGTATGTATGTGTAAGAATGTGTACCCGATCCCTTGCTGAATGTAGTTATGTGATGCGATAAATAGTAAGATAAATAGTAAGTAGGATTGACGCATCTACATACCGCGAGGCATTTGTCTGCAGCTCACTGCACACACAAGTTTACACTATATTGATAAATGAATATATCCTTCTCTCACAATTATATTCACATTTCCTGAAATCGAATTTTCTCTTCTCCTCACATACTGTATTTATTAGAAATAGGTTTGTGGAGAACAAATTCATCAGAATGATACTTTCACATTGTTCTCTTTCTCTACTTTCTTTTATGATCGTCTTCTTTCTCTACATTATTGTGATTATTATCAATTTTTTCAAGTATTTGTTTCAATAAACATACAAAAAAAATGTGTCCAATTGCAAGACATTGAATATTTGATTCGGTGAATTGGTATTTCAAATTACATATATGAATTGTATGTGTGAATAACAAATCGTATGTGCTATGAGTAGCATTGTTGTGAATAAAATGTGTATTTGTATCTGGAATGATATAAAATTTGATACAATTAAAAAAAGATAATACTGATGTATACATATGCAGGAAGTTATCATTATTTTTTTGTGGTAAAAGAAAAATACCAACAAATTCTTTGAAAGTATATCATCAGTAAACAGTATACCAAATATTGACTAATAATTGTTTCTACTTTAGGCACAAGGCCAGCAATTACCCATTGCATTACTGGTACTTTATTTTATCGACCCCGTAAGGATGAAAGGCAAAGTAAACCTCGGCCGGATTTGAACTATGCCCGAAAGCATGGCGCCCGACTCTCTACCGATACTGCCAATCCACAAATGTTGACTAATAATGTGTGAAATTTACGATAACTCAACTGACCAGATAAGAAAACAACCTTAAATATTTGCTAAAATTAAGTTTTGGAAACGCATTTAAAATCACTATTGATGGATTCTAAATTTGTTTAACTATTTTTTAATTAAAATTATTCTAAAACATAATACTTTCAAAAGACTATATAATGAAAGTTTTTTTATAAAACCTTGTTCAATGGAAGTTGATTCGACAATGACCATTTCGATAGAATTCGTTTTCACAGAAATTCCTGTTGATAACATAGCGTTTTAATAAGTGGATCAATGAAAAAACGTTCGATAATACGACGTTGCGTTGAAAATGTTTCTCCTTTTCTTTTACGGAAAACAACCATTGCTTTGTATAACTTCATATTCACTCACCAGATATTGTTCGGACTGCTAGATTTAAAAAACAAACGCTGTTTACTCAACCTCCAATGGGCGTAATTATTTCTATCTTGAGGACGCTATATGTGTCAGGCACTTATGGAATTACGGAAGGAAAATAAAAGGCAGGTTGAATAAATTGTGGATTTCATATGATATTTACAACTCTTCCGTCATACTTCTTTTATATAGTAATACCAACCATCATAACGTAGGAATACAGCCTTTCCTATATTATTTTAATAAATGTCAGACTCACCAATTGACAAACTTGCTATCAGACACATGGAATCCAATTTCACCAGGCAACATTGGAAATATCTAAACTATCTAAGACTGGACGGAAATATTGTTATGATAAAGCCGGCAACGGACCCGCTGCGGTGATTTACGATAAAAAAAAATACGACACAATGTCCAGAATACAAAGCTCAAAAGATAATGAAATAGTTTACTACATTTTGTAACTGATAAGGATGTAGACTTACTAATATTATACGGACTACCTAACATACACATGTATAAGCTAATCACTTACACGTGCAAAAAGACAAAAATCTATTGTGTGAATATACGCTCAACAATTGATTTAAAACCAAGACCAGTTACAATAGGCCGGACACATCACCGAAGTAATATACTAGACACCTCACTGAAGCTCCTCGTCAAACAACTGTGTAGCTTCATACGAGATTATCTAGATATGTTCGATCATCAACCAAATAGCGTAAAAGAAAACACCTATATTGTCTCGTTGCATGTTTGTTGTGAACCCACGCAGCTACATCCACACGACTGGAGAATCGAGGTTATTAGACACTGGATATAGTCATAATTTGTTTAGCTACAAACCCATATTGACAGAAATTCATTATAGATGGTCTTCATTTTATTTTGAAAAAAAAACAATAATTATTTGGTGCTTGACGAAAAGGCTACTGACAAAATCAGATCAGCAATAAGGGAAAATGTTGCGCCAACATTCGCCACCTACGTTTGAGACAACGTGAATTACGTGCTATCTTAGAAGTATTCCCAAATCTCATCAATAATGTGAACCGAAACATTCCCTTCACGACATACTTCCCCGATTCGACATACCAATAGAAATCTGTAGTTTTATTCTCTGTGTATGTGCTGAATGCATACGATGTCTGACAGACATTTCCATCAGACTCGTTGGCTGGACTTGATCACAGGTAATATGATATGATTGCTGAAACCTTGTATATCTTCTAAACTTTATTAAAGTTCATTCGAAATTACAAACCTCTCAGTGGCTATATATTTCAGATGAAAATGGATGAACATCACATTTAACTTATTTTCAAATGCCTATGTAAAAAGGAATTCATTTATTCCACACTACGGTTTCCCAATAATAGAACACTTTTACATACTTTCATCCATCACACAACGTTACAAAAATCCCAGTTAACTTACCAAAGCCTACATGCTAAATAATCTCAAATCCAACAACCAGAGAGCACAGAAAAGTCTAGATAAAAAAAATATTCACGAAGAATTCTGCTAAATTGTAACCAATAACAGTATTCAAAATGCTGAAGAAATTATCTTCCTGAGAGACAAAAGCAAGAAGATAATGGATATAAAATATAATTTAAAATTGAATATATACACACAGAACTAAACCATATTCTTCTTCTTCTTCTTCTTCTTCATCTTCTTCTTCTTCTTCTTCTCACATCACCCACTTATTCCCGAGAGTGCTGTGAGGGCAAAGCGAGACCAGCCAACCTCATGAATGTTATCCAACACTCTTGCTAGGGGTCTATTACTGTTGGTTTTTGTCCGTATAATCTCTCCAACGATTCTTTCCTATGGCATACTAACTACATATCCATATTATCTTTCAATTCGAAGACTTAGCGACTCTAACTGGAGTGACAATCTGATCTCCGAGTTACCATCCTATCGAGTCACGTACTCCAAAGAGCCTTTGGAGGGACCCCATTTCGGCCGCTTTTATTCGCGATCATATTTTTCGGTCATTACCGAAGATCCATGACCATATGGTAAGAGTTGGTTGGAATATCGAATTGAAGTTAGCCAGATTGGCTTTTTCACCTACTTCCTTTCTTCTGATTACCGAATGCTGAAGCTGGTATATTACCGATTTTCATTCCAGCCATGCAGCACTCGGCATCAAACCTATCGAGTTCAAGTCGAAGATCATCTTCTGTCGAGTTAAGAAGTAACACCAGGTCGTCTGCAATTCCAGCCGACTGGTTTTTACACACGCCAGGCATGATATCACTTCCAACCCGGCTACACATGTCAGTCCTGTTCATATAAATATTGAACAGGAGAGATGACGGTAGGCACCCTGTTATATATATATATATATATATATTAGAAAGTGAGGGTTTTTTTTTACAAAATGAAAAATAACCGAGATGTCCTATACGAGTGAAAGTATAAAGAAAAAAAGATGAAATCGAAAATGCAACTGGAGTCATATTTTAAAAAATATATATATATTTATTTCGTTCCTTTACCGGTTTCGCAGTTCTTCTGCTTTTAAAAAGTAGAGTTGAGGTGGAGGGTCTGTGGTTTTTCTCACATCTGGTTGATCTTTGAATGTTACTTGTTTTATAAGGGAAAATGTGGTTCGAAACGCCAGGTTTTTAGAGACGTAATTTGATTGGTTGGTCAATAATTATAATAAATTTCGCGCCAGTTCGCGTTACAAAGTTCTTTAAAAGGGGGGGGGGGGGGCTCAGGTTGTTTTTTTCACATATCAGTGAAGTTTGGTTGGTTGATGCAGTCACGTGAATAAGCACATCAGCTTTCGCGCCAGTTTGATTGAATTTCTTTTTATTTAAAAAAAAAGTGGCTCACGAACGCTTTTTTTTATAAATGTTATTTAATTGGTTATAAATGAAATTATGACTGTCACGTGAACAAGTTCATTAAATTTCGTGCCCTTATTTGGGAATATATTTTGTACCCTTTTTATAGAATTTTATGACAAGCAAAAGATCATGGTCAAGAGAAATTGGATGGGAGAATTGTTCTGGTTCAGTGAATATGGTTAGTTCGCTGGGGTGTCAGAATTCAGATTTTCTATTGAAATAAAGAAAGTAAAGATATGTATTTTTATTTGTGTGCTTGTGTGTGTGTATTGGAAGATGATTCTATTAGTAGAAAAGGGGGAGGGAGTTGTGTGTGTGTGTGGGTGTTATGTGTGTGTGTGTGTGGGAGTATGTTAAGATGGAGAGAATATGTATATTTTGTGTGTGTGTATATATGTGTGTAGGAAAGTGATTCTATTAGTAGAAATGGGGGAGGGAGTTGTGTGTGTGGGAGGAGGGGTTATGTGTGTGTATGGGTGGTATGTGTGTGTGGGAGTATGGTTAGCATGTTACGATGAAAAGAATATATATATTGTGTGTATGTGTGTGTGTGTGTGTGTGTAGGAAAATGATTCCTTTAGTAGGAATATTGTTGAATGAACATACTTTCCTTACTTATTCGTATTTGTTCTGTTGTATTGTCAGCGCAAACGTATGTTAAGGTTTATTTAGTTCGGGTTTTTATTTTCTATATATATATATATAACCGTCTTCATGGGCATGCATGGGATTTCTATCTTCGGATTCGTTGTTAACTACACAAATATTATGCGATATTTGATCAGTCAACAATATTAATCTTCTTGTAGACTAAACAGCTTTATGTCTGCAGAGTATCATGGCATTTCGTCGTTTGTCATATTTTCACGTATAATTCCAATTCTAAATCTGTAATACTGAATCAGTTTCTTAGGACACGTTTGGAGTCAAAATGTTTGATATATAATATCACTATACCTTTTTATAGGGGAAAGCATTCTTTATAAAATCCCAAGACACTATTGACAGTTATTCATTCTATTTTTCTTATATAAATGGAAAACACAAACAGTATTCTGCCGATTTTAATTAAGATGAGAAATAAATGACACATTACAATCTAGATATTTCCTCCTTGTAAATGTTTTATAAATGCTGCAGCTGCAATATGATGCAGACTTTTCTGATTACAAGTATTGGAGGTTAACAATTCGTGGAAGTTAAGTGGCGTCATCACAGACACATGCATTGTCTAAGCTACATTATCAATGTTTATTTTCTATTGTTTACGTACTAAGCATAGATTTCCTGTAGATATCGGAAATTAGTAGTGCAATATTAGTATATGTTTGCTAGGATAGTATTTGTGTAATGAAAACTGCCCAAAATTCCATTCGAATTCGGCTCAAATATTGTGTGTTGAACAATATTTTAAGATATTCTCTAACTGAAAAGAAATAGGA
>OZ024742.1:82572596-82582596 GCA_964016885.1 Eledone cirrhosa
CCGAATCGGTTTCGAGTCTCAAAAATAAATGGACAGTCCTTGCGGCCTTCCATTGAAAAGATAAACACTTGTCAGAAGGTTCTTTTCACTCGGAGAATATAAAATTCCCGATTTCAACTTATATATATATGTATATATATATATATATATGTAGATACATCTACCAAAATATACGGTAGTGTCCAATCCGTATGAAGAACTCAATGTAATCCAAATATACATATCATGAAAAGAGAAGATGCATTCAAAAATTTACGATAAAATCATAGGAAAACAGAGTCAAGATAAATTAATAAAAAAAAAATGAAATAAAAACAAAGAATATTTCCTTATATTATAAAAATTCATAATTTTACGAAACGATCGTAAATATATATATATATATATATATATATATATATATATATATATATATATATATATAAGCAAAGAGATATTTAATTTGTTGGTAATTCACAAATATACTTATAATAGATTCGAACTGAACTGCTAAGGTCTGATTCCTGGGTATGTCACTATTTATGAAACAAATTTTGTATTTTATCTGATGAGAGCGTACCAAAGTGTTGGTACCCTTGACATATATATAATAGAATAAATATGGTTTTATAAATATAGTTTCCATTTATTAATATCATTGATATATATATATATATATATATATATATATATATATATATATATATACATATATATATATATACACATCCATACTTACATACATACATACATACATACATACATACATACATACATACATACATACATACATGTCATCCGTTTGTTTAACAAAGGCACACTGAACATGTTTCTCGCTCTAGCATAACTGATACATAAATCTAAGTATGCATACGTACACACACACACACTCACATAGACATGCACACACACAGACACACAGCCACACGCATACATACTCACACACACACGCACATATATATATATATATATATAAACTATATGCCGGTGTACAAAGAGAATTTTTTCCGTTCGTCGATTTTCCGACCGATAACCCCTCAGTGCTAAGGCGCTAAATATTTACTAAGTGGAAGGAACAGATATAGATATCATTATTGGTGCGGCAAATATAAAACGTGGGGAGTAAATAATTCGCTAGAACAGCAGAATATCATTTACTTAATATTAGAAATATATTGTCCACTGTGTGTCTGTGTGGAGTGTAATTAAAATATGAGTAATGTTCAACAAAAATAAACGCACTTAAGCATTAGAAGTGGATATATACAGGAAGTATATTAAATGTGTCTCGTATTTACAAACAGAACAATTATTTCTCTAATTGTTACGACGATGATATTTAAGGTTTCTGAGATATTTTTTACAGATTGGTTACAGACTTTATTCAAACAATAAGTATTGAAATTTAACAGATTGAGATCTCATATTCTATATATCATTAAATATATACTGAAATACATACGTATATATATGTTTATATATTATTGTGTTGGCGGTGGGGTTGGAAGTAATGTTTAAAATCTAGCCTTCATTTGTTTCAGATATAACACTCTTGAATGTGTTCTTAAATACAATGTATGTAAGAGTGAGGTTACTGCGTGAGGTCACTGCGTCGGTGATAAGTTTCTATATGTGCGACAAATGTTCAGGTTTGTTCTACAGTTTGATCTGGGTAGTGGGGTGGTAACAAAAACATGAAGCAGTAAAACGAAAGTAACAATATCAAACAAACATTAGGGTTGATTGTAAGGCGTTTTGTGATGTATCAGCGGTTACAAATTTGAAAAATTTTGGTAGAATTTCTAGAGGTATTTGTAACCGCCAAACCACCACACGACGCCTTACAATCACCCCTAATATTTGTTTGGTATAGTTTTGAAAAAGAATTTTGTGTGAAATTTCTAATCGTTAATGCTGTAACGTCTTTATCTTGTCTTTGGCAGTAAATCAATTTTGGAATACGATGCCTTTCTGTTATCTAATGCTGTGTACATATGATTCTATTTACTTTCTCTCGACCAATACGTGTGGGTGTGTTAGGTTCAAACTTGTCTATGCATAGATGGGATTATACTAGTATGTAGGTACTCACACAAGGAAATAGTTACCTCATATTCAGAATTAAACTTTGATGTTTATATTGATTGTTCATTATGTAATACCTAATGAATATCAACTAAACTTCTAAGCGTGTGTTTCATGTTAATAAATTGTTTTACTTTGTCGAATCTCTGTGGTTCTGTACTTGATTTGGAGCATTTGTATAATGAGATTATTTTCAAAGCGTGAATGTCTAGTCCCACATTTGTTCTAATGTTGTTATTTAATGGGATTTATCAGGTGTTTTCATCATGCATTTGTTGATAGCATATGGTCTTCTTTTATGTAATGCTAATCATATTAGCCATATGTAATTTTCTAGCCTTACACAATTTTGTCTAATTGGAAATTCATTTTGTTCGAATTAGATGTCTAGTGCATTATTTATTCCTTTCTTTGGGGTGTAGTCTCTTATATTTCTTATCAGTGATTCGTATTCATTGCCCTAAGTATAATACTGTTAGCCTGGTTTGAAATAAAAAAACTCCTGATGAATTTGTGTTATTTCTTGGAGATTTGGGTGTAAATTCCGTTCTCTTAATTGATTTTGATATTTAGGTGCTGGTTAGTGTCTTTTGTGATAGGCTATTTAACGTCGTTTTGTATTTCTGTGTTCGTACCCCTCCACAAAAAACATTATTAATTTGCACATCGCCGTCCCCTATTGTTTGTCTTTTTAGAGTACAATTCTGTGATTTTCCATACACAATATATTTTTGGCAATGGTTATATGCATGAATCGTATTGTTCAGAAATTCATTTGGAATTTTATGTAATCACGTTGCATTCTGTCTGAAATTCGAGAGATTTGTTCTATGGAATAGCAAGTGACTCTGTATCATTGCCGTAATAGATGATTTATGGTTGCCTGTATTACAGTACTGATAATGTTTTCATTTTTTTTTTCTGTTTTGATGGAATTTTTTCTGGGTGTTTAGTGTGTTGGATTTAATGTGCATATCTTAACTGTTTCTGAATAGGATTTTTGTTTTGGTAAATATTTTCTATGAAGACGTTCTTTACATGTTCCATTTACATGTTTCCATTTCCACGTTTCATAAATCACTTCTTGTGTTATAAGGTTTGCATCCTCACTCCAATGTTTCCAAAGTTTTAATAGCTTATTTCTTAATTGGCCCATGTTCCTGCATCGTTCATTGTCTTAGCTCTTACTATTTGAAGTTCTATTTCTATCTTCATTTTGTTTAGAGATTTGTGTCTGCCATTTACTATAATCTTCCAGATCATTAGTTATTGATCACTTTTGTAGTATTCGAAATTAGATCAGGAATGTAGAGTTTATCGATCTCTCATAATTTTCCACTTCATTCATATTCCTCACTGTGTTCTAAAATATAGATTTTCTTATTTTTCAGTGTTTGTCCTATAAATATATTGATTTTGTGTTCAATATCATGTGAAGTTTGTTGCTCTCGTTTAGCGCCCCTATATATTGTCTAATATGTTGCATGGATGTTGTATGTAAAGACTATAATTGGACATTCTTTTTTCTTCGTCTTTATTATTATCATGTGTTTAGTTTACTGTATAAATATTTTCTGTGAGAAATTTGAGCTTTATCTTTCCTCTCGCAATTAATTTAAGGTTTCGTCAATAATGTATATGTGATGTAAGGGTTTTAGTGTTAATTTCCAGTTGCGTATAATTTGTGATTAATAAAAATAAAAGTACATTTCCATGGACATCGAAAATTATGGGTAAAATTAAATTGGGATATGTAGAGGAGTGTATTTAAAGTATCTCTTTTGCTTTAAATCAAAAACAAACAAAAAAAGAACAAATATGTTTCAGATAGAAAATATGAAGTGCAAAATGATTTGGTACAACAAGAGTTTACTTGGTGTACCGAATATAGAATTATTAGTTTGAATAAAGAGATATCTTACAATACGTTTCTGTACACTTGCTCATTCATGCGTATCTATCTATTTATCTATCTATCCAACTTCCTTCTATCTATCTCTTTCTCTCTCTTTTCCTACTTTTCCTATTACAAGTTGACTATATATATATATATATATATCAGTTCATCCCGGGTTCAAGCGGGAGTAACCAGAGTAAGGTACTCAATACGGCTTCCTGGTGATTTATCCCGAATGAAACAGTCCTAGTCCTGTAGAAGCCATTTCTATATTAAATATATATATATATATATATATATATAGTTGGCTTTATATATATATATATATATATATATATATATATATACATAGTTGACTATATATATACTTAATATCTATTTTTCTGTACTAATAACAAATCTGTTATATGTAATATGAATCCCCAGATAAACTGTAAAACTAGGAATGTAGTCTATAGCATAAGATGTACAGAGGGTACTTGCAGAAACATGACAACGACATACATAGGCAAGACAGCCCGAAGCATAGGAGAAAGAATAGTCAAACACTGGTGGGGAACTAAAAGGACAAAAAAACGGTTCAGCACTATACGAACACGCCAGACAAAGACATGCCGGTAATAAAGACAACATAAAAATTAAAATAATATCTAAACATAGAAATGACTCAACAGGAGGACAAATCAGAGAAGCAACTGATATAGAGCTTAGAAGACCAACATTAAACAGAAAAAAATGAATGGAATAACAACAACAACCATACCCAAAGAAACAATACTGACTTAAGGGAAATATAAATAAATAAATATATACACAAGTACAATAACAACAAACACATATAAACACACACTAGTAAACAAAGATAGAGTACAAAAAACCCCCACATATTTTCAAGAGCGAACACACACACCAAATATTATACACACAGGTAAACGCATGCGCAGAGACGGAGAAAAGAAGAAATAAATTAATTAATTAAATAAAAATGGCGTAGACATTAGAGTACAATGCAATACAATGGGAGGAAACATAATAGTACCACTGATGATGTTCCAGATGTGCAACGAAAGAACTTTGATAGACAATATATATTTATATCTATATTTTTACACGTTCGTCAATCAATGATAAACATTGTTTGCCAAATAAATTAACTATGGAGATATAAAAGATACAGAAGCGAAAACCAACCAAACAGTGATTGTGTTCTTTTATTATGTCTGGCAATATTATTACAACAATATGACCCTCCCCAAGTATAACTATATATACTTACAAACATACACACTCATTTGAGAAGGATAATATGGCCCAGATAACACTTTAAACACACATATAGACACACTTTCCACAGTCCGTCAATATATACCCTAAAGAGGAGGAAGAAGGATCGTGTATTTTGCAATTTTATCACGTCTTGCTTAAATTTCTAGAGTAGATATGGTTGTAACTGCGCTCAAAAAGTCCATGAATGCACCTCTTCTTTTAGGGGAATTATTACATAGTCGGAGATACTTGATACTCAACGTTGAATGGTGGCAGCCCTCAATGGAAACATCAATGAAAACCGATGTACTATATATTAACTTGAAAACGTGAGGTGCATAGAGTGGGAAGTGGCTGTGCTAATTTATCTTTATATACTCGTATCCGAAGCATTGAGAGGTTTTGCAATCTGACCATAAAATAAACACATTTACCTAGTGGAGCTTTTTCCTTAGCTGTACATTAGTAAAATTGTAGCAACCCCTCACGCCAATTCACAGAGACTTTGTATCTATATATCTATATATGTTCTGCAATTGAGTTTTTTCGATGTACTTGAATATCAGACTTCAGCGTTATTTGTTTATTTACTCATTTATATATTTACATATTTCAAGTGGTATTTATATTTTTGGTTGACGACTATTCTCAGAGACACTTTCACAAAAACATCTTATGGAAATATAAATATGTAAACAGAGGCATAGGAATATGAGATAACGTGTAAATTCCATCACCTGTCTTCTTTTTTGACATCTATCTATCCATCTATATATCTATATATCTATCTATCACGTACACTCTCTCACTCTGTCTCTCTATCTCTCCATATATAGATATATGTGTGTGTGTATGCATTTATATGTGTGAATGTGTGTGTGTGTATGCGTGTCGGGGCGAGACGGGGTGTATATATATATATTACTGTCAGACATAGAAAACATGTATTCATACATGATACAATTCATACGTGAATACATAACTACACACATGCATATCATGTGTTTAATTATGCAGTAAAGAGTTGAAAAAGAGGAAATTAATCACGTTTTAGCTCAGACTATGTAATCAAAATTTCAACTGTTACTTCCATTGCTGATATTATCTACCGTTGGGGAATACTGTTAAGATATTCCATAAATATTCATATACTTGAAAGGTAAACCATGAAACATAGTTCCTTAAATATATTGTAAACAAATACGCTGAAATGGGAAGACGTTTGTCTCATTCAGGTATTACGCCACGAAAAACGGGTTGTATATCAGACTTTACACTGTATTCTAATTTGATTCAGTCTTAGGAAACAAGCTTCACTACCATCAGTCTAGAGGTAAATGTGCACATAACGAGTTTATATGTTCACAAATTAAGGTAGTTTAAAAACAATATTTAAAAAAAATCTATTCACGCAATTTTGTTTAAATATTGCAATGTATGTTAACACACATGCATTTGTCATAAGTATATATGTATATATATATGTGTGTGTATGTGGGTGTATGTATGTGCGTGTGTGTGTATGTGTGTGTGTGTGTGTGTGTGTGTGTGTATGTGTGTGTATAAAATAAGTTGACGGAACTCATATACATATCACTGCTAGGACCGGTTGCATCTCACCGAACTCAATAGGTAATATTAAATAAAGTCCCAGAGTATACACATAGTTATTCGCTTCAATACAACACGTAAACGGATACCTTCAATTGTTCCCGAACTCGAGTTTCGATCACACGTAATGTAACAGCAGAGTTCACCGCACCCTCTGGCATATATTGTGCAACAATGCACATTCGACGCATGTGGCTCCATCAGCGGCTTCGCCTAATCAATAGCCAATCGACCCACAGAATTCGATTCCAGTCCGTGGCGGCTATGAATGTATGTGATGACCAACACAGTAAAATGTTGGTAACTGAAAACTCTCCGCGTCACAATGCTGTCTCCTGATTGGCTATCGATTTATAAATTTACGTGATGACAGGAGACGAAGTTAAAATAGTTCCGCCCCGCCATAATCACTTAGCCAACAAATCTCAAACACAAATTAACAAGTTAGTGAAAAAATTATTATTAGAGAAATTCAGTCTCTAATCGCTGTGCAATAGAATGGTAGCATTCGGCTCTAGTCTTCAAGTCCCATGGCGAGAAATTGTGCAATAGTAACAATGATAGAGCCTAAAACCTTTACGGTCATTAGATACCAACTGGCGATTATACAGCGATATATATATATATATATATATATAACAATACACGTAAAACATTAGCTATAACATCACAAGACAACAAACAACATCCTGTCCTACCTAAACAACTTCATCAACCCATCCATGCCAATACAACAACGCAAAATTATAACTGTAACTGTGTCCAACCAGGAATGTGTCCGTTGAACAATCAGTGTCTTGAACGCAACATCATATACAAATGTACTATCGAATCGGATAGACAGAAGTGGTACTATGTGGGATCTACAGCTACCTCCTTCAAATCACGCCTTTATAGACATCGTTACTCGATAAAACATGAAAACCAGCGTTATGTAACAACACTCGCAGACAAGGCTTGACAACTGCGAGAAAATAACCAACAATTTAACCTCAAATGGGATATAATAGCGGCTGCTCCTCCATATTCCCACGGACAGGAATTTTCTAAATTATGTAATATGGAATTATTTTGTATTATGACATCCAAAAACATTTTATTAAATAACAGAATAGAGCGATCGTTATACTGTAACCGTCGCTTAAAATCTACATTTTCATATTACAAATACTACCAGGATTGAACACCTGTCTCCATCTCCGTTTGATTGTCAAAATACATATTAACATTCTCTATTAGTCTTAATTCTATCAACTCTTCTATTTTTTACCATTTAATATAAACTGCTATAAATAAAATGAGATTTCTTAATTCAATTCCCTAATGCATATACCAGCTGGCTACTAGCATTGATGTTATTCAGTAGAAGTCGAAATTCCCCCTTCCTCAATTGACACTTTATAATTTATACTACTACACCAAATGACCAGCCCCGTCCATTGTTCAATTGGTCAAGTATAGATTAAAATAGGCACTCCCAAAAATTCTTATTTAGATAAAATAAACCATTTACTCATTGTATTCTCATTAGAAACCCTTTATATACTTGTTTAGCAGTAAATTGAATTACCATATATCATACTATCCCCTCTTTTCTTCCTCTATTACCACTAATATAAATACTTCAATTTTTTTGATTTTATCCAATTTATCCAAAATCTCTGAAGAAGTGACAACTGATTATACATTTGCTATCGAATACTTGCTAACATTATATGATTACGCAAGCAGCGATACATAGGTATTCCGCCTGTTACAGAAACATATGTCAATACTTAATAAATTCCTTTTTTTAAAAAAAAGCACTTTCATTTTATATTCATCTTTTCTACATTTTCTCCGGAATATAATTGATACTCGTTGAGCAAACCTACACGTACGCTGTTCATCTCTAACGTAACGATATATTATCACTACATTATTGATAACCTGAAATTTGTTATATATATATATATATATATATATATATATATATATACTTTTAATGAGTTCAAAACTCAGGTAGTCCTGTACAATGAAATAGCTCAAAGAAAGAAGTATTTCTGAGCCGTGTAATACAAGTTAATATAAATTAATATATTTGATAAACACAAATACCAACATATCCATGTTTGTATTGTAAATGACTAAGTTAGCTAGATTGAAAAATACTAATTTTAATAATACAGTTTGCCTGTCTCGATTTAAAATAATAAATCAATAAAAACAAAGTATATTGGCAAATGGCCGTGGTGCTTGGACAAATTTAAATTTCAAAATCAAACCTGTTCCGTAGACAGGTTTAAACCTTAAAATCCAAATAAGTTTCGAAAAATGACAAATGAAAAAGTGGAACAAATACCGCATTTATATCTCCTCAGCAAGCACAGAAAAATTGGTATGTTTCACTTCAAAATATTTTAAAAGGCTGTTTAACGCACATGGTTTTCCACATGGTTATCCAGTGTCAGCTACCGCATACTCGTGCTGCTAGAAATAACAGCCGTTTATATGGGGCTAAATTCAGCTCTACATAAGGAGCAGTGATACTATTAATGAGTTCAAAACTCAGGTAGTTCTTTACAATGAAATAACTCAAAGAAAGAAGTATTTCTGAGCCGTGTAATACAAGTTAATATAAATTAATATATTTGATAAACACAAATACCAACATATCCATGTTTTTGCCAATATACTTTGTTTTTATTGATTTATTATTTTAAATCAAGACAAGCAAACTGTATTATTATAATTAGTATTTTTCAATCTAGCTAACTTAGTCATTTACAATACAAACATGGATTTGTTGGTATTTGTGTTTATCAAATATATTAATTTATATTAACTTGTATATATATATATATTTATTTATTAAAATAACAGATTAAAGTTTAAGCAAAGAATCGCTGCTTTCACCCTTAACGGGATCTTCTGAAACTAACAAAGTCAATCTGTGAAGGCAGAAGTGAATATTTCAAAAAACGTTGCAACCGGAGTAAGACAGGTAGACGATACTTTGGTTCGTGGGTGGAAACGTTCCCTGGCAAAAAAGGCACTCCAACGCAACCTTATATATATCATGCCGATTAATATGCATAGGTATTTCAGTTTCGCTGTATTATGCCCCCCCCCCCTCATTCAGCCTGTTATATAAAATAAAAATGACTACCTCCACCTGTTCAA
>OZ024742.1:82585096-82622596 GCA_964016885.1 Eledone cirrhosa
AGCCTTTCATCCTTATGGGGTCGATAAAATAAAGTACCAGTAATACACTGGGAAATTGCTGGCCTTGTGCCAAAACTAGAAACAATTATTATTGGTGGATTGGCAGTATCGGAAGAGGGTCGGACACCATGCTTTGTAGCATAGAGTTATGTACCTTTAAAGTATGAGTTCAAATCCCACCGAGGTTAAACCAGACTTTCGTCCTTACGAGGGTCGATAAAATAAAGTAACAGTAATACACTGCCAAAAGTAGAAACAATTATTATTATTAACACTATGCTTAGAAAGAAGACCAATAACTGTTTGGAGTATGTGAATTTAGTATATATAATGATATACATATGCATCTTACCGATTGGTGCTTGATAAAAAAACTCCCACTCCTGCAAATCTAACTAACCAAAAATATTATTCTACCTGTATAAGGAAAATCAATAATAACATTATAAATAATAATAATTGTTTCTACTTTAGGCACAAGGCCAGCAATTATCCAGTGCATTACTGGTACTTTATTTTATCGACCCCGTAAGGATGAATGGCAAAGTCAACCTCGGCGGGATTTGAACTCAGATCGTAAAGGGACGTAACTATGCTGGAAAGCATGGCGTCCGACCCTCTACCGATACTGCCAATCCACCGCCATCATAAATAATAATGATGTAATGCATTTTACCCCAACCTATCATTTTGCATGTTGTATCAACACCATGTTCAATATGATTTGTAAATTTAATTGCTTGGTTCACGTCTAGCATTTGATATTGGCTCGATTCTTATTACGTTTTGCATTTAGTAAACATTGTTCCTTCTGACATTTCCTATAAAAATGAACTATTTTAATCATATTGAAACGGATGTAGAAATGAAAGAATAAATTTAAGTTGTTAAACTTGGTCTTTTGTCGCTTTGGACAAATCGGTTTATCAAAATATTTCCTAACATGGAACGCCTCAGTTTACAAACTGTGTCCCAATTAACTAACACACAAGCCGGCAATTACAGTTGGCAACAAGCTTGGAGAATTGGCGGGATAACATCACTTGCTGTCGAGTTGTTGCTAATATCTATCTGCCTTTCACACAGTCTCTCTCAAGATTTCGTATGGAAAATTAGTTTATTTTAACGAAAATATCGTATGACGATCTTCTCACAGGAACGAATTATGATCGTGATCCAAGTTTCCACTGTGCATTATATTATAATTTTTACGTTCATACAAAGAACTACCTGTGATTTTAAGGCGCGATATTGACCATATTTACATATTTAAAGAGGGATAACATTTGTTATGTTTTTCAGAAGATTTTGATCTTCTTACAATCTGGAGACATGATCAATATTGAGACTTGAAATCTTAGTTAACGCGTTTGTTCTGTGTATGAAACATATATGAATTGTATATCGGCTCTCATACAATATTGCGCACCGCTTCCATTTTTCCAACTTACGCATATACACTGCACACGCACGCACACACACGCACACACACACACACACGCACACGCACACAGGTGTATATATGTATATATATATATATATATATATATATATGTGTGTGTGTGTGTGTGTGTGTGTATGATTCGGGAAATTTTCACGCACTTGTATATTCAATTAACAT
Source organism: Eledone cirrhosa (assembly GCA_964016885.1). Lineage (NCBI taxonomy): Eukaryota > Metazoa > Mollusca > Cephalopoda > Octopoda > Eledonidae > Eledone > Eledone cirrhosa. Next base: position 82,586,718 of record OZ024742.1, read on the forward strand.
CTGAATTCGGATGTCCTCAGTTGAGATATTGGTTTTGCCTGATTAACATCTCAGATGAGCTGATTGTAGCTGGAGTCAGGTTTATAACATTAATTTGGAACCTGAGCCACCCATCTGTGAAACGTTCTTAACTGAGCATTTATCAATGAAAACCTAAATGTGAAATCTCGTTTCACGTTTGATGTCAACATGCATGGACCTGTTATTTTTATCTAAAGACACTTTATTCCAATTCCACCCAGCCCGTCCCCTCAATCGATCTTATTTTCTCATTTTTTATTCTAATGAAGGACTAACGTCCCAAACGTTAATACCCTCTTCCTGCTATATCAAGTGTTAACCTAATATATCCCTTCCATATACTGTACGGATTGTGTTGTTATTTTTGTTTACCTTTTACATACACACACACACATACAAACACTCACATATATATATAACTATATATATATATATATATATATATATATATATATATATATATATATATATATATATATATATATATATATATATATATATATATATATATATATATCAAGTAGAAAGTTTATTGTCACCATTAGAGTTGAATATCTCAATGAAAAGATAAATACCAATTCAGAGAAGTATTTAATTGTAATCCCTCTGATGTTGATTTTGGCATAAGTTAAACTATGTGTATAGTATATATATTCAAACATACATACACACACGTATAAATATAAATATATATCAAAGAGAGTGAGAGAGACGTGTAGAGAGATGATATTCAATGAAACAGAAGCTTGTTAAAAGTCACTGAAATTATCTGCAAGTCACATGCGTCATGCACACTTACCTACATTATCTATTCACAATTTAACAAGAGAAAACCTATAAACATAGTTACATAAAAATGTTCACACATATACCCAGCCCCGTGTAAAAACCTAGAAATATACATATGTGTTCGTCGGTGTATTTGTGTATCAGTTTACGATAACACGTATCAATTTCCCCCTCTTTTCCTTTGTTTCGCGCTCTGTACATATATATTTGAAGTCTTCGTAGTATTTGATCTTGACAAAAACTCTAACACCGGCGGCAGTTTCACTCGATATGTTGCATAATATTAAAACGAAATGTTAGTATCTCATCAAAAGAAGATGAAAGCATACAGCTACGTGTATATGATGTCGCTATAATTTCGCATGCTGTGGATTCGGAATTCATAAATCTTTCACATCCTATTCTTCTTTCTCTCCTTCGTAAAGAGAAAAAAGGTCTGTTTGCCGATGTTACGTTCAGAGAAATACAATAATCTTCCCCTCATGCTTCAATTTGTAATTTCGAGCCATTGATCTCTTAGAAATTCTGTATGTTCATAATATAATTAACATTAATAAGTTAGTGGGAGCTAGAATCTGGAAAGCCTTTGGGAAATGCATTATATTAGTTGCTTTTCGTTCTTTGTGTTTCTGTTTAAATCCCATCCAAGTCCTATTTGCATTGTTATCGCTAAGAAGTAATATTGTCAACTCTCTCTTGAATGAATTGCTCCACATTGTCTACATTCCAATGATTGTAATAAGTAAAATCTTCAGAAATTTTAATTCTCCTACATATAAACAGAAATAGAAACGGGCTTCAATGACCCCTTTAGATTTATATGAGTCTATTATTTGTCAGAAAGCGTGTTTTAGTTATTGAAATTACCAAAATATTGGTATTTGTATTGTCATAGTTTCTGATAGGACAAAAGTCAAATTTCAGTCTAAAGGTTATATTAATTCAGCAGATCAAATACGATTATGTTAACATTTGGTTTGATGGGAGAATAATAAAGGAATTCTATAGTCAGCTTAGCTACCAGCACAGTTATCTACGTCACCACCTTCATATAGTTAAGATAAGCTGGTCGAAGGATTTATGCTTCTTGATTATGTGCTAGCAGACATCTGAGCGTATATTTTTCCTCATGGGTATGTTAGATAAACATCAAAACTATTATATAGGGACAAGTGTTATCTTCCCTGTGCAGTTTCGAAAGAATTAGGAAAAGTTTTAATAAAGTTAGTTCGCACAGAATTTTGAAAAAATATATGTATTTCTACAATAATAACAGACTTTTGATAAATATATATTCGACAAGAGACACTCCAGTTCATGGAATAGATTTATTTAACTGATTCATAGTCGATGAAATTCAAAGTATATTTTCCTGCCATTTCAAGATAAAACGTGAACGCATGTAAATGAAATGACTTTACGCTGGACAATGAAGATTGTATTAGTCATTAGATTGCTGGTTTACATATGTATAAATATATCTCAAACAAATAGTGTTCACCTCCTGATTCATGAAATATGAGCTCGTTCGCAAGTAAGAAATGGAAACGCCCTAGAATACAACATAAAATAATCACTTATAGTGACATATTTAACCTTTCTGCTGTCGATGTATAAATGTTGCAATAATCCACTGTCCTTTCCCCAAAATATATGAGATCGGTAACCATAATAGAATTCTTTATATATCATTAGAGGCTGGCTTTCGTTTTTAAATTAACGATAATTTATTCATTGGTTCATGCTTACTAAATGATAGTGCGTCAGGTTAGTAGGCAAGGTAAGAGCTTGCTTCAAATGAACTCACTTTCTGTACTCTTATATTCTTTTTCTCCCTTATCTCTCCTTATATGTAAACTTTTTCCTATGTTATTTATTTTCATTATTCCCCCCTACTTTCTACCTTACCCTTTACATACACACCTTTTTATTTATAGATATTTATTTCTGTGTGTATGTATGTGTTGTGTATATGTGTATATAATGTATATATATATATATATATATATATATGTATACATATATATGTGTATATAATTATATATATATGTATATATATATGTGTGTGTGTGTGTTTATGTGTGTGTGTATTTTTATTAAGGTGTGACGTAACTTTTTGTATATATGTGTGTCTGTATATTTGTGTGTATGTGTGTATATGTGTATTTATATATATATATATATATATATATATATATATATATATATATATATATATATATATATATATATATATATATATTTCGATATGTCTCATATGAAATAATACAGCCAATTTTCCACACAATACATTTAGTTAGCACCCCGAACGTTTAATTAGGAATATACTCACTTATTTCCTAATGTTTGTTGAGTGAGTTGGAATTTGGCCGGAGTATCGCAAAAAAGCTTTCTCCGATAATGTATATATATATATATATATATATATATATATATATATATATATATATAATAGCCGTCGAAACGGCTTAAGCTCTGCCGTCGGGATCATACTTTTTCTTATATATATATATATATATATATATGTATATATATATATATATGTGTGTGTGTGTGTGTGTGTGTGTGTGTGTGTGTGTGTGAACAACTGGATAATTATAAGTTACCTCCCCTATATTGTCTCACAATTAAAAAAATTTAAAAATTAGCACTTAACTATAAACACCCACAATTTCTAATCTCTCGAGAAGTTACTTCCCCTGAAACCACCCTCTAATTAGTAAGGTAAATATCCCCTTTGGCAGCCATCTTGTTACCCATAGGCAGATCTCACACAATGCAGCCTCGACAGATGAATACTGCTTGATTATGGCTGACAACTGATGCAACCAAGACACCATAGTAAAATCCAATATATGGAACATTATATTATGTAACATTATCCCATTATTTTAATTTATATTCCTTTGATGTTCCGATGAGCCGCTCTGTTTTTTAAATATGTTAATTATTTTCAACCGAACCAGATCAATTATGATATATAGTCATCTGATCCAGAAATTTTATATGGAGTAGCGAAACAATTGTAAACGGACATTATTATTATTAAAAATATTATAAGGGCGGTGAATTGACAGTGTCGGTAGAGGGTCGGACACCATGCTTTGACGCATAGAGTTACGGCCCTTGCCATTCTGAGTTCAAATCCCGCAAAGGTTAACTTTGCCTTTCATCCTTACGGGGTCGATAAAATAAAGTACCAGTAATGTACTGGGTAATTGCTGGCCTTGTGCGAAAAGTAGAAACAATTATTATTATTCTCTACATTCCTTACATCAAACTAAATTATGTTGACAATCTTTTAATAATGTCTTCCTTGTGAAATGTGTGGTCTTGTTTTGCTTAACTAATGAATATCTCCAGCTCTGCGCACCTAACTTCTGCATGAACCCAGCCACCTAGCTGCTTTGTACTGCATATTGCACATTGAGCACATGCCTTTACGCTTTGGCTTCTAACTAAACCCCCAATCTCTCCTCTCATATCTCCTCTACTATCTCCATCTCTCTCTTTAAGATTGGTTACTCTTGAACTGTGTATACTTGAGCTCCCGTAGTTGAGCTATTTACTGTTAGAAGTCACCATGCTGAGCAAACAGGAACTCAGTATCTCACTTAAGTCCATACCTATCCCGGACAGAAAGACATACCTCAAACTCCTAATACATGTCAACTCCTTCATCCGAAGAATGAGATGGAAAGCGTACCACTTTGACCGTGCGGTTGCTGCTGACACCGGAAGTACAGCAAATGGATTTACCACATGCAAGAACCCTCCACACAACATCCTGCTGGACCCTTTTGAGAAAGATCTATTCAACTTCGTCGGGAGCATTAAGTTCCAATCGCATTATAGACAAAAGAGTAACTTCCTCACTACATCAGCAACAACTATAAAAAAATTTAAAGATAGCAACCTCTTACACGTTATGTCTGACAAAACTAAACATCTATACACCATGACTCCTGAAACTTACAACTCTTTCCTTCTTAAAGAACTCAATAAAAACTATAAAAAAACTACACCCTCCAGTGTAAACGTACTTAACCGAAAAGCCCAGGGTTTGGTTAAGGACTTACATCTGGATAGATTTACCCACCCTTATGTACCAACAACCCCAAGGTTCTCTCTCAAGGATCACAAGCCAAACTTCATAGAGAACCCATCCATTAGACGCATAAGCCCAACCGCATCTGATCTGGGCCGCATCAGTAAGAACATCCTTGATAGCATAATCCCTGGGCTACGGGATGATACCACCTACAAGTTGTGGTCGAACACCGGCCAAGTCATCAGATGGTTCTCCGATCTAAGATCCAAGCAATCTATGAGGTTCATCCAATTTGACATAGACAGCTATTACGCGTCAATAACCCCGGAACTGCTCAGCAAATCATTAGCCCTAGCCACCACCAACTCGGACATAACCAATAATGAGATTAACATCATACTTATGGCTAGGCAGACTATCATTGAATTCAACGGAGCACTCTGGACTAGAAAAGATAGAACAGACAACTTTGACATTAAGATGGGCTCAAGTGACGCCGCGCAAATCACCGATTTAGTTGGGATTTACCTATTACGTAACATCAGAGCCGAAATCCAACCCATGCAAGGCGGAATATACAGGGACGACGCACTATTTCCGGTCGACAATTGCACTAATCGGGGAATCGATTTTCTAAAGAAACAATTACATAGATTCTTCAAAAATAACGGTCTCTCTATCACCATCGAGCCGAACCATAAAGTAGTAAACTTCCTAGACATCACCCTGGATCTCAACAATAACCTTTATAACCCTTACCATAAACCAGGTGAAATACTCACTTATATTAGCACACACTCTAACCACCCACCGGCAGTCATCAGAGCAGTAATCAAATATATCTTCTATAGGATCTCAATGCTATCAGCAAATGAGGAGATAATTATAAACCACGCACAATATTATAATAAGGCTCTCTCTGAATCTGGTTATAAACAATCAATTTATTACATACCTAAATGCTATAACACAGCAATTCACCATAATAAACTTAACACTAGAACTAGAAATACCTTAGCATATAGCCAGATTCGCTGGAATTTTAGCAGTAACAGCACCTATACAGGGGACTTTAATGGTGGCAGCGGCCTGCTCCCCACTCCAAGTAGCAAACTAAAAATCAACCCTAGAATAGGAATGAGAAATGGGATGACAAATAACAAATCCGCAGGTAATAATACCCCTAGGTGGCTGGGTTCATGCAGAAGTTAGGTGCGCAGAGCTGGAAATATTCATTAGTTAAGCAAAATAAGACCACAAATTTCACAAGGAAGACATTATTAAAAGATTGTCAACATAATTTAGAACCCCTAGAAGGAATAGACCTAGAAATATCACCTGGCTCAACCCCCCCCCCCCATTCTCATCTAATCTAGCCACTAATATCCCCAAACGCTTCTTCTCTATCCTATCCAAACACTTCCATCCCAAAACCATAGATATTACAAACTCTTTAATAAAAATAACATTAAATCTCATTCTCCACAACACCTAAACTAGCTAGCCACATCGCGGTCAGTAATCATCATAAGCTAAGACAGTATAACTCCCACACCGCGGTACCACCACCCCTATCAAATACACCACGCCACTACACCAATAATTACTCTAGTAGCACACCTCCCTCATCTAATCCTTCTAGCACAAACCTACCGCTTAGGTTAAACAACCCTACTCTCACTAACCGCAGAAGCAACTGCAACTGCCGTTACCCCAATGCATGCACATTAAATGGACACTGCCTGACACCCAACATAGTCTATAGGTGCACGGTTGAGACTGCTTCGAATACCAGCTCTTATATCGGGTCTACCTCTAACTCTTTTAAGGTACGCTATAACGCGCACTCTTTTTCCTTCCGAGACCCTAGCAACAGATGTTCGACATCACTAGCTAGACTCATTAAAAACCTTAAATTAAACAACGTTCAACACTCACTAAAATGGGATATCGTGGCTAGGGCCCAACCGTTCAATGGACGAAGTAAATCTTGTGATCTCTGTATTACGGAAGCATATTACATAACTCTATCACGACCTCTACCGATTAGCGATAGAACGGAGGTAACCATTAGCTGTCAACATCGAAGGGCTAATTCCTTCGCCAATAGAATTTTTGACCCGACTTAGTCATGTAGCCCCATTTTTACTTGTAGCTAATAAGTTAAATTGCTATGAACAACTCGATAATTATAAGTTTCCTCCCCTACATTGTCTCTCAATTAAAAGAATTTAAAAATTAGCACTAAACTATAAAAACCCATAATTTCTAATCTCTCGAGAAGTTAATACCCCAGAAAACACCTTCTAATTAGTAAAGTAAATATGCCCTTTGGCAGCCATTTTGATACCCATAGGCAGATCTCACACAATGCAGCCTCGACAAATGAATACTGCTTGATTATGGCTGACAACTGATGCAATCAAGACAACATAGTAAAAACCAATATATGGAACATTATATTATGTAACATTATCCCATTATTTTAATTTATATTCCTTTGAAGTTCAGATGAGCCACTCTATTTTTAAAATATGTTAATTAGTTTCAACTGAACCAGATCAATTATGATATATAGTCATCTGATCCAGAAATATCATATGGAGTAGCGAAACAATTGTAAACGGACATTATTATTATTAATATTATTATTATTATACTCTACATTACTTACATCAAACTAAAATATGTTGACAATCTCTTAATAATGTCCACCTTGTGAAAGTTGTGGTCTTGTTTTGCTTAACTAATGAATATATATAATATATATATATATATATATATATATATATATATATATATATATATATATATATATATATATATATATATATATATATATATATATATATACGTACATACATATATGTATACAGACGTACAGTATGTATATATATGTATACAGACGTACAGTATGTATATATATATATACATACATGCACACATATATATATGTACGTATGGATTCACCAAACATTTATTATAATGCTCAGTGTGTTTGTAAACAAACATCCCGTATTAAGCTGTAGTGTCTAGCAACCACCGGTGCTCGTTTGTTCACAACTGACAAAGGAGCGCTGTACTAGTTTCAAACTTGTTAACTATCGTCAGCAAAAACCCTGGCGTTTCGGGAGACCTTTTGCCATATAAAACAAGTAACATTCAAAGACCAACCAGATGTAAGAAAAACAACAGACCCTAGGTTTGTTTACAAACAAACCGAACATTATAATAAGTGTTCGGTAAACCCATACGTACATATATATATATGTATGTGTGCATTTATGTATATATATACATACTACTGTACGTCTGTATACATATATGTATGTACGTATACTTACTTATATTTTAGTATCAGCCGTACTAAGAGAGAGAAATGAAATTTTGTTTCATTTTTTTACATTTATCATTTTCTGTACGCCGGGCTGACTACCTCACTCGATATGCAAATTAGGCTGCTCAGCCGTTAATATGCATAAGGAAAGTATATACTTTCAAACGTGCAATCATCTGACAGGAAGGTACACATTGCTGACGATGGCTAATAAGCTTGAAACTAGTTCATCGTTCATTTGTCAGTGTTGAACAAAAGGGCAACGATGGTTGCCGAACACTGTACAGCTTAATTCGGACCGTTTGTATACAAACAAACCGAAAATTATATATATATATATATATATTTTATATAGATATGTAAAAACCCCCCCACTGGTGAATTAATAACAGTAATTAATAACAAAAAACAAATCCCCCATTCCCATTATGCCAAACCCATGACTTCCAAACATCTGATTCACCCGAAACTCAGCTGTTTCGGATCACACTAAAATCAACATACAGATTGCGGATTTGGTACGGTGATGAGAAACGTGTCCCGCGTGTGCAACCCAAAAGAACTAGAGAGACACATACAACACTTCATCCACCGTATGCAGTTCTCTGGTTACAAGCGCAGATATAAAATCAGAGTATATAGAGCAGCCAAAAGCAAATGGGGAAAAAATGGTAAATACTGATACAAATGGGACATGCCCATTGTATAGGAGCAAATTTTGGAATAGAATAGAAAGAACTAGGAATAAGGTTAATAGAATAAACTCAAGGTATGATAGCAATAAATACCAGAGTGTAGTGTTCATCAATACAACCCTTTGAGGTGAATTAGCTTACAAATTTAGAAGGCCCCTAGATAAACATAAACTTAATAGTAAGATAGTAGAAAGACAATGTACCTCTATAAAAACACTTATTAGTAATACATACCCTTTTTAAAGACCTCCCTTTATAGATAAGAAATGCATAATCTGTAAATTAAGTGCAAAACTAGAAACATAGTATATAACATAAGATGTACTGAAGGACAATGTAAAGATAAGAATATAGTGTACATAGGAGAACGATTAAATGAACACTAGCGAGAGCTTCAAGGGAGAAAAGAATCATCAGTACTCCACCAACATGTTTTAAAATAGAACATAAGGGCAAATTAGGAACATAGAAATAAAAATAAAATCTACACACAGAAAAGACGCAATGTTTAGACAAATCACAGAAGCAATAAACATAAATGAACTCCAACCAAAATTAAATAGAAAACATGAATGGAATAGCAACATCACAACTTACAATTAAGGACAAAATGAAAACACACACACATAGAACAAACGACTACCTAGTAACATGTAAATAAACAAATAAATAAACAAATAAAAACACACGCAGACACCAGGATGTAACACATGCGCAAACTAAGCACACAACTCACACAAAAACAAGATGGCGTAGGACAGAACAAAGGAGAGGCACAAAACAAAGAAAATAATCCCCAGTCACTGAAGATTCACACAACGTGTGACGAAAGAACTTTGACAATATATGAACAACCGTCCGGATGTGGAACTAACCAACCAAGCGGAAATTTAAATTAATTTTTTTATAAATTTATAATTTAATTTATAATAAATTGGAGTTTGTTTCTTATTGGCAACATGACCCTCCCAAAGTATAACAATATCGGTTTCAACACACGTTTTCAGATAAAGAATCTTGCTAAACAATTTCAGAAGCGAAATATATATATATATATATATATATATATATATATATATATATATATATATATATATATATATATATATTAATTCATAATATTAATAAATATAGACATTCATGCGATAAAATATATTTTATTATATATATTTCAGAGGTACCGTGCATTTTCCTCAGTACCTCCTCATCAGATAAAATACATTGATGTCTGACATACCTCAACTGTGCTGATGGTTCAAATCCAGTCTTGGCAGTCTTGACTGCCAAGACTGGAATTGAACCATCAATTTATTTTATCTGGTGATAAATCACCAATTTATTTCACCTGATGAGTACGTACGGAGGAAACACTAAAGTTTCTCTGAAATATATATAATAAAATATATTTGATCACAATAATGTCTATATTTATTAATATTTTGAATTAATATTAATAACTCCAGAAAACATTTAACAGTTGAGTTCTTCTAATCTATTGTATAACTATATTCATTGATTAATCAATGAACGTTGTTTAACCGTTGGTCATATATATATATATATATATAAATATATATATATATATATTTATATATATATATATATATATATATATATATATATATATATATATATATATATATATATATATATATATATATATATATATATATATATATATATATATATCCCAAATTATATTAAGGGAGTCATGTCTGAAACATACGCCATATCCACCGTAGAATAAGCTCAAAGATTCTAATGAATAGATCCGAGCATTTTATATCAACTAGAAATTGATTGACATATATATATATATATATATATATATATATATATATATAAATATATATATATATATATATATATATATATATATATATATATATATATATATATATATAATAAACACATGAAACAATCACAGGTAGGTAACTATTTAAACTTCAAATATAGATACCATTTAAAATGATTAATCTTCCTTGTATATATTTCATTAAAGAAATATATTTCACCATTAATCCGTAAACTCATTGTAGTCAAATTATGGATCTTCAACAAGGGAGAAATTTGACTATCTGTGTTTACACATCAAATGCAAATCTGCGAATGACCCGTCACACGTGTTGCATTTATAAAACTACACACATCGTTCCAGCGTCATCCCAGTGGCGTGAATAGGATTATCGACAGCTAGAAATAGCAGCCGAGTCCTTTCAACTGAGCCGTATATATCTCCAAAATTAAATTAAGGGAGTCCTGTCCGAGACATGCGCCATATCCACCGTAGAATAAGCTCAAAGATTCCAATGAATAGATCTGAGCATTTTATATCAACTAGAAATTGATTGACATATATATATATATATATATATATATATATATATATATATATATATATATATATATATATATAAAATATACACATGAAACAATCACAGTGGATAATTTGATCCTATTTGACGCGACCGGGATGACACAGGTACGATTTGTGTAGTTTTATAAATGCAACACGTGCGACAGGTCATTCGCAGATTTGCATTTGATGTGTAAACACAGATAGTTAAATATTCTCCCTTGCTGAAGATCCAGTTTGACTAATGTGAGATTACGGATAAATGGTGAAATATATTTCTTTAATGAAATATATACAAGGAAGATTAATCATTTTAATAGGTATCTATCTTTGATGTTTTAGTTTAACTCTAATTATCTACCTACCTAGCTGTGTGTGGTTACACACTTTACAAATTATCCCCTGAGATTGTTTCATGTGTTTATTTTAGATATATATGCATCAATCAATTTCTACTTGATATATATATATATATATATATATATATATATATATATATATATATGAAAAAGTCAGGACCCAGACGGCTGAGCACCGGCCGTTTCGACAGCTAGATCCGAACAGTTATGGTCCACCTGGTATCTTACCACACTCTCTATTCTTTGTTTATATATACATATATATATATATATATATATATATGATAGTAAAAAAGAAAAATCGTTAGAAAATGCTATTGGGATTTAGAAAAAGGAACTTATCGTACCGGTTTCAACCAAGAAGAAGAAGAAGAAGAAGAAGAAGAAGAAGAAGAAGAAGAAGAAGAATAAGAAGAGGCAGGGAAATGGGAGAGGTGTGGTTGTAATAAAAGGTTTTCTGTGCACATCCCCTATCTATTATAACATTCTGCTATACGTTTTTCTAAAGACGTCAATATTATTGCATAATAACACTTTGCCGTTATTTCATACAGACAGGTGTTCAATAGTAAAGATCTTGTTGTTGATATTCTACTGTAGTGAAGAACGTGTTGGTAGTACTTCACTACTGTAAGCATATAGTGTACATAAGTAGTTCTGTAGACAGGCAGAGAATTTGATGTACTAACCTTGATAAAATTCGTGTAATGGTCTCAAGGTTAAGGTATTAAATTATCAAGTGGGTCTGTCACTCGGGTTTACATCAGCTAAATAATTAGAACGAATAATTTAGTTATGTTACCTGCTGGGGCGGTATTCATATTCTATGGAGGTTTTTAAGTTTACCATTGGTGCATGCTGAGGTAAATGTGCGTGTATTGTCCATAGGTTGGGTATGTAGTGATTTTGGTGACCCTGTGTTCTATGATTAATAAAACAGGTGTGAAATCGCACATTCACTTAGTCGTGTACGAGCTTACCTCTAGCTTACCATTCCACAACCCCTTTTGAACTCTTGACCAGTCAATTAACACAATCAGATATACACACCCATATTTACAGGATGGTTCCAAAAAGAACATTGTTCTGTGATGAAAGGCAGCTGCTGCTATCTTCACTACCACCTCTCTATTAACAAAAACTCATTGTCCAGCCAAATTTTGAGCAAGAAGGTTGGAAGAAAACATACTCCAATATTTACTTTCAATTTTAAATCTTTAATTTTCAGTTTTAAATTCCTATTAATTCTTTTTAATTTTTTATTTCAATACTCAATATTTGATAAGATGAATTTAATAATACATCGAAACCGCTAATACATTTATACTTTATATACATTATAAAACTTTTTTAAAAAGAATTGTCCCTCTCATTTTCCCAATAATGTTATCTTTTCAATAATCTCACTTTGACGAAACAAAGAAAGGATAAAAAAAGACAAACAGACCCTTAAATATATTTTCCGTACTATTTCCAATTTCAACTTCTCTTTCTCTATATATATATTTCAATGATATTATTAAATGGAAACTATATTTATAAAGCCATATTTATTCTATTATATATATTTCAAGGGAACCAACATTTAAATATGCCTTTGCTTAATTATATATATATATATATATATATATATATATATATATATATATATATATATATATATATATATATATATATATATGTAAGCAAAGGGGTATTTAAGTTTTTGCTCCCTTGAAATATATTTTTTTTCCTATTACCCACGCTATTGCTCTATGTATTGAGTGCGTTATGGTACCTTACCACACCTCCTTCGTTATATATATATATATATATATATATATATATATATATATATATATATATATATATATATATATATATATATATATATATATATATATAACGAAGGAGGTGTGGTAAGGAACCAGATGGACCATGACACACCAGAGTACTCAATTCTTAGAATATTAGAGTGGGTAATAGGAAAAAGTGTAACCCCGACGGCAGAGCTCAAGCCTTTTCGACGGGTATTTCTGGACCCAGTAATAGCCGTCGAAACGGATTAAGCTCTGCCGTCGGGGTTAAACTTTTTCCTATATATATATATATACTACACATATATATATATGTATGTATATATATATATATATATATATATATATATATATATATATATATATATATATATATATATATATATATATATATATATATATATATATATATATATATATATATATAGAGAGAGAGAGAGAGAGAGAGAGAGAGAGAGAGAGAAAACTAATGAAGCTACACTTAAAAACATCAACAAGTCGGCATGTGAAATTGTTAAAAAACTTTGTATTGACGATAGAACGCAACCCTTAAAATCGGCTATACCATCCTTCAACCTGAAGGACCACAAGGTAAACTTCGATACTAACCCTAAGATTAGACTTATATGCCCCTCTAAATCTGATATAGGCAAAATTAGCAAATATATACTAGACAGAATTATCCCCCAAGTTAAGGTTAAAGTAGAAATTAAACTATGGGGTAACACTCTGAAGCAATAAGATGGTTTAATAACATTACTGATAAGAAAAAATCAAAATTTATTCAGTTTGATATTGATGAATATTATTCCTCAATTTCACCTGATACTCTACATGAAGCTCTTTCGTTCGCTAAGGCTAATTCCGACCTTACGGATGCTGAAATTAAAATTATTATGGAAGCGAGGAAAACTATAGTTAAATTCGATGATAGCTACTGGGTTCGCAAAGATAGACCTTCTAATTTTGATATTACACTATGGATTCTAATGATTCGGCGGAAGTAACAGATCTTGTGGGAATGTATATCCCCGACAGACTACAAGGAAAATTCAAGGATCTCCACGGTGGAATCTACCGTGATGATGCGCTCCTATTAGTTAAGCATATGAATAACCAGAATTTAGAAAGGATGCGTAAAAATATCAGAAAGCTTTTTAAGGAACTAGGATTAAATATTACATTTGAATATAACCTCAAATAGGTCAATTTCCTTGATGTTACTTTGAATCTCAATACAGACACGATTAAACCGTACAATAAACTAAACGAGAACCTTAAATATGTAAATACGAGTTCTAACCATCCACTCTCTATAATTAAATCCATCCCTAGAAATGTTTCTCTTAGAATCTCCCGCCTGTCGTCCAACCAACAAACCTTCAAAGAACATGCCGAATATTATGATGATGCACTTAGAAAAGCCGGACACCTAGATAATATGGAGTATATAGTCGAAGATCACCAAAACACCCAAAATAAATCCCATAGGAGTAGAAATAGCACAGAATCACCACCATACATACACTACCGCAATAGACACAATAATAGGCGCACACCACCAAACAGAAGGCGATGTAAAGAGTATATTTGGTACAACCCGGTCTATAACAACTCTATTAAAACCAATCTACCCTCACAATTCTTTCGATTAGTTAAAAAACACTTTCCAACATCACATAAATATAATAAAATCTTAAACCCTAACACTATTCGACTTTCATATTCAACCGCCCCTAATATTGAACAACATATAAAAAAGCTCAACGCAAAACGGTTGTATAAACGCCTTCCAACACATAACAATACACGAAAAACATTAGCTATAACATCACAAAACAACAAACAACATCCTGTCCTACCTAAGCAACCTCATCAACCCATCCATGACAATACAACAACGCAAAATTATAATTGCAACTGTTTCCAACCAGGAATGTGTCCTTTGAACAATCAGTGTCTTGAACGCAACATCGTATACAAATGTACTATCGAATCGGATAGACAGAAGTGGTACTATGTGGGATCTACAGCCACCTCCTTCAAATCACGCCTTTATAGACATCGTTACTCGATAAAACATGAAAACCAGCGTTATGTAACAACACTCGCAGACAAGGCTTGGCAGCTGCGTGAAAATAACCAACAATTTCACCTTAAATGGGATATAATAGCGGCTGCCCCCCCCCCCCCCCCATTTTCACACGGACAGGAATTTTGTAAATTATGTAATGTAGAATTATTTTCTATTATGAAATCCAAAAACATTTTATTAAATAACAGAATAGAGCGATCGTTATACTGTAACCATCGCTTAAAATCTACATTTTCATATTATAAATACCACCAGGATTGAACGCCCGTCTCTATCTCCATTTGGTTGTCAAAATAGATATTAACATTCTCTATTAGTCTTAATTCTATCAACTCTTCTATTATTTACCATTTAATATAAACTGCTATAGATAAAATGATATTTCTGATTTCTTAATTCAATTCCCTAATGCACATACCAGCTGGCTACTAGCATTGATGTTATTCAGTAGCAATCGAAATATCCCCCTTCCCCAATTGACACTTTATAATTAATACTACTACACCAAATGACCAGCTCTGTCCACTGTCCAATTGGTCAAGTAGAGATTAAAATTGGCACTCCCAAAAATTCTTATTTAGATAAAATGAACCATTTACCCATGGTATTCTCATTAGAAACCCTTTATATACTTGTTTAGCAGTAACTTGAATTACCATCTGTCATATACTATCCCCTCTCTTCTTCCTCTATTACTAATATAAATACTTCAATTTTTCTGATTTTATCCAATTTATCCAAAATCTCTGAAGAAGTGACAACTGATTATACATTTGTAATCGAAGACTTGCTAACATTATATGATTACGCAAGCAGCGATACATAGGTATTCCGTCTGTTACAGAAACATATGTCACAACCTAATAAATTCCTTTTTAAAAAAAGCACTTTCATTTGATATTCATCTTTTCTATATATATATATATATATATATATATATATATATATATATATATATATTACCAGTGAGACCTTGGTTACCATGTTGAGCTCTGCTGATGAACGAAATCCAACCGTGACCATCCCCACTGAAAGTTTTCGTGAAATAGTCTTTTCAAGACTATACAGAGCATTTGAAGTTGTTCCAAATTGAAGGTTGAGTACTTTAGATTTTGTTTTATCATGAGTTAAGGTTCTATTGATTTTTCCCTTGATTTCTCTAAATTCTGTTGGATAAATCTATATCTTGATTCCCTTTGAATTGAGTCTGAATTATTTTCCCATATCTTATGTTAACTATTTTCCCATTTTGACGCTATAGTCACATATATATATGTTATGGAATACTGTTAGCTTCTCGCAACTACAATTTCTATACTTTTCATTTATATATATATATATATATATATGTATACGTATGTATGTATATATATATATATATATGTTTGTGTACATATATATATATGTATGTGTATATATAGTATATATATATATGTATACATATATATGTATACATATATATGTATATATATGTATATATATATATATATATATATATATATATATATATATATATATATATATATATATATGTACATATATATATTCATATATGTGTGTGTGTGTTATGTGTGTGTGTGTGTGGATGAGTGTGTATGTGTGGGTGTATTGTGTTTTCAAAATATCATTGAATCATATTTCAAGAGACATACATGGAAATCCACGTTATCACCTATTGGCGTTCGTATTGACGTTGTTTCTTTCCATGATTAAGTTATGTACTTCATGTTTTACTTTTATGTTTCTATTTATTTCTAATATAAAGCTTGTAGTGTAATATTTGATGACATAACTTAGGAATGGTAATTCCTAAAGTGAAAAGCAGATATGATTTGTTCTATCTAAATATCCATGAACTTCAGTTCGATTACAAAGAAACGTAATATTAATATCTCGCACGAGAATACTACACTCGTTTATATTTGATTTATCATCGTTATGTTGAATATAACAAATATGTCGTCTTTCACATTTTGACAAGAGACAGGAATACAAGATAGGAATGTAATGTCTACTGGGAAAAAATGTCAGAAAAAGGAGTTACTTCAATAGAAATGTTTTTTTTTTAAATTTACATAATATTAGTAACACAATTTAAAGTTTTGCATTCGTTTGCCTGTCTCCATCTGTCTACCGAATATACCGAATATACCGTGGTATTTTCTTCGTGGTTATAAGAGGCTTAGCTCTGTTTCTCGACCGTTATATCGCGTGACTGTCTCCCCCTCCGCCTTTTGGGATTCTTTGTCACGTCGTGTAGACGCGTTCTTGAGACTAGTAAAATGAGGTATCCTCTTGATAAGTCGGCAGACCTCGCAAGGACTCTATATCTTTGATATATTGTTTTTGTTTATGCCACGAAACTACGTAGTCGAGGAATTTAGGAACAGTTTAGGTATGATACATTTTATTACTAATTATATCTAAATGTTTCTTCTCTCTTCATAATGTATTTTTAACTCTGATACTGGTTCAGTCTGGTTCAAACTGAATTAGTCTGTCCCAGTCATTCATTGAGCAACATCGGTGAAGTTGGCACCCTTAACTCACAGTTGGGTGCGGATGCATTCATGTATATATGTGTGTGTCCGCATGTATCTGTGTGTTTCTAAATATATTAATAACTCCCTCTGGTCGAGCAATCTTTGAAGTGTGGGGACAACTGGAAAGCTTCCATTACTCATACTTCTCGCCTTCTTCACTACCTCTTCTACGGCCTCGATATGAATACCCCCTCCGCCCCCGTGGTATTTTCTTCGTGGTTATAAGAGGCTTAGCTCTGTTTCTCGACCGTTATATCGCGTGACTGTCTCCCCCTCCGCCTTTTGGGATTCTTTCTCACGTCGTGTAGACGCGTTCTTGAGACTAGTAAAATGAGGTATCCTCTTGATAAGTCGGCAGACCTCGCAAGGACTCTATATCTTTGATATATTGTTTTTGTTTATGCCACGAAACTACGTAGTCGAGGAATTTAGGAACAGTTTAGGTATGATACATTTTATTACTAATTATATCTAAATGTTTCTTCTCTCTTCATAATGTATTTTTAACTCTGATACTGGTTCAGTCTGGTTCAAACTGAATTAGTCTGTCCCAGTCATTCATTGAGCAACATCGGTGAAGTTGGCACCCTTAACTCACAGTTGGGTGCGGATGCATTCATGTATATATGTGTGTGTCCGCATGTATCTGTGTGTTTCTAAATATATTAATAACTCCCTCTGGTCGAGCAATCTTTGAAGTGTGGGGACAACTGGAAAGCTTCCATTACTCATACTTCTCGCCTTCTTCACTACCTCTTCTACGGCCTCGATATGAATACCCCCTCCGCCTCCGTGGTATTTTCTTCGTGGTTATAAGAGGCTTAGCTCTGTTTCTCGACCGTTATATCGCGTGACTGTCTCCCCCTCCGCCTTTTGGGATTCTTTCTCACGTCGTGTAGACGCGTTCTTGAGACTAGTAAAATGAGGTATCCTCTTGATAAGTCGGCAGACCTCGCAAGGACTCTATATCTTTGATATATTGTTTTTGTTTATGCCACGAAACTACGTAGTCGAGGAATTTAGGAACAGTTTAGGTATGATACATTTTATTACTAATTATATCTAAATGTTTCTTCTCTCTTCATAATGTATTTTTAACTCTGATACTGGTTCAGTCTGGTTCAAACTGAATTAGTCTGTCCCAGTCATTCATTGAGCAACATCGGTGAAGTTGGCACCCTTAACTCACAGTTGGGTGCGGATGCATTCATGTATATATGTGTGTGTCCGCATGTATCTGTGTGTTTCTAAATATATATATATATATATGTATATAATATAATATATATATATATATATATATATATATATATATATATATATATATATATGGCCAAGCCGGTATGAATTTTTTTTCTCTCTCTCTCTCGTCTGCGACTTCACAGAACTTATGTTTACCGAATTTGCAGACCAGACCCCTTCTTCCTCCCGTTAGACCTGTGCGAAATTCCTCCCTTGCTCACATTTCAACCAGGTTTGATGGTCTTTATTTTCTCGTTCACGATTCCACCGAATTTATATTCATAGAAATCTGGGACTTGTTTCTTCTTCATCACTTTCTACTGCTTAAACCATTTTGTCTGTTTACCCTAGCGTCCCCTTTATTTACGTGTCCCAACGACTTCTTTTAGCCGTTGCTCGCACCAACCTGAGGTATATGGCCTTTAATGCGACGAAATGCCTACGACGGTTGGAAAGCCACTGATGAGGACACACTTTTTCATATATATATATATATATATATATCTACGTATATATATATATATATACATATATATATATGTATTGTTTAACAATACATATATATATATATATACATATATATATATGTATTGTTTAACAATACACGGATGAAACACAGAGATGCAAATACACAAAATGGTAATCGGTTGTAGAAGCATGTGGAGTAATGATAAACAGCCCCTTTGATCTGCAATGACCATGGGGTTCGCACCTAGAAATTTCCTCTCCGAGACACAGCTTCCTTCCACTTCTTTTCTGTCGTCATATCCTCTGTGAATCTCAGCACTTTAAGATCAGCTCGCACTACATCGCTCAAGTCTCCCATGGTCTACCACTACTGAGGCTTACTTCCACTTGTTTTTCCTAACAAATTTTCACTCTGCACAACACCCATTTTTCCTAACACGTTCTTCTCTCAGGCACACCGCTTTGGATTCCTCTTTGACCCAACTTCCCCCTCAACTAATTTAAGCTTTGTATTTCTCCTTTGCATTGCACATACAACGAAGAATAGTTGCTTCATATCTCTCCTGTATACACAGCCCATGTTTCACTTCAATACGTCATTGCTTTTCGCATGCAGGCGTCATACAGTCGTCCGTTTGTACGTAGTGAGAAACTGTTTTTTGTCAACTGTGGATGAAGCACTCTAAACTTTTTCCATGCTTTCCTTATTCTAGCTATTATGCTCTCAAAGCACACTCCTTCAATTCAAATTATAATAGTGAATTCGAAATAGAACTGACATAAAATCAAATTATAATAAACCTTCTATATAAACACCATCAAGCTTATGAGGAGGTAAACTTGTTGGTTCCTTTGAATTTAAAAATTCAACAATGTAATTTAACAACAATTTCAATAGATTTGTAGGATTGGAAATTTCAAGGAGGACAAATTAAGAAATCAAACTTTATAGCATCAACTGTTACAGTTTTGGGGGCTAGAATCACCGTTTCACTCATTAATTTGTTATCCTGAAATTGTGCGCGGAAATGTTTGTCGATAATTTTGTTCTCTGGTTTTAACATGTGCAAAAAGATGATGGGTATATTGCCACTTCATTTTCAACAAGTATCGTTCCTTCTCCCAGAATTAATAAGTCTTCAGCAAACTGTTAAGGTATTGCATGACCATGGAGATATGCTTCAGTACATTGATGCGATGTCATAGTTCCGATGATTTAAAGCTTACGTTGCCTTTGAAAAAATTGGAAGGTTATGTATAAATTCCCCAGATTGAATTAATGTCACACCTCCCATTGGAGAATCATTATTTCGATTGTCTTAAAATTATTAGTCAGCAGCTTCAAATACTTTCATATGTGTCATTATACATTCCTCGAATAGTATCAAATGACATCTTCTGAGAATTTCAGCTATAGCTGAATTCTTGTTGATATGTCACACAGGATTTTCATTAGACAACATATCGAATGGAAGTTTGGAAATTGAACGGACTGGACGGCTGGAAGGATGCAGCAATGCCTGATGATGCAACTGCAAAGGCAATACTTCTTCGCTGTGTAACATTCGCCAAAATTAGTTTTGTATGTCTTTCCAGTTCTTCCTGGTGCACCAAGAAGGAATATTCCACACTTCTCGTGCGTATTGGGGTCAATAACTGCTTCATTCACTTCCCGTTAATCAGGATGTAGATTTTCCTCACTTTCATTCAAATATTTTGGCAAATCATCAAGGTTGTAATTTGGTTTCGTGAGCATTTGAGGTGGTAGTCTGTTTTCATCGCTACTATTAATTTTAGGAATCCAGTAATTCTTGAGCACATCACCAATAGCCAGGTGGCTGGCTTCTATGTTAATCATTATTTTAGGGTCTGTTGTACTTAATGCAATAATCTTTAGACAATGCACCCTCATATTTTTCCATATGCTTTTTGGATCACCAATTATAGTTCTTAATAGAATAGTGAACAGGAAGAGAAGAATACTTGCAATATGTGATATGGAAGCCTTAGAACGTGAGTTTCCCTTTAAGTGTCATCTTCCAATAATCTATGTTGAATGCAGACTTCGCTATGTGCGTGACAGGTACTATTATTAATAGTTCATCGAGCTTTGAAGGATGTTGAAACCTTGACTGTATGAAGCATCCTTAAATAGAAACATTCATGTTGATTAGGATGTTTTATATAAGCTGTTCAAGGAATCTGATTCGGGAGAATTTGCAACGGGAACAACCATTTTCGCTTCTTCCATTACTTATTGCCCCGTGTATAGTAAGGTGGTAAGCTGGTAATAATAATTTGTCCTGCCAAATGAGTTATCCCGGTAAATTTTGAAATACATTGCTAGTGCAGATTCTTTAGGAAACATTGCTTACCGAACAGAGTTCTAGCTGCAAAATAGACATGTTATCAATTGTTCAGATGGACAGGCAACTGTTGAATCGGTAGATAACGTTTAATGTATTGAAAATCCATACATTTTCAAAACGTTTCATTACTACTGATGTATCTACCTTCTTGATACATACTGACTTCATATTGTACATTTTGTCTTTGTATTGTAATTATTGCAGAATCTAATCCTTTATTTTACATATTTGCAGATAACTATGATGGATTTCAGTGACTTTTAAAATTCAACATTGATTTGAACATGAGCAATATGGACAAGTCCACTGACTTTCAAGTTGAAATTGTCTAACTTTGCTTGGAAACCTCCATTTCCTGGTTTTCCTCTTCTGTAAATTGAATAAACCAAGTTGATTGTCTTTCAAAAACCTTCTTTGATAGTCATATGTGCATCTACTGTCTGGCATACGGTGTGAACACTTGCTGAGTGTTCCACATGGGCCATCTCCTATGTTAATCTTTAGTATTCCGTAGAATACTCTGCATTCGATGGATCAAGCAGCTCGGCAGATATTATTTTGTCAGTTTGACAGGAGTGAGGTTTTTCATGAAACCAAATAAGAATATACGCATGTGGTAATCCAATCGAAAGTGTACATATGTGATCGGATCGGTTCAATGATATTTCGTTTTGTAATGACATCCATCATTTTGAATCTGAGGGTCCTATCAATGAGGTCGTGTCCATTTACATATATTTGACATTATCAATTCATTTTGAATATAATTCCACATTGGATTACATGGACAATTTATGAATAGGTATGGTATATCAAAGTTCATAACATATCATTTTACCGTGTGTTCTTTTATGCATATATCTGTGCCTACCAGTAAAACTAGATGGAAGTATGTATAACTACCTAATCTCCTAAGTAGCAGCTTTGTTATTGATACCGCCACGTATATGAATACATCGGATCGTAATTATTTCTAGGGTGATCTTATGAATAATGACTCTGCTTCAACTTTTGCATACATGTCCGCAGCAAATTGATGGAAGAAATTTTGCATTTGGTGGAGTGAATTGACATTGTCTTGATGAACCATAAAATGGTAGCAGTAAAAAACTATACACGATTCGTTGTTCCTGGTATTAATATTTTCCTCTTTTTGGAGGAATTTAAAATGGTATCCATATTCTCCATTCTGATAAATTAAAGAAAATTCGAGTGCATCATAACAGCGATGTGCTTCAACTAGTGTCTTCAAATGATTATTATTTCTATGAAAAGGCGGTGGATTGGCAGTATCGGTAGAGGGTCGGAGGACATGCTTTGAAGCATAGAATTACCTCCCTGTATGATCTAAGTTCAAATCCCGCCACGGTTAACTTTGCCTTTCATCTTTATGGAGTCGTTAAAATAAAGTACCAGTAATGCACTGGGTTATTGATGGCCTTGTGCCAAAAGTATAAACAATTATTATTTCCATGAATTATTATATCACCTTTACCATGCTCACCTCCAGCTATTACACTAACGACTTCATTACAATCAGGTGCATTATAGCATTGTGAATGTATTCCTGATGGTTTCATGTCAGAATATATCCGTACTTTAAGTGCTTCTACTGGTGCATTTTCGAGGGCATATTTGAAACATCTAATATAGTTGTTTCTAGTATATAACATATCGTGTAGTGGCAATATAATTTCACACTCTGTTTCTTCATGCATTTCATATCCTCTCTGTCCTTGGATGAAAATTACGATTGGACATTTTAGATGGCTATATGGATCATAAACTCTGTTAGAGAAAGAGAATGGAAGCATGTGTGAACAATTGTTCAGCTTTATTGTTTCAGCCTTATTGTTAATAATTGTAGGTGGAGGTCATATACTATAATTGTTTCTACTTTTGGCACAAGGCTGGCAATTATCCCAGTGCATTGCTGGTACTTTGTTTTATCGACGCCGTAAGGATGAAAGGCAAAGTTAACCTCGGCGGGAGTTGAACTCAACCCGTGAAGGGGCGTAACTCTATGGTGGAAAGCCCGGTGTCTGACCCTCTACCGATACTGCCAATCCACCGCCCTTTTTATAATATGCCTTCATCAGACACAAATTACATTTCTTTCGTTTAGTGACATCATAAATGACAATAATTTTTCCTTTATAATAATATATATGCATATGCATATATATATATACATGTTACATTGTAATTGTAGTTTAGATGAAACACTGTGTAAGGAGTAAATCTTGTTTTTAAATATATTGCCTTCTCCTCCATATATTTTTGCTTATACCTGCTCCGCTTAGCTCATGCGCTTAATTCTCACTAAATATTAACCTCACTATACTATTTAACATTGCATCTCTAAGAATTGAGCACACTTTCCGGCGGCTATAGGCATCTAATATATTGTATCATAGTTCTTTCTCTTCTACTCTTATGATATATGTCTTCGATATGTATATATATATATATATATATATATATATATATATATATATATATATATATGTGTGTGTGTGTGTATGTGTGTGTGTGTGTGTGTGTGTGTGTGTATGTGTGTGTGTGTGTGTGTGTGTATGTCTGAGTGTGTTTCTGTGTGTTTGTGTGCAGATGTGTGGGGGTCTGTGCGGTGAATGCAGGATAAGGGACAAAAGAAAAAAAACGAAAAATGTTATACATATATAGATATATATATGTATCGTAAACTTTGATTTCCAGAAGTATGATAATTAATAGATACATTTACGCACACATACACACCGACGCACAAACACATATTTGCATATGTGCATTTGTGTGGCAATATATGTTTATATACATACATACATATATATATATATTTTTTATATATATATATATATATATATATATATATATATATATAGGAAAATATATAACTCCGACGGCAGAGCTCAAGCCGTTTCGGGTAGTAGAGTGGGTAATAGGAAAATGTATATCCACGACGGCAGAGCTCAACCCGTTTCTAGGTCTAGAAATAACCGTCGAAACGGGTTGAGCTCTGCCGTCGGGGATATACATTTTTCTATTACCCACTGTACTGCCCTATGTATTGAGTACTCTGGTGCGTTATGGTCCATCTGATTCCTTAACACACTTCGTTATATATATATATATGCGTATAGATACATATATACAAGTGAGACTTGGTGTATATATATATATATATATATATATATGTGTGTGTGTGTGTGTGTGTGTGTGTGTGTGTGTGTGTGTGTGTGTGTGTGTGTGTGTGTGTGTGTTCTCTCTCTCTCTCTTTACCACTCTCTGTGCGTCCATAAAAGTATTTTTGTAAAGAATTTCGAATCATCGATATATGGAATATGTACTTTTGCTGTACAATAATTCACAATACATGTTGAAATATTTTTTCTACTCAAATTTCAGTTTATTTAATTTTAGTATGTTTCCATTAACATTCTAGTCACATATATTTGAAATATTCAATTCTGTTCGATGCTCCCATCCAGAAAAGCATACAAATCATATAAACATTTTAAAATCACTTCTAAGTGTATTATCATACAATTTATTCACACCGTCTCTCCTACGTTTTCTATACCTGGTCTTACTGAAATCACATACAACACGCCATCATCATTCCTTTTGTCACTTTTCTTTCCTCTTGCGGTTAAATTATATATATAAACATAAATACATATATCTATGTTTGTATGTATTATATATAACGTGTCTCTAGCCGTCGTCATACGAGATTGAACTGTCTCTATGGGTTCAGTTTCCTGTCTTCCTTCATGTGTTTCACTAATTCGTATGTTTTCAGCAACGCTGGGCTATCTTTTCAAATACATGTATGTATGTATGCATGTATCTCTCGATCTATATATCAAATGTGATCAAGAGATATATTGGATTTTATTCAAGTTTCTTGCTCTTTGTCTACCTCTAGAACCAATTCTGATTTGCTTTGTCTGTTAAATACCCGGAGCGATATTTTCCTTAGACATTCTAACAGTAAATCTATTGTATCGGGCTGCTATATCTCGTTTCGGGTAACAGATTTCGTATATACTAGAACAAACTCACCGACAACTGCCGTAACTACGTACACAAAGCCTCGGCTACGTACGTAACGATAAACCAGATTTGTTTCCAGAAAGTTAAAACGGATGTACTATATAGTTCGACAAATAATCATTGCTACCGTCACCCGATTTACTTCCTACACACTACCCTAATTTGTGACCAACTATATTCAGCTTCACCACTAAAAACCATCTCCACAAGAAAACTTACATCTGTATCAGTAATAGCATATATGCGACTGAACGTGTACGTGTGTGCGTGTGTATCTAAGCGTACTTTTTGCAAGTGTATGTTTGAATACGTGGGTACGTATATATATATATATATATTTATATTTATGCTTGTCTATATATGTATGCGTGTATGTGTATATATATATATATTTGTGTGTATATGTGCATATATATATATATGTGTGTGTGTGTGTGTATGTGTGTGTGTGTGTAAGTATGTGTCTGCATGCCATATACAATAGACGTATACGTGTGGTGTTCAGTATTCGTAATGCTTCGTCCTGGTTTTAATCATGTCGTTATATTAATTTGTATGTGGTGTAAAATAAATATCCGTTAAATATAAATAGATAAAACACATGTGGTATAGTACATCACCGTCTATATAATTATGAATTTTTATAAATATGTATATATATATATAAATATATACCTTTTACAGTTATGCACATATATATACTATATATCCACCAATCTCTCTCTGTCTCCCTTCCTCTCTATATATTCTATATATAATCACATAGATGACTACAAATATGCAAACATACAAACATACATATATATATATGCACACATAGGTACATACGAACATACATACATACATACATACATACATACATACGTACATACATACATACATACATACATACATACATACATACATACATACATACATACATATATACATACATATATTACATGCATACATACGTCCTTATATGAACATGCTTCTAATTCTATTTTTTTATTTCCCGTATTAATGGGCGCAACCAGTTCTATTGTTGAGAATCACAGTCGAAAATATTTCTATTGTAAAATATGGAGATTTGAAAAATAAAATAATCGGCATTCCAATAGCAATTAACACGAGCAATCATTCCCATATAAATGAAACAGAACACGTAGATTCAACTCCAGTAGGGAAAATAATTAAAGACTATATTCTAAGCCATTAAATATGATGTTTCACTTACAATTCTTTTGAATTCCATAAGTTAGAGAAAGTGATGTGTTTCATGCTGAAAAGTGAGACATGTTAAAGGGGCGTACATAAAATGATAATCTTTGTTGTGTTTGGATCCGTTGTATTTTGTGTAACATTTTACTAGCTCTTATCGTATCTATTTCTCAATAGTTATATACGTACATGTAAAATATAGTTTGCCAAAACAGCCTTAAGGAGGAATGCAATGTAGAAAAAGTAATATCAGAAAGTTTCGCTCGCCTCGTCTCCCTAACTGTAGACACAATATTAATTATCCCAATTATCCAAAGTATCTTTGCCTTTTTCATTGAGAAACACATACAAGATACACTGATACAAACTCACAAACGCACACACACATGCACACAAACAAACACACACACACACACACGCACACACACGCACACACACACACACACACACACACACACACACACACACGCACACACACACACACATATATATATATATATACATAGAGAGAAAGAGAGAGATAGAGAGATGGTAAAGTTTTCCACTTAGCAAAATCCCTCCCCGGGGTACAAGCTCCTGTTGTACAACGTTTTCTACGTAATAAAACGCGGATTATCAGATTGACAAATAATCACACACGCCTACAGATCTTCTGCGCATTACAGCCACCTTAACTCTGGAATACAACCCACACGAGACGGAGGTCGTAAGTGCATTGACAGCCACTTGTAACTGTAGTGACCCCCACGGAGCATACACACAAACACGCACACACACGCGCACACACACACACACACACACACACACACACACACACACACACACACATATACACACACACACACACACACACACACACGCACAGATATATATATATAGCTATATATACATACATATAAAATACCCTCACATTCCCACACAGAAACTGAATGAGGGTAACGGAATACAACAAACCCGAAATAAACACGACTCACCAAAATAACACTTTTAACAGAGTATATATACACATGTGTATCTATACAACGCATTTGTCAGAATAAGGGTGTCTATATATGTATCTCCTTATGGAAATGAAACCACGAATACAATCATCACACCACCATAAACACCGCAACCTTTCATCTTTATCACAAACGATAACACAACACCCACACCACACACAAAAACCAGCCAAGTCTACATACCAAACTCTCTACCGACAACCAGCACCCTCACGTCACCGCCCACTTCAACCTGCGACCGGCGCTACCAATTTATCACCACACCCACACTCTACATACACTACAGGCAAAAACATCCCTATGAATTAATCCACCAAGGCTTTGGGCTGCCCTTTCTAGCAGTTCGTCCCTCAGAGGCCACTGGTTCACGGCATTCCAATAGCAATTAACACGAGCAATCATTCCCATATAAATGAAATAGAACACGTAGATTCAACTCCAGTAGGGAAAAAATTAAAGACTATATTCTAAGCCATTAAATATGATGTTTCACTTTACTGAACATCATAGGAACTTCTGACTTTATCATACAGCATGTAAACATTTTTCCATTAACATTATAAGGGGTCTGACGAGCCGAGGCTAACAGAGTTGATTCAGATCGATACAGATCGAACCTTGACCTGATCAATGGCGAAACGCGCGTCACCATCCAATAAACGTAATAAAAGAGTAACCAATCGCCATTATCTTATTTCACTATGGCCAGTGGATTGGCAGTATCGGTAGAGAGTCGGACGCCATGCTTTGACGCATAGAGTTACGGCCCTTGCCATTCTGAGTTCAAATCCCGCCGAGGTTAACTTTGCCTTTCATCCTTATGGGGTCGATAAAATAAAGTACCAGTAATACACTGGGTAGTTGCTGGCCTTGTGCCAAAAGTAGAAACAATTATCTTATTTCACTATAATACACTCTGTCAAGCTCTACAACTCGACACTGAAGTGAACCTAAACTTCGAGTGCTCACCCGGGTGAACCCACAGCAATTCCAAGTTACACTACTTGGATATATATATATATATATATAAAACATGAGAAGAAAGACGAATACTGCGTGGTTTGCACATGGGTTACATATGATAAAAATAGTCCCTCGTCAGTGATTTTTCCAACCATCATTAGTATTTCATCGCATTAAAAATCGGATACCTCAGTTGGTGCGAGCAATAACTAAATAAAGTTATTGGGACCAGTAATTCGCGTAAAGCGAGGGGGACAAGTAAACAACATAGAAGGATAAAAGCAAACCGAAGATAGGAAAATAAACAAGCAACATGGTTGTCCGGTCAGCATAAGCTGAGTGAATGATGTGCTCAAAGGAGAAGAGACCCTGAGCTCTTTAAAATACAATATGTTGAAAAGGTAACACACCAGAGAGATATACACTGCGTTATCAATAATACAGGGAAATATAATATAGCGAGGGCCTATGCCTCCATTAATTTATCGTGATATTTCGCTCCTAATAACAGTCTTTCATACCTCTGTTTGGTTGAGCACACTTCTCTGAGTGGCTTTGGGCTGCCCTTTCTAGCAGTTCGTCCCCCAGAGGCCACTGGTTCACTGCCCTTAAACACGCTGTGACTTCTCTCCCCCACGTGTAGCTGGACAGTCAATTTAAAAATTCTCTTAGTGTTGTCTGAAATGTATAGCCTTACACACGCTGATGAACCGAGACTAACCCATTTATTTCAACAAATTATTGGTGAAACATCTCTTTGGATTTGTACGTGTGTTATATAGTTATAGAGGTATTTATTTACGCTTTAATTTATATTTTTAATTATCGCGTCTATAGTCTGCCTTTCATAGGTTATAGACTCCATACACTGGTGGTTCTTTTACCTGTATTATTGGTAACGCACTGTATATATCTCTGGTGTGTTACCTTTTCAACATATTGTATTTTAAAGAGCTCAGGATCTCTTCTCCTTTGAGCACATTATTTACAGGGAATAGCGAGGGCCTATGCCTCCGTTAATTTATCGTGATATATATATATAATATTATATATTTTATTTTGTGATTCTATAGACATGTTTTATGATATATAGCTCTGATTGTTTAATTTATTAATTTTTCATTGAGCCAAAAAGTGACCAGTTGCAACACACGTATATGTATGTGTATGTATATATATATATGTAAACTTTTATATGTAATAATCTCCCACTAGGTTGAGATACAAATTTGGCTGTATTGTGCTGTGCTTTCTAGCAATAATGCCACCAGTCGTAAGCAACTTCCACACCCCTTCCAACTTGACCGCGACTACGTCACGATTTTTAGCCATTTTGAAATAAATTCTTGGCGCGATCGTTTCGGAAAATTTAATGTCTAGATATGAGCGAGCTTCCTGAAGAATCCGGCGCTCGAGTTTATATAATTATTACATAATTATTGGAAAACTCAAAACACGGACGAAACCATGGTAGAGGTATTTAAATGTATTCTATGTTCTCCTAGTTTATTTTAAATTTAATTCTGCTTAGTTGACTGTATCTAGGCGATTACGATGTCGAAATATTCGATAAATATTCACTACAGCCGAAGCGAAGCGCTAGATTTGATTATTTGTTGGAGATTCATTCATAGAAGCCTCATTCGTATAGCCTGGTCTATTCGATTTTTTATATAGTTAATTATGCTAATTGGGAGAGGAAATAGTATATATTTTATCTTGTGATTCTATAGACATGTTTTATGATATATATATATATATATATATATATATATATATATATATATATATATATATATATATATATATATATATATATATATATATATAAATACATATATATCATACATATATAAATATACATACATGCAAGGATTAGTTGTGATGTTGGTCAGATGGTCGTATATACTAGTTGAAAATATTTCAATACATATTTAAATGTAGAAGGAGTTTGTCAATGGGAGAGTTAAACTGAGAAAGTTAGAAATACAGAAATATAGTATGTTTTATATATGTGCATTTATAGCCAGATAAATGAGATAAAATACTATAAATAAATGGCATAAATAAAAGTTATGCATCAGGAAAATAATATTAAACTGTAAACCGCACTACTTTCAGTTTGATTAAGTGTTATTGTTAAAACTTGAATATTTATTTTTATTTAAATACAGCCCCATAAGACCTTTTGAATTGTTCCGAGCTCTCATCGGCAAATTGGGTTAGGGATAAATTCACTCTTCAGATATCTATAGTATATACTTTCACCTAACAGACTCTGTAAACAGACACAACACAATAACTATGTTTTCCGAGCTTTGAAACCCATATTCATGGTCTAATATTTCTTTCAATAACATTTTGCTGACAACAGAAAGTAGTACTTGAACTGAATATTCCTAGAGACGGAACAGACTATCAAAAACGGAATTATGCCTAGAAAAATATGTTTATCTGTTAAATTAGAGAACGTGGTTGTACCAATGATAACTATAAAACCAGTGATCACTGTAATATTAGCAAATCGAATTGAATGGTTACAATACTATAGCAGAATGAGGAAAATCAGATCAGCAGTAATATACACTATCAAGGAAAAAGTTAGCTGGAAACAGTTTTGTGAAAAAAGGTAAGGAGGAGTTGAGTGAGTTAGGATTGCTTGTGTTGAGGTGGAAGAAGGCGAACCAAGCAAGACCAGGGGAACAAGGTTTACATTAGTAATGGTAAAATTAAAATAAAAACAGAGAGAAACAAAACGCTTTTTTGCCTTTATGTTACTATTCATTGTTAGCAGTTTCTGTTTATATAGTTAAGGTTATCCGATTATGTAGAAACAGTGCCTTTACAATTACTGGAGCAATACTTCATTGTGAACATCACTTAAGCTTTGTAGAAGGCCAGTGGTTGTACAGAATTTAGATTATTTCTGTCCTTCAATAAGAATGCCAGTATTTGTATTGTAATCGGTATATGTTGAATGTGAGATATAAAACTAATCAGTGAGGGTATTACTTCTCATTCGTAGTAAACTTAAGGTTTCTTGTTGCATGCTCTTGAAATCTATGGATTTCCCGAGTGCTTGATCGAAAGGGAATTCTATTGAAATTTACAAATATCAAGGTGTTAAATAAAACAATCAGCCCATGTTTATTATTTCGGTTATATTCATAAGACTAAAGAATGTTCCATGGTGTTGAAACTTTGAAATCACCCCAACTAAAGTGCCATTCGAATTCAATCAATACAAACTGGGGATTAAATACACATATATCATAGTTCAACGAAAAAAAGTTTAAATATATGTACGACATTCTAGAAAACTTCAATATATATGGCAATCAACAATGGATTATGATGTAAGAACAATGCCAATAATTTGTGGGGAAGTAGGGGGTCGAATAAATGGACCTCAGTGAGCTACAGCTACTTTATTTCATCGACACCGTAAGGATGTGAGGCAAAACTACTCATAGCGTTATTTTAACTCAGAACGTTGAGAGAGGTAATTCTATGCCGCAATGCATTTTGTCCGACCCTCTACCGACACCGCCAATCCACCGCCGTTATATACCAATTAACAATGAAATCTTGAATATACATTGAAAATTAATGGGATTTGTGACAGTGTATCCGTATGACCGTAGTATAAATTCCAACAAGATACGTGTTTCGACACGCATTCCTTCATATAGCAAGGTATATTTGGAATGTACCAAATGCATAATATTAAAGGCATATTAAATACATTTTCTTCTGAAAATAATAAAAAATACTTGCCTGATTAATTACATTTAATAATATCGATATGAAGTGAAACATTATAAAATTAATACGCCCAAAAGTGTTTTATAGGAGTTACTGTTAAATATAGAATGATAATGGTTACTTTATTTAAATATAGAATGATAATGAAATGAAAATATCAGGATATATACAGAATACGCACAAGTTAAACACGATAATCCTGATAGCTCTAATCAAGAGGTCCTTTATGCACACATGTAAAATCTCACTCTCATATATATTTTCATATATGTCTTCACAAGTACATACGTTTGCAGGTCTCTCTTTCTCTTTCTCTCTCTCCCCTCTCTCTCTCCCCCCATCTCTCTCTCTCTCTCTCTCTCTATATATATATATATATATATATATATATATATATATATATATATATATATATATATATGTATATATATACATATATATATGTGTGTGTGTGTGTGTGTTTGTATGTATGTGTATGAGTTGGTGTATGTGTTTGCGTGTTTGTATATGCATGTATCTTTGAGTATATGTATGTATTATTCATTTATGTGTGTGTAAAATGTAACTATTGGATATTATTTGCGAAAATTAATAGCAGACTGAAAACAGAGAGAAAATTAAAAACATTATAAATATCAACAATTATAAAATAATTGCATATTTCTGCTAATTTAGCACGATTTTAATCGGAATATATCAATACTTGTATCGTTTATGGTTATTTTTATTTTATTTTAATGTTTGCTTTTTATGATTTGTCTTAATGTTCAATCAATGTCGATGATAACACCCTTTAAGTTTAAATCTAAGTGCAATAAAAGGATGATAAATTGGTAACCTCAAAGTTAGCTTCCAGTTAATATTCGCATTATCTCTATTAATTTATGCTTTACACAGATAATCGGGGTGTTTTTATGAACTCACACACTTTATACTCACATACTAAAACGTCTAAATAGAAAATAGCACATATTAAATATATACATATAATATATATATATATATATATAACCAAATGTTAATAAGGTTCATTGATTACTCAATGAATATAGTTTTACAATAGATTAAAAGCACTCAAAAAAGAAGTTTTCTGGAGTTATAAATATTATTCAAAATATTAATAAATGAAGACGTTCATATAATCAAAATATATGTTTATTATATGTATTTCGGAGATACTGTGCTGTTTTTTTCAGTAAGTCCTCATAAGATAAAATATATGAATTGATGTATGACATACCTCAACTCTCTTGATGGTTCATCAAGATCTCATAAATATATATAATAAAACATATATTTTGAATAATATATATATATATATATTAGGATTGGTGCTCTGAAATCGCGATGTATACATGAATGTATGCATAGTATGTTTGGCAATATACCGTTTTGAAGACCTTACGCTATCATTTTAAAGTAGTGACTATATCACTTATTTCTTTTCCGCGAAAGAAGGCTGAGAAGCTAACAGTCTGTTTCATGCTGTTTGACAATCAACAGAGCTACGCACTGCCCTCTTCCGCCGAAAATTATAAAAGCTGGATTCTTATAGAATTCCAGTAATAATCAGGAGCTGATTATACTGAGCGATTGCCGGGCCAGCAACATTTAAGTAGTATGATTGGTGCTCTGAAATAGCGATGTATACATGAATGTATGCATAGTATATTTGGGAATATACTGTATGTTTAATTAAAACCATGTTGAAGACCTTACGCTATCATTTTAAAGTAGTGACTATGTCACTTACTTCATATATATATAGTAATAATAATACATTTGAAGACTAAAATCCAATGAGGGCTCGATAAGGATAAATATATATCAAATATATAAGAACCGTAGAGCAAATATTTATTTTAATAACAGATTAAACTCAGAAGCGTTTCAGTGGATCGCGTTAAGGGTGAAAGCAGCGATTCTTTGCTTAAACTTTAATCTGTTATTTTAATATATATATATATATATATATATATATATATATATATATATATATATATATATATATATATATATATATATACATATATATATATATATATATATATATATATATATATATATATATATATATATATATATATATATATATACATATATATATATATATATATATAAATATATATATATATATATATATATATATATATATATATATATATATATATTCTTCGTTGTAGTCGTGTCCTTCTGTTTCCCTCCATGGGATTATTTTGCTCAATTTTCTAGCCATGCAAAGCAGTTTCTCCACCCGAGTTTCTTACATATTCTCTATCTCTCCCGATTATCTTTTTCTTCAGCCTTCCTCTATTACTGACTCTATATCTATCTATCCTTTTTTCTGTCTCACCCCCCCCCCTCGTTTTCTCCCTCTCTCTTACTGTATATATATATATATACATATACATATATGCTCAATACATGTATTACTCAGAGAGTTGACTTAAAAACCATATAAAAAAAAGGAAATTAAAAAAATGAAAATGGGAAGCGGTAACGAAGGACATATCTGACTATGGGAAAGAAGAAGAATGGACTATAAATGCCATAAATGTGAGGAAATGGGAGCGGGAGGTGGAAACGGCGATGGTTTCTAAGCCTAGAACGGAGCCGTTTTTGAGCTGCGCCTCCTGGACAGTTGATGTTTCTATTTTGTGGAAGAGCTCGGAATTACAGGGTCCGAGACGTCTCAGGTCTCTACGGAGAAAAGTGCGGACAGAAAATGGCCGGACAATACCCGGTATTTGATTGTCTTTCTCTCCTCAGC
>OZ024742.1:82627596-82635096 GCA_964016885.1 Eledone cirrhosa
ACTACATGGGCCGCAAATTTGTGATCTGTGAAGTTGATTTAGATAGACTCCATAGGCAAGTGGCCGGCTATTGGAAGCTGAACGCGTCGTTCCCGGCGCGCAAAGCTTACACAGACCGGATTAGCGAATTAGTTGGCGGACCAAATCGGAGTATGGACTTCGGCGCATACCTCGACGGACTGCCGCAGCTCTCGACGACCACAGCGCAGTGCTGGGAAAAGACTATAATAGCAGGTGAAATAAGGGAAGCGATGTCTGACTGCAGGAGGGATAAATCGCTAGGTTTTGATGGTCTGCCCTACGAGCTTTATGCGTATATGCCAGAATCGTTCGGCGACCTCTTGGCAGATGTCTACTGCAAATGGCAGCAGAACGGGAGCATTTCCCGTTTTGTGAGCCGGGGTCAGTGGTGCTGCTGAGAAAAGACCCGAACAAGGGGGACGCTATAGACAACTTCAGGCCCATAACTCTGCTAAACGCAGATTTCAAGATATGGCCAGGGTGTTAGCAAAGAGATTGGCGCATGTCGTCGGTGGTCTGGTGTGAGATGCGCAGATATGCACCATTCTGGACAGATCCATCCACGACAACCTCCATCTCATGCGATACATCATAGAGAGAGTGGTGCTCTCATCAACTTGGACCAATCTAAAGCATTTGATAGGTTCGACTATCGGTACCGGGCTGTGGTTTTCGAGGCGGCCGGCTTCCGGCTCGTTTTAGGTGCTGGATGACTGCGATGCACAGCAACATCTGCTCGAGGTGAGGCTGAATTGTCACCTGTCGCAGCCGTTGATCATCATACGCTCGGTCCGCCATGGTTGTCCCCTCTCATCCCTCTTGTACGTACTGACACTCGAGCCATTACTGTACAAATTGGAGACCATGATGGTGGAGGGGGCTCGCGAAACGGGATGCGGGAGATCCATGTTGGTTCACGCCGATGTCGTCACCGTGGTAGTGTCGAGCATCAAACACGCCCAGGTGCTCGGCACCGCTCTCAAGGAGCAAAGAAAAAACAGTAAAAGTCGGTGGACTTGCAACTCGGAACCTGGAGAGGAAAGTCCAAGCAGTCCGACAGCATCGTGGGATGCCGGACCGAACTACAGGTTAAATTGCTCGGGGTCTGGTTCGGTCCGGGCCTCCAGATTGAGAAAAAATGGAGCGAGGTGACGAGCAGGGTGGCTTCTCTCACCCAGAAATGGGCCGAGAGGAGGCTGTCTCTGAAATGTCCGGGTAAGGTGGCAAATGCGTACATCGCGTCTGTCATCTGCTACCGCCTGGCCGTCGTACCTTGCCCCACCCAACTCTCACCAAAATGGAGCGTCTACTCTTTCGCTTTTCGTGGAAAGGACGTGCTCCCATGGTCAGACGATCCTTCTGCTGTCAGCACCTGTTGCGTGGAGGACTGGGCATGCCGTGGTTGATGATGCGCAAACATGCGCTGAGGCTGCGACATATCTGGTGCTTCCTTGACGGTGAACAGGTGTCGTCGCCGTTTGGCGGACACGCTTTTCCCGAGCTCGTCTCGTTGACGGAGCTGCAGTTCTGGATCACGGAAAGACCGAGGGATAGCGCTTAAAAGCTGGAATGTCTCCAAGCGCTAACCGCACTCTACCAGCTGGGCACTGATATCGGTGGAACATCCAGCTCGAGCCTGTCCGAGATGCGCGCAGGACGACGAAACCGTCCTGCACGCACTCCTTCAGTGCCCGAGGATTGCTGACTTGTGGAGCTATGTCGAACAGTTGCTGTCGCGTGTAGGACGGATCCGGTTATCGACTGAGTCCATTGTTCAGATAGCCCCGCCATCCTCCTTTAAAGAGGAGGAAGGGCAGGCAGCTTTCATCTTCCTGTTAGCCATGGCAAAAGAGATTGTGTGGTAGACAAGGTTGAAAGGGTTAAAGACGGACACTTTCCTCTCCGGCCAATCCCTGATTAACTTTTTCAAGTTTCACCTGAAGAGGAGAATCAGTGTTGAGAGGCAAGTGCTGTCTTCTAGTAAGTTTGTTGAAAGTGGCGAGTCTGGTCCGAGTGAACGGTCCCGCTCTTAGTATGCGCCTGTAGACTGAGGCGTGGGAAAATTGAGAGAGAGAGTTTGCCCTGGTGGTCAGGGTGGCCGTGGTCTTTTGTGAGGTTTTCGCCACGAGTGATCCCCGGAGGCTTCCCCCGTTTGGGGGAATTTTTGTTGTTTGAAATGTTTTAATTTGTTTTTACGCGTTTCTGTCTTGTTATAACATTTTTACATGGCCAAAATCCACTTTGTATCGTCCTGTGCCGTCTGTAATGTTTTTCTTCATGTTAGCCCTTGTGGCCAATAAAGAAACCATTATTATTTGTAACTCTTTTGTTCTAGATGTTATACCGACACTATACCAAAAAAGCGAGCTATAGCCAATAGCTAAATGTCCTTTGGGTAATTCCTTCTCCTTCAACTTTCCAACACCCTACTTAGAATTCTCGCTGTTCCCAGCAAGGCTGCCTAATGCAACAATCATTTTCTGATGGTACTTCCTAGCTTGTCAACTAATGCATCCAAACCTTCTACTAACTGCTCCCAGCGCGTCATCCACAATCGCCCCCACTTCTACGTGTCTCATTCTAACAGGTTTCTGATTTCTCTCTTCAGTTCCTGGTATTTCTCAATTTTCTCACTTTTATTTTCATTCACCCTGTGATCCCACGGGGACGCAATATTAACAATACATGCCTTGTTATTCGTCTCTACGACAAGAATGTCGCACTGGATGGTCATGTCCCACAAGATCGTATAGTGTTTATTTTCATCCACTCGTTCCGGGTGGTGTTCTTAACATTTCTCACTTCTGCTCATGTGATACTTATGAACCATCTGACAATGTTGTCGTGCCTTTAATTGTACTCTTTCTCGGAGAGCATCTTACATCCACTAATAGCCAAACCTCATCCTATCCTCATATCTGAGGCACGAGATAATGGGCGTATGGACCATCACCTTCCATTTGTTGCTGTCTCTTGTCATTGCCCTACATTCCGCCAAACTCCTTCCTATCTATTCCTTAATATCATATGCCCAACTTTAATTTTCTTACTCCTGCCATATATATCTTGTTTGCATACAATGCCAGATTATTTTCTTTACAGCTAATGAGACCTTTCACTATCATGATAGATACAACCTGTCCACGTCACGTTAGGCGTGTAGGTGTCCTTTTAATGTCATCATTTTCCTGGTTTATCTATCAAGCTTCTTCAGTTCATCCTTTCTCCGCGCTATCACACCAGCATTGAAACAGTTCATGTGTTGAGAGCCAGTATCTTATTCCTATCACTTAATTTTATCTTTAACACCAACTCCGTTTACATTCGTTTAATAATACTTCTTTCATTTCCTTCTAAATTATTTGGTTTGTTTCCAGGATGCCGAAGTACTCATCGTCAATTTTCTACATAACTTGTCCATCTAGTAATTCAATTACTTCCATCTCATTAATTCTACCTCAATTCAGTAGTAGCACCTCACACTTTTGTATGTCAAAATTAATTCCTATGTCCATACTGAATGTATAAACTGTCTGGACAAGGGAATCAATATGTCCTCCCCACTCGTAACCAGCCTTTGACCATCTGAACACATGCAAATGAACCCATACACAGTAAAAACAGCAAAGTTGAAAGACTGTTTCCCTGAAATATTCCTTTGTTGATCTTCACTATTCCCGATGTGTATCTACATGATGTCAGCTCAGATTTCCAACCATCAATACCACTCACCACAGACTGTCTAACGTCAGTGCAATACCAAACATTTCAAACATTCTACTATCCAACTTTGTGGCACCATGTCGTTAGCCTTGCTATAATCGATGCAGGCCACGGCAAGATTTGAGTGTCTCTTTCTGCATTCTTTAAGAATCGCTTTGTCAAACATCGATTGATCCTTAGCCCCCCTGTTTCTGCTAGATCCCATCTGCTCGGCAGGTAATTTCTCCACCGGGTATTCATAAATTCCCTCATTGACATTTGTCCTAAGATTTCACATAAAAGGGAGGCAAGAGAAATGTCTAATGATGTCAATTGCGTTTCTAGTGATGTGTTCCCTCAAATACGACATCACACTACCAAATGTTAGCCATTCTAGCAACCTCTCCTCTCCATTCAATATGTTATACAGTTGCTCAGCAATTCTCCCATTCTCCTCGCACACTCTCTCTCTGTCGAGAGTTTTCCAGCTTGGTATCTTTCTACACTAGGAAGTTACCATATAAGAAGTTATGTGGAATTAACCCTATTGATTATTCCCAAAGTCATTTTAGATGTTTGTCAGCCACTCCATATTTCTATTCTGCTTTCTTCTTACACTCCAGGTATCACTCCAAAACTTCTAACATTCATCCGAATCAGGGAGTGCATCACCATTTCTCACACTGCCATTTACCTCCTGATAGAATTTCTTCTGATTTTGTTGGAAACATACATTCTGCTCATCCTGCGTGATACATTGTCCATACCTCTTGATATTTGAAGGTTTGGTAAAATATATATGTAGCTAGAAATGTTGTGAAATAGGATGAGTGTTTCTGAAATATTACTTGCTGCTGAGAGGGTGGGGTCAGAGGAGAAACTGGCATAAAGTATAAAGATCCCATAACTCCTTTTGGAGTCATCTGGCGCGTCTAGGGTACTTTTGGAGTCATCTCCAAATCTGAACACAGTCTATTTTTCTATAGAGGAAGAATCGACCTCAGTAATGGACACGTACTTTTTTATCAAAAGGATTAAAGGCAAGTTGTCCGGAGAGGGATTTGAGCTCAAAGTGTGCAATAAGTTGGGCGAATACCGTAAAACATTCTATCGGACGTCTTAACAGCAGAACTGTGTCTACACAAAACCCGAAAGAGCAACGGTAATCGATATATCCACATCGACATCATTTCTATAGACTCAACCGTAGGTGTCATTTCAAGGGAAGAGTTCGCAGAAAAGAAAAGTTATCATCAGTCATGCAGATATATTAAATTGCATTTTGATTTCTTACCAACATTGAACAGCAGGGAATGCCAGTGTCATTAGGTCTACGGTAGAAATGCCTGCGGTGTTTAATTACATCCGTTACGTCATAAGCTCAAATGTTGCTGATGATCTCCCACCGCTCATTTTTAAAAAGCGTTAAAATAAAATACGGATATATTATTCAACGGCTTTTATATTCACTAATTATTTTTATTTGTATGTATATGTACGGTCAAGTCTAAAGCCAAAATTAACAAATTAATTTTTTAGACTTCAATAACCGAGATCCATTCTCAGTAGTCCACTAGGCCTTGTACAATTTCAAACATATATTTTCCAAACATATATTAATGGGTACATTACTAGTATTTGCAATTTATCTGCACGGTGGAAACTAAAATGGCGCTACATTTTCTAATTTAAAAAGAAATTATATCGAATATTGTACTTCATAAAATCAAGACCATCATATGTTTGAGCATCACTTGCGATCACAGCGATAAAAATAATATAGGAATATCTATATAAATAATATCAAAAGACATTTTGATTTCGCCGATTGCAGCTCATTCTCTGTAATTTTCCAGCAATGTCAATGTACGAAAAAGAATGAATTTCACTTTTAATATACCCCTCGTAAATGATAGCGGCCAAGTGAAATTGGAGCTAATAGGCAATTTTACTGCTATTTTACGTATGTTAAAATCAAGAATTTTATTTTATATCTGCATATATATATATATGAATATATATATATATATATATATATATATATATATATATATATATATATATATATATATATATATATATATATTTATATATATATATATATATACACATACAGAACACACCCACTTACACCGGCACACATACCCATATATATGTATGTATATGTATATATTGATACGATATTTATATAGGTGTGTGTGTGTGTTCTATATATATATATATATATATATATATATATATATATGCGTGTGTGTGCGCGCGTGTGTGTGTGTGTGTGTAAGTATGTATATACATTGCATATCTCTCTACCCACTCTGCATCTCCCCAGGCATTGACTGCTCCCATGAATAGTGGCCTCCGCAGTCTCAGCACTGCCGGCTCGAACAAAATTATATATATTATAAAAATGTTATATATATTATATATATGTGTGTATATATTATATATATGTATATCTGTGTGTGTGTGTGTGTGTGTGTGTGTGTGTGTGTGTGTGTGTGTGTGTGTGTGTGTGTGTGTGTGTGTGTGTGTGTGTGTGTGTGTGTGTGTAATTATTAAGACCAGTTATTACATTATACTAATCAGATGGCGTGTTTCCCCTTTGGCAAAAAGAATCCTGCGTTAAATGATCGCCGACTGATTAACAATCGTGAATCCTTCAACAACCCATGTCATAACCCTCTATTGAACAACCTCATAAACTAAATTATGAACAGGACTAGGGAAATACAATTTAGAAATACAAGTCAGATTTCCACAACCAGATTGATTGTATAATTGCAAACCGCCAAGATGAGTATAAGGTGGGCCCACATACCTTCGGATAAACCCAAAGATTTTTGTCACATGAGCACAGATAAGTATAAAAATCCATACGGAAAGAATTAAGGTAAAACTACAAGGAAAGCAAGCACTGCCAATGCTCTTAAATAAATAAATCATCACACATCTATTATTATGCACCAAATTAATATTGACTATCGTACCGAGCCATTTTAACTCAAATACCTCGAAACGATAACCAAAATTCCCAGAATACCCCAACAATAAGGCTGATGAGCTCGTCAAATTCTGACATCGGTCCAATAAGTATGATTTTACGTCAATCTCTGGTTGAACACCCAAGCAATCAATTGGCTTCTTAGCCTATAAGACAGACAAATTCACGAATTCTCTGCAGCTAGAAATTGACAGTTATATTTCTTCTATCTCGCCTGTACAATTGTTTGGTAATAACCCACATTCTAAGAAAAGCTACATTACATTCAACAGAATTGTAACGACCCCTGTAATGCTGTCAATGAATTAGGGAAAAGTTATTTTCCTCAGATTTCCAGACATGTAACTAATGAAGACTTTGTTCATGATTACACCTCGTATGAAAGCGTGATACTAAATTGGAGGTGATATAAGGGGATAATACATATATTTCAAGGTTTATTAATAATTTACTATTGAAATAGTACAAATTATAGGCTCACTTAAACATAACATCTCCCCTCCTACAGAATTTTACATTGGAAAATACTAATCCTAACGTAAGTAAAACCATTGATAAACAATATAAGTGCGAATTCCTGAAAGATAACCAACTGAAGGCGTAAAGCGAAATCTGCGGTTGGAGTAGGTTTCTAGGGAGAAATAGTATGACTTGGTGGTGGAGCAGTGAAGTGGAGGAGAAAAAATAAGGCCAAATGTCAGTCATGGAAAGAATGGCAGAATGGAGGAAGTAGTGAGCACTAATGGGATTCTTGTAGAGAAATTATGTGACAGATA
>OZ024742.1:82640096-82647596 GCA_964016885.1 Eledone cirrhosa
TATGTATGGTAATATGTATATATCGATGGTAATAAGGTAGTAATAAATTACTGTCTTTCACTGTTTAGGGTTTAAAATATATATAACTATAAAAAGTTTTAGTATATACATAACCATAAATAGTATCCTTAATCCTATATTTTTATATATATTTTTTATGTGTATTTGGTGTATACATTCGTATGCGTGCGGGTATGAGCGTTGCCTGGGTTCTGTATGTGCGTGTGGGTTTGTTTTTGTTTTTTTCTGTACGTGCGTCTCTATGAACCACCAAATAGAATATTAGTCTACGACTTCTTTTATACCATAAACGTGGTTTTGTCTTTGCGTGTAATTGTTTTTCTCCGCTCCAAATAATG
This sequence comes from Eledone cirrhosa, assembly GCA_964016885.1. Classification (NCBI taxonomy): domain Eukaryota; kingdom Metazoa; phylum Mollusca; class Cephalopoda; order Octopoda; family Eledonidae; genus Eledone; species Eledone cirrhosa. Next base: position 82,640,456 of record OZ024742.1, read on the forward strand.
ACGTATTATATTCGTGTGTTCCCGTTCTTTGCCAGGGAACTTTTCCACGAACAAAACTATCGTCTTCCTGTCTTCTTCCGGTTGCAACGTTTTTTGAAATATTCACTTCTGCGTTCACAGATTGACTTTGTTAGTTTCAGAAGATAACGTTAAGGATGAAAGCAGCGATTCTTTGCTTAAACTTTAATCTGTTATTTTAATATATATATTTAAAAGAATAGAGGTGTAACACACGAGATGTGATATATTAGTAAAAGGAAAAGAAAATGCTGACAAATTTTTCCCAGTGAAAAATAGTTTAATTAGGAATAAGTAAAAATTAGTAATAAGTATTGGTTAGTATTCAATTTTAGTTTTAAGTTTTTACCGGTTGCGCATTTCTAATGCTTTTCAAAAATAATTTTGAGATAGAGCGCCCGTGATGTTTGCTCTAATCTGATCAGTTTGGGAAATTCTACCTGTTTTATGTGAAAAAAGTGGCTCCAGAGGTATTAAGATTTGGTTGGTTGTTGAATGTCACGTGAATGAGTACTATAAGTTTCGCGCCAATTCGTGTTGCAAAAATTCTTGTAGTCAAAACAATTTTGATTGGTCGGTAGAGGTGACGTGAATGTTAAAAATTGATTTTGCGCCAAATGTAGGTTTGTCGAAGAGTGTCCTTTTTCGCCTGATTGAGAAGTCACTGAACAATAAGTCCGTTAAGACAAATATGTGTGTGTGTGTTTATGTGTGTGTGGGGGGGTGTAAGTGTGTGTGTGTAGCAGAGTGATTCGTGGTAGAGGGTTTCGGTCAGTAGGAATGTGTCTGTACGTGTGTGGGGGATATTTTAATATGTTGAAAGATATTTTTCAGCTCTTGTCTTATACGGATAAGTGTGTGTGTGTGTGTGTGTGTGTGAGTGTTTGTGTATATATCTATGTTTGTATGTTAGTGTACGCGTGTGTATGTGTGTGTATATGTGTGTATGTGTGTGTGTCGGTTGACCAGTATTTTTGTGATACTGGTAAAAATGGTGTATATTATTCGATATTTTCGGTAATTTGCAAAAACGATTCTCTCAAAGGAACATCAAAAACATTAATAACAAAAGGGGTGATATGATATATAGTATTGTCATAACACGAAGATGTGTGTGAGTGTCCATATTGTACGTACTGCAAGGGGAATCCATTAGGCCCTGCCGTATGGGAATACTTGTGTACAAATATGTATGTGCCCATCAGTGTGCAATGCATGTGTGCGTATATGTATGTGTGTGTGTCAGCACGTTTATATCTATAGACATCAAAAGGTATGCAAATTTGTGTATATTTGTGTTGCACCAAGTACATGTGTGTTTACGTATGTCATTGTGTTTATATGTGTATAGAGATGTATGTAGGATGTATGCTGATGTAGGTATGTATGTTGACGTGTGTATGTTGTGGTTTCGTCTTAGGTAGAAGTGTTTAGACGGGGTCCGTATTTGTTAATAAAGTGAGATTCCTTGCTGATGCGCTGGGTGTGGGTGGCATTATCTTTAAATTTGTAGAGGGGAAAGATTCTAGATTGGGATGATTTTGGGCGGCACAGGTATTAATGTGTTCACTCAGTGACATTTTCCTGTATTCCCGTATTTTAATTTGGGATCTATGGGCAGTCATGCGTTAGCGGATGCTGTGTTTGGTCTGGCCTATGTATTGTTCTCGACAACCTGAGCAAGTTAATACATATATTAGATTTTCTGATGCGCATGTGAAATTGTGTTTTACTATAAAACGTTGTCCTTCTTTGAAATAGAATTCCGAACCCTCTATTAGGTTGATGCATATAACACAGTTGGGTCTATCGCATATTTTTACAGTGGGTTTCGTTGATGTGGTTGGCAGTACTTTGGCATGTGTTAGGATATTTTTCATTGACTTAGATTTTCTTTTGCTCTTTATGATATCGTGTGTTCGAAGTATTTAGTTCATTCTATGGTCCTTTTTTAACACAGGGATGTTCTAGAGGATGGTGTCAAAGGCCTCATTGTTGAGGGGGTATTGTGTGGAGATGTATGGAAGAGCTTTTAGTTTCGGTTGATTTACTTGGTGTTGGGAATATTTAGGACGCAACCGTCTTTTCTCATTGATATATATATATATATATATATATATGTGTATATATATATATATATATATATTTATATAAATATATATATATATATATATATATATATATATATATATATATATATATATATATATATATATATATATATATATATATATATATATATATATATACACATATATATACATATATATATACATATATATATATATATATATATATATACATATATATACATATATATATTTTATATATATATATATATATATACATATATATATATATATCAATCAGAAAAGACGGTCACGTCCTAAATATTCCGAACATGTTCGAAGTTAATCGGTAGTAAATCAAATGACCTTTATTTTTATATTGTTTGAAAGGGCGGTGGATTGGCAGTACCGATAGAGTCGGACACCATGCTTTGCACCATAGCGTTACTGTCCTTTACGGTCTGAGTTCAATCCCACCGAGGTTAACGTTGCCTTTCTTCCTTACGGGGGTCGATAAAATAAAGGACCAGTAATGTACTGGAGTCGATTTAATAGACTTTTCTCTTCCCCCAAATTACCGGCCTTGTGCCTATACTAGAAATCATTATTATATTGTATGTTGAAATACTATACATACTTTAAGTGCGAACGTATATAGACTATGATTCTCGGTAGAAATGTATCCAATATATTTATGTTGACTGCCAAATTCACAACTCCATCTTTCCCTTGTTCATAAACAAGATTTTTGATCGATTGCAACGCAAATTATTATATTCTTTTCACTTTCCGATGGTAGCTGATACTGGCTACGTATGTTCAATGTTTCCTTAACAAAATTGTGTAGGTATCGAACCATCGGTTGGGAGAGAGAATCAACATTCTGATATTCAGCTGTACTGCCCAGGAGGACAGTACAAGTGGGAATGGGGATACTCTAAAGTCTCTGGCTTTCGAATCTGTCATGCAATAGAAAGGATCAGGATACGAAAAAGGCGGCTTATTAGATTTGGCTTAGAAATCACTTTTCCTCATTAAACCCGCTGTAAAAGCAGGCTTTATACGTTGCGACGGTGACAGTAAAGGCATCCAAGTCTAACCACTCCGAAGCTGAAGTCAAAAGAGAAATGAAAGACCTCAAAAGTGGCAAGCCCTCACTGCTGGATGAATTCCGCTTCTGTGATTAGAAGAAAAAAGAACTTCGATGCAGTTGGGTACCAGTGTTTATGAATGTCACTACATCAATGACAATTGTTAGTAATAATCCCTCTTTTCAAAAAGGAGACAAGACAGTTGCGCTAATTATAGAATAAAAACCTGGTTAAATTTCCTCACTAAATTCCATGCTAAAAGTTGAGAAGGAGTTGATGGGATATTCCCCAGTTGAAGTGAGCATTTTCACCGGACATAATACTGTCAACGAAATATCCACTGTGTCGTACGACATTAAATATTATTTGTTGTATGTTCATGGACCACGATGATGCATATGTCTGCGTTCCACGCAACGTAATATGGAATGTTTCTGCCCTAATATCGGATCGTTGAACATATTCTTGATACCATAAAGATCTTATTCGCATGAAATGTGTTCGAATAAATTGTGTTAAGACGACATCGTTCAATGTGAGTAGCAAAGTCCGACACGTTCTTAATATTAATTAATATAGTTAGTATACCAAGCTGTGTTGGAATTTGTATCATATCGGCGGGTGAAGGATCAGTGGCTTAGAATTTATAGACGATATTGTGTTAGTAACGGGTCGAATGGATTTCCGACATGCACTGAATAGTTTTGCTGCTGAACGCATCCGGTCAGGAATGGAAATCGTTTTTTCGAAGACTGGGGCAATTGTCCAATCCAGAAAGTCTGCGTAGTGAACACTGCATGGTAGTGGAGTCACACTGAAGCAGTTGGAAAGTTCAAGTATCGCATTGTTGTTTACATGAGGGGAGGCAGAAAGGAAGATCAATTAAATGCAAGAATTTTGTGGTGGTAAAATAATATGCCAGCTTCAGTACTGAATCAGCAATTAAAGGGTGGTAGTTCAAAAAGTCAAACTCACTATCTTCAATTCGGAATTCGTGCCTATGATCATGTATATAAGTATTCGGTCACAAGCGGAAGAATTGGGGTAGAACATATGCTCGATGTGTGGGTAATAACCATATAATTTGATAGGCGTAGCTTTAAATGGGAGCCTCTTCAAGGAATGTCTGAAAACTCATCCCGACATGATCCTCCCAGTTATACGTTGGCAAATGTGTAGTTATTTTACGCGTATCTTTGCCGAAGGAGCTTATGTTTTCACATTTATATTGTAGAACGTGTATGACGTACCTCTGTTTGGATGTTATGCACGTCCAACCTGAATGGTACAGCTTTCTTGAGTATCACATATGTTTAACTATAATGTCGAAAGCGAAGGAAATGTATAACTTGTGTCTGTAAAATATGGTTTACATAATAAAAACTGTTTTATTGTAAAAACGCAGTTGTCTTTTGTGGTTATGAAAACGGAAAAGAAAGGGAAAGAAAAATTCTCAAGGCTCATAGAAGAATGGGAGAGAGAATGGGGGTGATGGTATTTAGGCCCAAAGTGCGGCGGTGGGGGGCTGCGCCCAGCGGACAAGACAGTAAAAGCATACCTACGGTCAACGGCCAGTGACAAGCTACAACAGCCACCCCTCCTCGCGGCACTCCTGCTTCATGCGTTCCTATCTTGCAGAGATGGTCAGCAGTATGGGATCCAAGTCGACCTGATGATTCACGGGCCACTGTTGCGTAGGAGAAGCGACCGAACAATCCCCAATATTTGTTTGTCTACCTTTCATCTACATTGCGGGTCGCTGTAACATGGTTTTTGAGTGAACCGAATAAGGTGGATGAGAAAAACGTGTCACAACATGTAGCGTCCCAGATGGGGGAACTACCTCCTCGAATGGGACGAGGGTAATTCTATCAGTTTGCTTGCTGTTTCCGCGGTCGGAGCCTGGTGCCTCCTGTTCAAACTGAAAATATTGGCTCACTTAGTTGTTGAAAAATACCGAAATTGGCGAGACGCTAATTGACGTACACAAGTAAAGTAGAATCTAATAGGAAATGTAGTTTTGAGATTTCTACAAGAGTTGTAAATGTGAATGTATGATTGGTGTTTACACGTAATAATAGATTTTTTTTTATATACGTTAACAGATTCATTTCATTTTATGGCAGTGCGTATATGCGACCAAAAACGTAGATCTTTGGGAGTTGTTTGGGTTGAGATCATAAACAGTAAGCACCAGCATATCAAAGAAGATGATTTCAGACATGATGTATGAGTCAGACGCTAATCACAGTTACTGCTAAATAACTTAATGACGAGTTTTATTCAATCACATATAAATTTAGAAGTTTGTCTGGACACATTAATGTGAAGTGTGATAAGTAGAGAAACGTGATAAAGAACAAAAACTTAACGGATGTGTTTGCCAGATTTCTAGGGAGGCAGTGTGTTAAGTGATATTGGAAGGTATAATATGGACATAGTCAGGTGATCGCACTAAAAGGTATAGAGTATTGAAGACAGAAAAGGTGTAGAATATGGGGTATAACCAATTCTCATGGTTGTATTAAATAAAATATATATCATATTACGTCATAGACTAATTGGGTTGATTTTATATATACGATATTGCAGAGGTGATAAGAAAACTTTACATGAGGCAATAGAGTTTGAAGTAAGCGCTTAGACAAATAGAAACACACACATGCATATATATATATATATATATAAATGCATGTATGTATATATATATATATATATATATATATATATATTTATTTATTTATCGTTTCTAAATTTGTTTAGAAAGATTCTTCATCTGAAAACGTGTGTTGAAACCGATATTGTTAGGCTTTGGGAGGGTCATGTTGCCAATAAGAAAGACACGCACCAGTTGCTTTCACTCCAATTATTATAAATGAAATTTATAAATTTAAGAATTTATAAATTTCCGGTTGTTTGTTCATATATTGTCAAATTTCTTTCGTCACACATTCTGTGACCTCTTCAATGACTGGGGATTATTTTCTTTGTGTTTGTGCCTCTCCTTTGTTCTATCCTACGCCATCTTGTTTTGTGTGTGTTGCGTGCTTAGTTTGCGTATGTGTTACATCCGGGTGTCTGTGTATGTTAATATTTGTTTATTTATTTGTTTATTTACATGTTACTGGTTGGTTGTTTGTTCTATGTGTGTGTGTGTTTTCATTCTGTCCTTAATTGTAAGTCGTGATGTTGCTATTCCATTCATGTTTTCTATTTAATTTTGATTGAGGCAGCTCGTAGTATAGGAAAACGGTTAAATGAACACTGGCGAAAACTTCAAGATAAAAAAGAATCATGAATACTCAACCAACATGCTAAAATAGAACATAAGGGCAAATTAGAGAACAGAGAAATAAAAATAGAATCTACACACAGAAAAGACGCAATGTTTAGACAAATCACAGAGGCAATAAACATAAATGAACTCCAACCAAAATTAAATAGAAAACATGAATGGAATAGCAACATCACAACTTACAATTAAGGACAAAATGAAAACAGACACACACATAGAACAAACAACCAACCAGTAATATGTAAATAAACAAATAAATAAACAAATATAAACACACACAGACACCCGGATGTAACACATACGTAAACTAAGGACGCAACACACACAAAAACAAGATGGCGTAGGATAGAATAAAGGAGAAGCACAAACACAAAGAAAAAAATCCCCAGTCACTTAAGAGCTCACATGATGTGTGACAAAAGAACTTTGAGAATATATGAACAGCCGTCCGGTTATGGAACCAACGAACCAACCGGAAATTTATAAATTCTTAAATTTATAAATTTAATATATGATAAATTGGAGTGAAAGGAACTGATGCGTGTGTTTCTTATTGGAAACATGACCCTCCCAAAGCATAACAATATCGGTTTCAACACACGTTTTCAGGTGAAAAATCTTTCTAAGCAAATTCAGAAACGAAATATATATATATATATATATATATA
>OZ024742.1:82652596-82695096 GCA_964016885.1 Eledone cirrhosa
GAATTCATGTAACCATGAAAGGGCACTTAATTACTAATGGGTAAAAATCTATAATATTTATAACACACCCGATAATATGTAAGGAAGGATATTTCGGAAAATTATCCAGGAAAGACGTGTCAAACCTAATAGCGTACATTGGTACATAAAAACTATAGGGCAAGAGAGCCAGCAAACATTAAAAAAGCCACGTTAAAAGTACAATATATGGCCAATACTCGAAATACAACATAGTAATATAATCCGAGAAATAAGATATAACAAATATAATATCATATACAATACAGTGCAATATATAATACAGAAATAAAAATGTATATATATATATACACACACACTCACACACATATATATGCACACACATATACACATTTACACATACACATATTAACACAAATATATATATATATGCACTATAATAGAATAATCATTTTTTAATGTTTGCTGGCTCTCTTGCCCTATAGTTTTTATGTACCAATGTACCCTATTAGGTTTGACACGTCTTTCCTGGTGATCTTCAACGGCAAATATACGATAAGATGTATAGAGATATAGGCAATTCAAATACATACAGCAATATAATATTACATATTAATATTACAACACAAAACATATAATTGCAGGGGAGAAAGATTTAAATCATATTTACTCAATATATTCATCCACACAAGTGACAAAGGATAGGAAATACAGACAGAAGCTACAAATTATAGCAAAACAAAACAAAAACAAAAACGCGTAGACACAAACAAACTGTTAGGTGAAAATAAATGATACCACTATTCAAAGTCAAATAACTGAATCGAAACCCTTTTTAATTTTAATTAATCTATTAAAAGTTAAATAAACATTATGGTACACTCCATTTGGAACAAAGTTTAAGTCACTAATGCCGATAGAAATTAAGATATTCCAATAAATGAGCGAATACATTCATCGAATATATATTTAATTTCCGTTATGACGACTGACGTTATCCAAAGTAAAGATTCCAATAAAAAACTATGGTGGACAAAAAGGAACAGAAAGAAGTAAAACTATGGAGGACAATGGAAACTTTTTTAATGTTTGCTGGCTCTCTTGCCCTATAGTTTTTATGTACCAATGTACCCTATTAGGTTTGACACGTCTTTCCTGGATAATTTTCCGAAATATCCTTCCTTACATATTATCGGGTGTGTTATACATATTATAAATGTTTACCCATTAGTAATTAAGTGCCCTTTTATAGTTACCTGAATTATATATATGTCGCAACATCCTAGACCTTGCCTCCTTATCCGGTTTATATATTACCTGCATATTATATCTTATAATGTAACATTTAAATTTCTATTTTGCTATTTCTCTATTCTTCTGAATTTTGGCTTGTTCTAGCCGTTGATTTTTTTGTCTTTTCCTTGCTCTGAAGAGTCCTAATTACTGGGACGAAACATTGTCAGCGAATAAAGATGTTTAATGTATTAAAGGCTTCTTTGTTGATTTATATAATTTTTTCGGCTCTGTCTGATAACATTGAGCTATCTCTTGTATTGTCATTTCTCTAATGCGATGAGTGTGTTTGACTCTAATGCACTCAAGTGTTTTTATCTTATATAAATATATATATATATATATATATATATATATGTGTGTGTGTGTGTGTATGTGTGTATATATATATATATATATATATATATATGTGTGTGTGTGTGTGTGTGTGTGTATATATATATATATATATATATATATATATATATATATATATATATATATATATATATATATTTATAAATACAAAGATCGGAATTAAGAGTATTCCGCAGTTCACTCTAATAATAATAATAGTATTAGCTCAAAGAAGGATAGAGAATTTCCTTCTGAGCTCAAATGCAAATATATTACACAAAGAGAAGTGTGTTACACAGTGAGATGTGTGTAAAGAATTATTACAAGTGAGTTTTACCGTTACTGTATAGAGAACAATATCTACAGGTTTAGCAATTAAATAGAAAAAAGTCAGAATCAAATCTCTGAATTAGAGTTTTAAATTACCAACCTTATAACTATAAGTTTGCTGATACGAATTTCGCTTGGTTTCACCACTGATATGTGCAGTATAACAGGTCACAGGATCCTCAGTCAGCAAATATGGACACTGTTCACGACACATCTAACCTCATGGATAGAGAGATAGCTAATATATACGCTCCCCAGAGCAGGGCGAAATCAAGTGTTATTTGCATCAAATACCTGCTCTCATGGTTTGGGGAATATGCTAGAGAGGGCAGCCCAACCATTCGAATTTATTAGCTCAACAATTTGGAGCTCGTTAAGTATAGAAAGATCGGAATTAAGAGTATTCCGCAGTTCACTGTAATAATAATAATAGTATTAGCTCAAAGAAGAATAGAGAATTTTCTTCTGAGCTCAAATGTAAAGTGAAACGAACCGAGATTCGTATCAGCAAACTTATAGTTATAGGGTTAGTAATTTAAAACTCTAATTCAGAGATTTGATTATGACTTACTTTTTTTCTATTTAATTGCTAAACCTGTAGATATTGTTCTCTATACAGTAACGGTAAAACTCACTTGTAATAATTCTTTACACACATCTCACTGTGTAACACACTTCTCTTTGTGTAATATATTTATATTTATATATATATATATTTATATATATATATATATATACATATATATATATATATATATATATATATATATATATATATATACATATATATATATATATATTTATTTGGTTCCTTTACCGGTTTCCCAGTTCTTCTGCTTTTCAAAAGTATAGTTGAGATGGAGGGTCTGTGGTTTTTCTCACTACAGACCCTCCATCTCAACTCTACTTTCTTTTGAAAAGCAGAGGAACTGCAAAACCGGTAAAGGAACCGAATAAATATATATATATTTAAAAAAATCAGACTCCAGTTGCATTATCGATTTCATCGTTTTTTCTTTATATATATATAGATTGTATATATATATATATATATAAGAAAAAAAGATGAAATCGATAATGCAACTGGAGTCTGATTTTTTTAAATATATATATATTTATTTGGTTCCTTTACCGGTTTTGCAGTTCCTCTGCTTTTCAAAAGAAAGTAGAGTTGAGATGGAGGGTCTGTAGTGAGAAAAACCACAGACCCTCCATCTCAACTCGACTTTTGAAAAGCAGAAGAACTGCGAAACCGGTAAAGGAACGAAATAAATATATATATTTTTTTAAATAAGACTCCAGTTGCATTTTTGATTTCATTTTTCTTTCTGTATACTTAAACTCGTGTAGGACACCTCGGTTAATTTTCATTTTGTAAAAAAACTTCACTTTCACACACATATATATATATATATATATATATATATATATATATATATATATATATATATATATATATATGTATATATATAATTAAGTATGTGTGTGTGTCTGTGGGTCTGTGTATTACATATAACGGCCTACATCTTACGACCGATTTTCATGAAACTTTACAGGCTCATAGATTAGTCATCGAGAAGTGTTATCTATATATCAGCGTATCGTTGTTTTTTATTCCTGGGTCTTTCTGCAGATAAAAATTGATAGGGGTGTCACCTTTTATTAGGTATCGCAAAATAAGATTTTTGGCTCTAACTCCCACATTTTGCCACCAATTTCGTTCAAATTTTAAAGCAAAATAGAATTTATCATTGCACTTCCTGTAATAGCTTTTCCTTTGCAGGTGTTCTTCAGGGACGGCGTAGCAGCTGTTTAAATAATCAAAAAATTTCCACTTTTTCGGCTCTAGCTTCCACATTAATCAACCTACTTTGTTCAAATTTTACACTACGCTATATCTAATTATTTCACGTCTTAAAGTGGCTTTATATTTTGGATCTTTTTTCAGGAACGACGTGGCAGCCTCTTAAATATCGAAAATACCACCTTTCGCTCAAATTTCCGCCTTTTAGGCTCTAACTCCCACACTTTTCAACCGATTTCGTTCAAATTCGAAACTTCGGTTCCACGTCGCAGATATATCAATTTATTTGGTTCAACTTTTATACTACGAGAACCTATCATTTCACATCTTATAGTAGCTTTACACTTTGCATTTTTTGTTCAGGGACGGCGCGGGAGTCGTTTAACTCTTCAATATACGATTTTTTCCATCTCCCACATATTGCATACGATTTCACTCAACATTTCACCATTTGCTACACCTTACGACCGATTTTCAAGAAACTCGCCAGCTCATCAATTTCTAACCGGCTCTTGGTCAAAGGCAAAACGATGGCCACTGACGTTGTCTGAGCTTTGAGTTGTGTATTTGAGAATTCATCGGTTTCCAATCAAGTAGCGTGAAGAAATTTGGCTTAGTGTCAGAGGTCATAACCTCCCTCCCCCAGTATACCCCTTCGTCAGTCACCCGCGTTTCTCAGTGATAGCGGTCATCACCACCCTCCCCCGCATGGCCTGTGTGTGGCCATAGATGAGTCATCGAGAAGCAGTCACTAAGATCAACACCTTTTCATCGAAGCAGATATTATTTTACCTACCCAGGCAACGCTGGGTACTGCTGCTAGTATATATATATATATATATATATATATATATATGTGGAGGTACGTACGTGTAAAGCTGAGGGATGCAATTGAGTATTTGTTGTATGTATATTGCTATGTGTATCTCACAAAATGTTCATTCAGTCTCTTTACTTATGATGTATATACACGAAAATTATGATTGCAAGAGGTGACAATATTAAGTCTGACTAAAAGATAATGAGCTTGTAATTCGCTCAATGTTTATCGTTCGTTGAAAACATCGTTCTAGAAATAGGTAATTTGTTTCACAGACTCATATTTGTTCTCCCAATTAAAATGTCTCGCATATTGACGAAATGGAGCCATTCTCCTTACCAACACACACACACACACACACACACACACACACACACACACACACACACATACATATATATATATATATATATATATATATATATATATATATATATATATATATATATATATGTATGTATGTCTCTATGCATGTATGTATGTATTATCATGTTAAACGTATATCACTTAATAATATATTACTTCCATATTGATTTCACGTATTTTTGAGTGGTTGTTATTTTAATAGCATAGCTTGAAGTAAATTCCGTAAAGTAGTTTCCTTCTGTTACCTGGCCATGTAAAATGTGGTATAGCTTCAAGTTACATTATTCATTTTCTCTTAAAATTCGCAAAAAGTATTTAAGTTCGTTTTCTGTTAGCCAGCAGTAGTTTTCTGAAAGATAGTTCGAAAACATTTTAAATACATAGTGGGCGATATAAAAGTATATGATAGTTCATCAGAGTACACCCTCGTAAATAATCATAATCAAGCAATATGATACTGGAGATGAAATTAAAATTTAACTTGACTTGCTATTGTATTTCAATAATATGTATTATTTGTAGCTCCTGTATCTCTCGATCATTAAGAGTGATGATATGTTATACATGTCCATTTAGAGCAAGTAAACTGCGCTAAACACACCCACGTTACCCGTCAGTTCAATTTAGCACCTCCCATATTTTCATCATTAGCAAATCCACATCACTTAAATTGAAATTACTTTATTTTTAAATGAAACAACGGACGTTAAAATTTAAATTAAATACAAATCCTAGATGTCTCGCCAAATCGCAGGGCAGTTAGAAAATCTATTCATACCTCTTATTCATTCACATTACTGTGATCACAATTTTGGTTGTCCTATACTTTTTATTACTTCGTCTGCCATCTTCTAAACGTGTATTTGTCGTCCAACTCCTTCTATTGCTGAACTATTCCCACCCATGTGAATACACCTTTTCTATCTATACAAAAACTTTTCTTTCGCAACAGTAGATTAGCTATGTCGACCAGTTATATCACAAGACTTACAATATAATTCCACAGTGGGGAAGATATTTGTGGATATGACATCACTTAAATACATTCATTAAAATACATTCATTAAAAAGAAAAGACAGGATAAACATCCGAGCAATTAGAACCGCGAACAAGATTTCTGTATCAAACTAGACTGAATGTGAGAAGGGATAGTGTAGACTATCAAAATACACAACAAAGTGCCATCCACGACCGTTCATATACGATCACATCCACTAATAAATGTTATCTGCATTACCCCACAAACTTAAATATTTACCCTCCACGCACTAAATGACATCGCCAAAGTTCCCTTCACTACGGACTCGAAATAAATAGATTTATAATCTGTATCAATAATTTTCCATCCGTTAGGTGAGATATATATTTTTATCTTCCATATTACATAAAAACATGTAAAACTATATTAGGACAGGGAGAATGGAGTTCCACTGATGCAATTGGCAACATTCAAATATCTTGGGGCCGTGTTCAGGAATGGGGAATACTGAATATGAAATTCAGTGGATTGCAGGTGCTGGTGCAGTAATGTACCAGCTTCAGTAAACGGTAATCGGAAGAAATGGGTAGATGTAAAACTCAAGGTCGCTATCTTCAACTTGCTATTCATAGCAACCTTTATATAAAATCCTGAATCTCAGAGGGTGCCCGAAAGAATACGATCGAGAATACTAGCAGCCGAGATGAAGTTCCTACAAAGGGTCCTTGGAGTATCGTTAATCGATAGAGTGTATAGCAAGGAGATAAGAAATCGTTCTAGCTACAGCCGCTCCTTCTATTAGCTGAGCGATCATAGCGCGGATACTACGGACACGTGCATGTAATGTCCCAGGAAACGGTCGCTGGACATAATACAGGCAGCAGCATCCGGCAGGAAATCGAAGGGAAGACTTGGAGCAAAATTACTGGATTACACCCCTAAGCTCGATTCTATTCACCTAGGTATCTAGCTGAATCATTTGGAAACGATTGCTTGACACGACTTGCTTGAAGGCCTGCCTGGGGACTATGCCCCCATGTGTCTTCAATAAATATGTTATTAAATGTATACCTGCCTCGTTGTACCCATATTCAATATGTTGTGGGAGAATGAAATTTACAAGAATATCTGAAACATGTGGTAATATATACTGCAATATAAATATACCTTGGTAAAATATATTTCAGATAAGACATATACTAATTTTATCGAACATACATAGCATATAGGGAATTGTGCATTAATATCAATTGACATTATTAAATAAAAATGATTAATATTATTATGAACATTTTTCTTTATATAAGTATAAAAAATATATTTTATCGAATATATAATTACAAACTCTACAGTCTCAACCGATTTCGAGTGTACTTCCAATATAATTAATATTGATTACAAATATCAGCTATAATGACGGTAGAAAAAGTATTAAATGGAATGAGAGACAAAAGTAATATAAAGCAACTAACTACACCTAAGTAACTTTGGTAATATGAGTAAAAGAAATATTCGTATATTATGGCTTCGGGATCACAGAGAAATGTGTATACATACAAATTCCTCCCATTGTGAAAGAAAAACGTTGATATGTACAACCGATGGTTTTCACGCGGTAATTAAATATAGGATACTATTATCAGGGATATATGTGGATTTAGATGTTCTTTTTAGTAGCTGTCAAGATATAGATGGTGAAATGTATGTATTTGCGCTGCATGCTTTTTCAGGCCGATTGTCAGCCCAAATTCATCACATGCTGCCGAGAAGAAATCCATCAGGAGTTGAATGTTTTCTGTGAGTCTAACAAGATCACAACTGTCTGCATAAAGGAGATCACGAATGAGTCAGATGTATGTTTTGACGTACGAGGAATCGTCGGTTGTTAAAAGGGCTGCCTGCTGTTCGATAACGTATATATGCCAACATCGTTGTTGCAGAATGCTTTCAGAAAAAAAGTAGCTCACCGTTGACACAGACCAATGATCTCATGCAATGAACGTATAAACACTGTTAACCGTTCAGGGCAAGTAAGTTTTAAGAGTATACGCTAAAATGCATGTCTATCGACAGTGTCAAAGGCCTTCGTGAGATCAAGAAAGCAATTGCTCCAATCAAGCTTTTACTTACACTTCTCCAGCATCTGTCGGGCCGTGAATGTCATATCTGTAATACCTCCATATGGACGAAAAGCTCACTGAGAGGACGGGCAAAGATTTTACTAACAAATTATATAAGAGTGATCCACAGTAGTTTTCATAAACATCTTTCGGTCCCTTCTTGTAGAAGGAGATAAGGATGGTACCCTTCCAGTCCTGTGGACTGCATCTTTCAACCACACCTGGTAGTATATGTTATGCAGCAGATCATACACTTTAGGACCACCCTGTTGCACTATTTCAGTCACTATACCATCACTCGCAGGTGATATGCCAGTGTTCATTTTCCCACTGCAGTCTCAACCTCTCCCAAAGCGGGACGATCATCAAACTTGTTAATTACAAGAGCCTGCACATTGGTTTCAATCACGTCAGGATTCTTTAGAAGTTTTATCCATCTGAGATTTTCCTGCACCTTCATTCCAGCATACAAAAACTTGTCTAGGCATGCATCTTTTCCCTTAGAAGAATTTAAACTAGGGGTCCATTTGCAGTATACCAGTCCTAATGTTTTTCTATGCACAGCCCAAAGCCGTGGCTGCTGCCTTATAAAGCTCTCTGGGGAAAATAGACATCTATCATCACTGTTGTTAACTTCAATTTGCTGAACTGATTCTTGGATTTTCGTTCGTTTTTCTGGGCAGGCCAATTGTGTATTATTTATACGTCTCTGCACTCTGAACCATAATGCATCATCTTCTTCCAGAAACGAACACAGAGAGTTGCTCTTAGGAGCCGGTAGTCTGTTCAGCACTCTGCCCTCTCATGTAACGGATAGATCTGACATCCCACAAATCGTTACATCTTACAATGGCATAATCAATTATATGCTAATGACGTGAAAGTCGTTGCATTCAGGTCCTCTTGTACTTGTTCATCTCTCTGAACCAAACCTGTATTCCTGCCAAACATGTAACAGGAGTTCATTTTTATTGCATTTTCCCATTCCATGACACACTATGCTGCTCCATCTAGTAACGTCACAACCAACACGAGCGTTTAAATTAGCCAACAGTAAACGCTTGTCATCTCTATTTACATTCTTCAAAACTATTCGTATAAAATTCATATATTTCTTCTTGGAGACTTACAAGAGTTGATTCATACATACTGGACGAAGTCATAAAACGGTTAAATTAGAGCGGGAACCTAAGTGTCATAATCCAATCAGAGATAGCATGCGGAAGCTGTGTTACATGTTGCACCAGCGCGCTTTTTAGACCAACACCGACACCAGCTTAATGACGCTCATTTTCTGACCAGCCCTTGTACAATAAAGTGTATCCGGACCTTGGTTCCTCTAGTTGACCATCCTCTGGTAATCATGTTTCCGATACCAATAGAATACTTTACAGATAAGAGCAGTTCGACGTTCAGGATTGTTTGAGACTGGGACATTCGATAGGGGCGCACATTCCATGAAGCAATGTTCAATGAGCCATTGAAGATGTCAAATTATGTCCATTGTTTGTCTTAGTTTCATCTTAAGGTTTTTTCTTATCAGAGTTTCTTTCTCGCAAAAATTTGGATGGCCGTTGACACTTATGAGTTCCTGCGCCGTTTGACTGGTATTGCTTTTCACCCCACTGGATATCCAGAAATCATCATCCACCCCAATCTGGCTTGGTTGGGTTGCCAATTTAGGCACCGACGACCCGGCCATGCGACAGGTTGTACTGGTTTGCATATTACCAGTAGCGTTCGAAAATGACCTGACACTACATACATACACACACACACATATATACACTTGTACGCATGAGTAAACGAGCGTGTATGTGGGCGGTTGTATGATTGTGTGTAGCATAATACTTACCGTGTCTCGATGACGCTCTGCATAGGTGTATGCAATGCATATGTAATTAGTAAAAATATTACACAACATTTGTTTTGGTATTAGCTGTTTTACTCTCAAATTAACACTATCAAGAAGGAAATGTCTTTACTCCAGAGGTTTACATCAACGTGATATACGTGGTTCAAGTTACTTGGCAAAGACCCAAATATATAATGACGACAATACCCCAGTTTTGATTTGTTCTGAATTGTTCCGAAATATTTGAACAGTAGTCAGTCACTTACGTCTCATATTAATATGATAAGGCTCAGACCCTTAGTGAATGGTGTATAGAAATAAATATAAAACATAATATTAAATGGGTTTATGCAGAAACCTAAGGCCTACATTAATTCATTAAAAACAAAAGGATCTCCACTACGAAAATGATTAAATCTTAAATGACTGAATATTTCAAGTTCAATTTCCAAATAATTGCATAATATCCTAATTTTAAAGAATTTCTTACAGGATTTATTGACATCATCTTCAAGTTCTGTTGAATATTATATATAATAATTGTCCTCCCAAATTATACTAGCTTTGTTTCCAAAGAATGAAGCCAAAACACAGCTACATGAGATGCTTGTTAATGCCGGTATTAGGCAAACATATAATGCGTCTGGAAGACTTGAAAACACTTCTTTAGAAACGTTACTTTTAAACGGTATATATCATATTTAATGTATACAATTCTCTATTCAAATATTCACTTCATATACTCGTATTTCCCCCCCACCAAATTTACGGATTCATAATATATAATAAAATCATTATTCCGGCTTTATCTAGTCCCCCCTTTCTAAATCAGGCAGGAGAAACTGTACAATTTTCATAATTTCTTCCAAACTATTTCCCCACAAATATAAACATATTGATTCTCGCAAAATTTATGTGCAGAATAAATATTTATGTTAACACTATAAACATCGCGTTCTGGCATATACCGAATAGATGATCTTGATACATGTTTTGTAATATCGTCATTAAGTAACAATATGTAGGTAAATAGCAGAAACCGCCAAGCTTGGGTTCGATCCTCTACTTTTCCTAATAATAATAATAATAATAATAATAATAATAATAATAATAATAATAATGATTTATTTATTAACCACAAGGGTTTACATAAAGTAGACATTAAGGACAGTGCAAGACAATGCAGGACGGTACAAATGGGCATTTCTGCGTGTAAAAAACAAAAACAGAGGATGTAACAAAAAATAACAATGAAAAATTCCCCAATAGGGGGGAGACTTCGGAGGGACATTTGTGGAGAAAACCCAGTAAAAAGCCACAATGACCCTGACCACCAAGGCAAGTGCCCTCTCCCAGTTTTCCACCTTTAATTTACAGATATATACTCAGAGTAGGCCCATTCACTCGGGCCATTCTTGCTTCTCTCACCCATTTCAATTCTGGGAAGAGAGCACTTCCCTCTCTACTCTGATTTTCCTTTTCAAATGAAATTTGAAAAAGTCAATCAGAGCATCACGGAAGAGGTAAGTGCTCGTCTTCAGCCCTTTCAAACGTGTCCACCATACTATCTCTTTCACCATGGCCACCAGGCAGATAAAAACTGCCTGCTCTTCCCGGCTAAAGGAGGAGGGGGGGGCAATCCTCACGATGGACTCAGATGATAGCCGGATCCGTCCTAAACGCGACAGCAGGTGTTCGACATAAACCCACAAGTCAGCAATTTTCGGACACTGGACGAGTGCGTGCAGGACGGTTTCGTCGCCCTGCGCGCATCTCGGAAATGCCCGGCTGACGGCACCTCCATGCCTGTAGAGTTTATCCCGAACTGGCAAGGCTCCTCGGTAGCACTGCCAGGCCAGAGATTTCTGGAAGTTGTCCATAGGCCCTGGCCCGAAAGTTCTTCCGAAGAGATTGGCTAGTTGATTTTCGTCGACGCCTAGAATTTCCCCAAGTACGTCGTCGCTCTTACCCTCCACTAATCCTCTATAGAACGCTGAGGTGGAGTTTCCACCGATCACATTGCCCGATTGGTCGAGGGCTGTGAGCGCCTGAAGACATTCCAGTCTCCAGGCGCTCCCTCTCGGTCTTCGCTTGACCCAGGACTGCAGCTCCGTCAAGGAAACGAGCTGGGGAAATACGCGCCTAGCAAACGGCGAACACACCTGATCACCGTCGAGGAAGAGGTGGAGATGTCGTAGCCTGAGCGCGTGCCTGCGCATCATCAGCCACAGCATGCCCAGCCCTCCACGTAGCGGGTGTTGACAACAGATGGACCGCCTGACCATCGGAGCACGTCCCTTCCACAAAAAGCGAAAGAGCAAACGCTCCAGCGCAGTCAGGCGAGGCTTAGGACAAGGTACGACGGTCAGGCGGTAGCAGATGACAGACACGATGTACGCGTTAGCCACCTCCGCTCGACCTTTCAGGGATAGCTTCCTCTCCGCCCATTTCTGGGTGAGAGAAGCCACCCTGCTCGTCACCTCGTCCCAGTTTTTGTCCGTCTGGAGGTCCGGACCGAACCAGACCCCTAGCAATTTAACCGGTCCGTCCGTTCAGCGTCCGACGACGCTGTTGGACGGCATGGACCTGCCTCTCCAGGTGCCGAGCTGCAGGCCCACTGACTTTTCCTGGTTGATCATTGCTCCTGTCACCGCTTCGTATTCTCTTAGTGTAGTGCCGATCGCCTCGATGTGTTTGGCGTTCGACACCACTACGGTGACATCGTCGGCATATGCTGACACGGATCTTCCGCATCCTAGTTCGCGCGGGACTCCCCTCAACGTCTCCAGTTTGTGCAGTAATGGCTCGAGAGTCAATACGTACAAGAGGGACGAGAGGGGACATCCTTGGCGGACCGAGCGAATGATGTTGAACGGTTCCGACAGGTAACCGTTCACTCTCACCACAGAGCAGATGTCGCTGTGCATGGCAGCGATCCAGCCTCTGAAGACGGGCCCAAAGCCAGCCGCCCCCAGGACTGCCGCTAGGTAACGATGGTCGACCCTATCGAAAGCTTTCGACTGATCTAAATTGATCAAGGACCCACCCGTGCCAGGTTCCTTAGCTACCCTCTCTATGATGTATCGCATGAGGTGGAGGTTGTCGTGGATGGATCTGTCGGGAATGGCGCATGTCAGCGCCTCTCCCACCAGACCACCAACGATAAGCGCCAACCTCTTTGCTAGCACCTTGGCCAAAATCTTGAACTCTGTGTTTAGCAGAGTTATGGGCCGGAAATTGTCTATGTTATCCCCCTTGTTCAGATCCTTTCTCAGCAGTGCCACCGCTCCTCGGCTCACAGAACTGGAAATTCTCCCGTTCTGTTGCCAGTTGCAGTAGACGTCCGCCAAGAGGCCTCCGAACAAGTCTGGCATCTGTACGTAAAGTTCATAGGGCAGACCATCCAAACCAGGCGATTTAGCCCTTGTGCAACCAGTCATTGCCTCCCTTACTTCAGCGGCTATTATGGGCTTTTCGCAACACTTCGCCTCAGTGGCCGAGAACCGCGGCAGTCCGTCGAGGTAGACACTAAAGTCCATCCCTCTACCCGGCCCACCGCTGCCCCCGAACAGCTGAGCGAAGTGTCGCTGAAAAGCTTCACACATTTGCCCGGGATCGAGTAGCATGCGCCTGTCGTGGTCCACCAAGGACCGGATCGTGGCTTTGTTGCCACGACGCGCCTCCGCCACTCGGGCCCATTGAACGTCTTTCGTCCTCTCGTGTCTGAGAGCACGCACCCTTGCTCTGACAACGCAGCCTTCGAGCTTTGCATTGAAGAATTGGTCAAGGGCCAATTTCGCCGCAAGCACGTCGGTCGCAATGCCTTTGCTAAGCGCCTCGTCTAATTTTCTAACTAGTTCTCCCTCTGCTCTATTTTTCTCTATTGCTAAAGCCTTACTAAACCTAATCGATTCTATTCTAATCGCTCTTTTCAGAGCAAACCACCACTTGTTGTTGACGATGGCCCCCGTCAACGCCCGCTTAACTAGTTCGCTAATCCGGTCTCTGTAGGCCTTGCGCGCTGGTAAGGACGCGTTTAGCTTCCAGTAGCCGGGTCCTCGTCTATGAAGCCTATCTAAGTCAAGCACACAGATCACGAATTTGTGGTCCGTGTAGCTGACTATCTTGAATTGTGGACAGCCTATGCTAGACCTATCTATTTCCCTACAAAATACTCTATCTAGATATGATCTGGATGACCCGATACGATTTGTCCAAGTCCACATTGGCACATTCGGGAAATCCAATCGGTACATGTCAGACAGTTCAAAACGCCTGAGCAGGATGGTGAGGCTCTTGCACCCTCCACCCCTATCCGCTAATCCCACACAGTCCCAGCGTGCATCTAAGATTCCGTTCCAGTCGCCCACTAACACTAAAGAGCGGGACGTTCCAAGAAAGGTCTCCAGACGCCGGAAGAAATCAGGCCGCCCTGCTCCTGTCGGGGCATAGACGGCCACTAGCCTGAAAGCTTGCCCGTCTCCGCTGGTCACGTCCAGCACCACCAGCTTACCCTCTGGGTCCAGGAAGATGGCCCGTATGGCGAGATCCAAACCTCTCCGAAAAAGCACAGCAACTCCTCCACCCGATCCAGGACGGCTGGGAGATGCGTACACATCGTAGCCGCCGAAGATCGGTGCGAAAGCCTGTGCTCGGAGATTCTGGTCTCGCTGATGGCCACTACATCTATGTTTAGTGACCTGAGGTCGTTGAGCAGGTGACCCTGCTTCCATGACGACCCCAAGCTACGCGCATTTATGCTGCCTATTCTGAGTGAGGTCATGTTGAAAAGGAGTGGAAAAGATGGGAAAGACCACTTACCTTACTTCTCGTATGGGAAGGACGGTTTTTCCATCCTTTTCACTGCTTGTGGCCTCCTCAGGAAGGATGTCCTTATAAATCCTCCTGGAAAGTGCTTGTCGGAAGTCTCCGATGTCTTTGAGGAATTTTTTTTTTTAGTGTCATGTACGTTTTCTGTGTGATGCGAGTGATTTGTATGTGTGGAGGTGGTGTGAATTTTGGGGTTGTTGTGTAGTCTTTTTCTGTGATGCTGGTGTTGTGTTGGATGTAGTGTAATAATTGCTTGTTGTTCAAATTTAATTGTTTCTACTTTAGGCACAAGGCCAGCAACTACCCAGTGCCTCACTGGTACTTTATTTTATCGACCCCGTAAGGATGAAAGGCAAAGTCAACCTCGGCGGGATTTGAACTCAGATCGTAAAGGGCTTGTTGTTCAAATTTAATGCTGTGTAGTGTGTATCGTTTTGGTTGTTTTGTTTTGTTTGCGTTTGTTGTGGGTGTGTTTCTGTTTCGCATTTTGGTGACTTTTGTGGTGTAGGTGATGGTGGTGTTGGGGTTAATGATGGTGATGGTTTTGGTGTTTGGGTTGATGGGGTTGGTTATGCTGGTGTGGATGGTGGCATATCTGTCCTAACATTTTTGTTTTCTTAATTTATTTGTTTCCCTCTGTATTTTGTTTTTGGAGGGGGAAGGAAGAGAATTTTTTCTTTTTTGGTTTCTTTTTTTTTTCCGGATATCGTTTCCCACTCCTCGTCGTCACAACCTGTCTCCAGTTGCGATAGGCCGGGGAGTGGAAAATCCTCCACAGGCGTTAGTTTTGCTTGTGGCGTGGTGGATGGTGTAGGCGCTGGTGCTAGTTCTGAAGTGTTGGGTGGTGGCGGTGTTGGTTTTGCTGGTGGTGCTGGTGGTGTTGGTTTTGCTACTGTTGCTGGGGTTGTTGCTGTTATAGTTGCTTCTATTGTTGCTGCTACAGTTGGTGCTGCCATCTCTGCTACTGGTGGTGTTGATGATTGTGTCACTGGGGTGGGTAGGAGAGGTGGCCTCAACCTTTTAGCCTGAGGGCAGAAAGCCCTTAGGTGGTTTCCTTCACCACAAACAACACACCTAGGTCTTCTGCCCTCGGCAATTACCGTGAGGTGACTGCCGTCAGTGAGGTATATTACCTCTGGGATCTCCTCAATGCTTTTTTGGTCCGCTTGGATCAGGAGCTCCATCCCAGATCCGGACCAGTTCTCCTGCTTTTCTTTTGCTATTGCTATTATTTTTGTGTTGGCTTCGATGCCGGCGAGGACGGCCGCTATTAGCCAGGGAATTTCGATGGCCGGTGGAACGTGGGTCACCCTGATCTTTACGAGTCTCTGGCCACAATAGCTTGGGACGAGTGTGAAGTCGTCACTTCTTAATGGGGCCATGGAGTGTTCTCTAGCCTCCTCTGGTGTTTCAAAGAACACGTCAACGGTTCAATACTTCTGCCCACGTCAGATGTGGGTTTTTCTTGCCCACACATGTCCCAAAGTTTTTTGGATTTGGGACTCGGATGCCCGTTCCACTCGGCGCGATTTTACATTTATTGTTCGATACGACACGGTGCATAGGCGCCGATGCTCCATTTTATTAGGTGGGGGGGGGGGTGAGGCTGACCCTGTATCCATCTTTCTTTACCATTTGTTTGGCATTTTCTAAATCCTCCTGAGTTACCGTAAATGCTTCGATCTGTTTTGCTACTCTGGCAAAACTGAGGGCGGTTTTTATAATGTCATTGTTGTTGTTGTTGCTATCGTTATTTGTGTTAATATTAATTTTAGTTTCAGTTGTGGTGGTGGTGACGTCAGTCGTCTTTGGTGGGGAAGAGTCCATTTTGCTTGATTTCATTTCGACACCAGGAGTTAATTTATTTTTTTCTTCTTTTGTTTCTGTTGTCGCGGTGGTGGTGGGGGGGGGGGTTGTCGCGGTGGTGGTGGTGGAGGCTTTAACACCTGCAGTCATTGGTAATGGCGGGAAATGAATGTCTGCCTGAGACAAATTTAAAATATTGCTACTGCTTATATTTTTGTTTGTGTTGGCAAACGTAGTAACATTTACAATGGTGGTGTCGGTGTGAGGTGTTAATTTGTATGGAAGGCTTTCAGCTGCTTGGTGCAGAGGTGAATTAGCCATTTTTTTCAAATAAATTTGTTGATAATCATAAAAGTTTAAAATTTTGGGCACAAGGCCCCAATCTTTTTGGGTGTCCTTTTCGGAAAACAATGTATGTGCGCTTATATATGATTAACAATAAAAATTTTCCATAAATGGAAATAACAAACCTTTGCGGAGCTCACGATGATACGATTTACTACGTAGGTCGCCAATAATAATAATAATAATAATAAGGAACCACGCGATGCAGACAATGATCTGAATACTGAGATAAATAATACCTGGAACAGAGATACGGCTACTGAGGAGATGAATGCTGACGGGCTAGGACAAGATTCGGTTGACATCCTAAATTTAGTGTTAGATGAATTGAACAATGATAGTGGGAGACCTATGAACCTAAGATTTGTAGACAGGAAAAAGTTAAAAGAAACAACAGCTAAGGTAAACAAAGCCTTCCCCAGTGCAACAATATCCTCAAAGCAACAGCAAATACGGTGAGGAAAATACTTGGTATAAAAGCGAGAGGAAACAACAGACAAGAAAGTGCAGAGCCTTGGTGGAAGAACCGACTGAGTGGTCAAATCAGGGAAATGAGAAATGACATAGGAAAGCTTGAGTCACTACTGAATGGGACACTAAAAAACATAGGCACTAAAAATAGACCGGAAATAAAGTACAAAACTAGGAGGAAAAAGCTAAATATTATCATAGAGGAACTGAAGCAACGCATTGTAGCAAAGAGTGCAAATATCAGGCGATACGAGAACAGAGTCAGTCAGTATAAACAGAACCGCATGTTCGACAACAACCAGAAGATGATGTTTGGACAGCTTGGGGGAAAGAAAGAGGCAACGACTTGATCCCTGGGGCGGAACAAACTAAAACATTCTGGAGAGGAATATGGGAGCAGGATGTTAGACATAATGACCAGGCAGGGTGGATTGAGACAGTACAGAGGGAGATCGGTGAGCAGGCACACCAACAAACTGATTTGAGTATCACAGTTGAAACTCTTAAGGGGCAGGCCAAAAAACTAACCAACTGGAAATCGCCAGGCCCAGATGGTGTGCAGGGGTATTGGATTAAAAATTTAACATCCCTCCACCCGAGACTGACAGCCATGTTCAATGACTGCTTGGTGTCGGGTGAGGTGCCAGAGTGGTTGACAAAAGGTACCACAGTTCTGATAATGAAAGACCGAATCAAGGGTAATGATGTTACCAACTATAGACCTATCACATGTCTGTCCGTAATGTGGAAACTGTTGACGAGCATTGTGTCTGAGGAAATCTACCATCACCTCCACACAAACAACTTGTTACCGGACGAACAGAAAGGATGCCGAAAGAAGTCACGTGGTACAAAGGACCAGTTACTTATTGATAAGATGGTAATGGGGAATTGCAGGAGGAGACACACTGATCTTACCATGGGATGGATAGACTACAGAAAGGCATTTGACATGGTGCCTCATTCTTGGATAACCAAAAGCCTGGAGATCTTCAAGGTGGCAGATAACATCAGACAGTTGCTGGGCAGGAGTATGAGGTCCTGGAAACAGAGTTGACATCAACTGGAGAATCCTTGGGAAGCGTGAAGATCAAGAGAGGTATCTTCCAGGGAGATAGCCTGTCCCCTCTGTTGTTTGTGCTTGCCCTGATGCCCCTGACCATTATGCTGCGAAAAGTGAGAGCAGGATACAAGTTGGGAAAGGGAGAGCTTACCATCAATCACCTCCTCTTCATAGACGATCTTAAGCTCTTCGGGAAGAGTGATAATGAGTTGGATGTGCGTGTTGACACTGTCCGTATTTTCAGCAGTGATATATGTATGCAGTTTAGTATTAGTAAGTGTGGAGTCATTGTGATGAGGAGGGGTAGGTTGAGCAGAAGTAACGGAATCCAGATACCAACAGGTGAGTTGATAAAGGAAATTGACTCTGAGGAAGGATGCAAGTATTTGGGCGTTCTGGAGGCTGATGGCATAAAGAACAAAAAAAAATGAAGGAATTGTTAAGAACTGAATACATTCGGAGAGTAGGGAGCGTATTGAAGTCACATCTGAACAGCAGAAATGCCATAAGCGCAGTAAATTCCAGAGCTGTGTCTATTATTAGGTACAGTGCGGGAATTCTGAGATGGAATGTTGCTGAACAAAAAGAAATGGATAGAAAGACTAGGAAGCTATTGACTATCTACCACATGTTCCACAAGAGGAGTGATGTCGATAGACACTACCTAAGGAGATCTGAGGGTGGAAGAGGTCTTATGAGCATAGAGGACTGTGTTCAGATGGAGAAAAACAACCTACACAAATACGTGACTGATAGTAAGGAGCCAACGCTCAGAACTGAAGGAGGGGACAATAGGCCAGGGGATGTCCAAGGAGGAAATAACATCAAGGAGAAAGAGCAGCCTTCAGGGAAAATCCCTTCATAGTACCTTCTTTGAGAAAACTGAATTTAGAGATCCACAGACAT
Organism: Eledone cirrhosa; assembly: GCA_964016885.1. Lineage (NCBI taxonomy): Eukaryota > Metazoa > Mollusca > Cephalopoda > Octopoda > Eledonidae > Eledone > Eledone cirrhosa. Next base: position 82,671,901 of record OZ024742.1, read on the forward strand.
GGAACTGGTTGAGAAGAGGAGACCTCAAAAAGGCTACAGAAGGAATGTTAATGGCTGCGCAGGAGCAGCCCCTCAAAACGAAGTGGTTGAAGCACCATATTTACAAGGAGGAGGCTAGCCCACTGTGCAGGATCTGTGGAGAGAGAGAGGAGACTGTGGCTCACATTGTATCCGAGTGTAAACACCTAGCCCAGACCCACTATAAGGGCTGGAGACATGATGTGATGGGCAGGGTGACCACTGGCACCTGTGCAAAGTAAACAATTTACCACATTCTGAGAAATGGTATGAGCATAAGCCAGAGGCGATGATGGAGAACGATTAGGTGAAGGTGCTGTGGGATTTTAGGATACAGACAGACAATAAACTGGAACACAATAGACCTGACCTGGTGGTTCTGGACAAAGAAAAAAGATCGTGTCTGATTGTGGATGTGGCCTGCCCATTCGACACGAGAGTGCAAGAGAAGGAGAGGGAGAAAATTAACCGATACCAGGACTTAAAGTGGGAGGTAAAAAGGATATGGAACTGCCATGAAGTCAAAGTGATCCCGATTGTCATAGGCGCACTGGGGACACCCTCCAAAAGTTTCCAGGGATGGTTAAAGAAAATCGGCCCCTTCACGCTTTTTGGAACGCTTCAAAAGGCATGCTTGCTGGGAACAGCAAGAACCCTCCGATACGTCCTGAATATCTGAGGCTGCAGGTAGTGGCTTGATATTCATTCCAACGGACTTTCCAGTTAACTAACATCAATGACTGAGATTCAAGGATAATAATAATATTAATAATAATAATAATAATAATAATAATAATAATAATAATAATAATAATAATAATAATAATAATAATAATAATAATAATGTCTGTGCGCGGGCGCCAGTATGTACCTGTATGTTTGAATAGTGACAGAGTGCCTGAGAGAGAGATGGAGAAAATAACACATGTGTTAATTATTAGAGTGAGTATTTCTATTCATAGACGCATAACCCTAGCTAATATCCACATTGAATTTGACTATAGTGCGTGAGACACCCATTTGATTTTTATCGAAGAAAAATCTGGCAGGTTGTCTTAAGCATTAATTACTTTTATTATCTTGTATCTTAATCATTCGCTATTACATCATGAATGTTTAATATTCTCCAATTCCTGAAAACCATAAAGGCTGAGTAGAAAAAAATAATTAGACAAATGACTTAGCAAGTAGAATGAAAACAGAAATGCAGAAAAACTGCAACTCATATTGGCACATATTGATGGTTCTTACTGATTTGAGTTAATTATATAAACTGCCAGAACGAAAGTTTAGGGTCAGCAATGAAATTGGAGATGAGTATCGATGTACTTCAGGTCATTTGAAGATTAGTAAATAGATTATTATTTTAAACTTTTAAGTCTAAATAGCCTGTTTCTTCGTTATATATTGTCTAAAAGACAATAAAGAGTAAAATGTGTGAATATGCATTATTTACCAGTTGCTAGGCATTATTTCAATCTATTTCATACAAAGGAGATTATGTATGAGAACTGGAATATATATTGTTGATTTTCCATTTAGGCTCTACATCCCATACATGGTGGGTATTTTAAATTACAATTAAATGTTGCTGGTCTAGGTTGAATTTGGCAGTTAATAAAACCCTAGCAACAGCAATACGAAGAAGAAAATATGTAATGGTCCCGTACTGGTCACTCTAGGAACTAATGGTGAATGCTCTGTCTATGTATAACATCCCATATACACAGACAATGATAGATAGGTATATATATATATATATATATATATATATATATATATATATATATATATATATATAGAGAGAGAGAGAGAGAGAGAGAGAGAAAGAGAAAGAGAGAGAGAGAATAAATTGATTCAAACGTCACCAAATCTTAAAGAACACATGGTATACATTCAATGTGTCTCAAGGTTTTCAAAGTAATGTATCATCCACAAATACTTTGCAAATTATTTGCATTGTTTTCAATCTATTGCATTATCCACATTATTCAAATATTTATGGCACACGATTTGCTAGACTACAGAGAAAGCATTTGTTCTAAATCTTTGCTCGTCTTATGTCAGTATGCAAGGGATAAAACCATCAATGTCTGTCGGCGTTCAAAGAGCCGAAATCTAATATATCTGTGTGTTGTTTGTCGGGGGATTAATTCTTATTTCCAGTAATGTCAACATACGTTTATTCTCTTGAATGTTGCTATGAAATAAATCTAATAAACAATATTAACGAAAAAATATTTAACAATACGATCATTAATAAAGAATGTTGTAAACAATATTGCTAGTTATTTCTTTCCGAGCATGTGTTTACCCACAACTGCATTTCAAGTGATATAGAATATATTGCTAATGGGCACATTTGAAGGTGTAAATGACATTAGTTATAGATTGTTTATATCATTTTGAGTGTTTTTGATTTTTCTCAATTCATCAAACATTCTCGAGATAACTATTTGTAAATGGGCGACAATTTTCATACGTTACACATTAGCTATGCTAGAGCTTTGCGTGAATATTCTAGCTTTCTTATATCAAAGATAGTTGCATCTTAGGAATTTACTAAACACCTTTCTTTTATTTCTATTCTTAAGGCGATTATGAAATTATTTAAATAATACATTCGACAAATTGAGAAATTTATACTGCCTCAACGTTTCCATCATTCTACTTAACATTCATTTTTCTAACGGCTCAACGACCCTGAATGTTATTTAAATCATAGTGTCAGTTACCTAAATTAATTTATTTTTATTCAAACATATCTATTATACCATTACACTAGACAGACACAAGGAGAGACAAGAATGGCGCCGTATCTCAGTCAGAAAGTCAAATGGAATTATTAAATGATCTTTCATGCCTACGAAAAGCTACTTGTAATGACATATTTAATATAAAGCTATCCTTTGACTATATCCGTTGTTATGCATACTAAGTTAGCCATCTCATAAGAGGACCATAAGACATCACATTCAAAAGGGATGTCTTCATTGTTTGCACCCGTCTCTTTACACACATTCGCAATTATTTAAAGAAATACATCGATATATTTAGATACATACGCACGCGCGTCCACACAAACACAAACAAACACACACGCACACACACATACACACACACACACACACACACACACACACACACACACACACACACACACACACACACACACACACACACACACACACATATATATATACAGTACAATGTATATATATAGTACATAGTTCCTTTGTCAGTGTTGAACAAACGAGCAACGATGGTTTCTAGACACTACGGCTTAATACGGGATGTTTGTTTACAAACACACCGAGCATTATAATAAATGTTCGGTGAATCCATACGTACATATATATATGTGTGCATGTATGTATATATATATACATACTACTGTACGTCTGTATACATATATGTATGTACGTGTACATACTTATATTTAAGTAACATCCGTACTAAGAGTGGGAAATGAAATTTCGTTTCATTTTTCCGTTTATCGTTTTCGGTGCACCCGGCCGATTAACCCACTCGATATGGAAATTGGGCTACTCAGCCGTTAATATGCATAAGGTAAGTATATACGGTCAACAATCTGGCAGGAAGGTATACGTTGCTGACGATAGCTAATAAGCTTGAAACTAGTACAGCGTTCCTTTTGTCAGTGTTGAACAAACGAGCAACGATGGTTGCTAGACACTACGGCATAATACGTGATGTTTGTTTACAAACACACCGAGCATTATAATAAATGTTCGGTGAATCCATACGTACATATATATATGTGTGCATGTATGTATATATATATACATACTACTGTACGTCTGTATACATATATGTATGTACGTGTACATACTTATATTTAAGTAACAGCCGTACGAAGAGTGGGAAATGAAATTTCGTTTCATTTTTTCCGTTTATATATATATATATATATATATATATAATATAAAATCAAAATGATGGTTAAAAGAGTTCCATGTATTTTATTATGCGCATTTCAAAAACAAATATCATCATGGGATGATATTTGCGTTCTCATCAGATAAAATAGGGAGACATGATTTGAAGCTTAAAAAAAACTTGCCAGCAGTGAAGTGTTAAATCAACATATGAAAAATAAAATAAGATGGATATATGAGATCGGAAAAAAGGAAAGGAAGGGGGGAAGGAAAAGGTAAGGAAGAGGAAGAAAGAATACAGATAGAAGAAAAAATAATAATAATAATAAGGGGAGGATGACGGAGGAGGAGTAAAAGAAGGAAGGATGAGAGAGGAGGAGAAAGTGAGTGAGAGAGAGAGAGATAACCTTTAATACTGCGAAACACTGTCTCACAGAGAAAAATTTTAAAAAATCGTTGTAAGATAATACATAATTTAAGAAAAATTAAGAAATTAAAATTTAATGAGGTTTATGAATGGTGATGCTTATGATTAAAGAAAAAGGAATTAAGAATACTATTTAGTTAAGGTTTATATATTAAAGGGTTTAATAAGATGTGCGAAAATGAATTTATTAAAATATATTATTAAAATAAAATATATTAAGAAGATTAGGTGAATGAATATAAGGTTAAATGAATTATGAACTTAGAGGAGTTAATTAGGGTCCAAGTTTGTTTCTATATATTGTAATAGGAAAAAGTAAATAATAGATTTAAAACGAGCACGGAAGGATAGAAGATAGAAAAAATTGAAGGAAGAAAAAATATATTACGTCAAAAAAATATGTTTTCTGTAATGTTAATATTAGTATATATTAAAAATAAAGATTTGTATGGCCGGGAATATAAGGAAAAGGCTATAGTGAGTTATAAGATGAATTAAGAAATAATTGAGAAGTTGCAGATTAAAGATTAGAAATTAAAAAAGAAGAAAATTAGGTGACCGCTAACGAAATAGTATGAGTAATGTATAATATACTTTCGAACAACTTTCGAACTGAATTGCCTGTTAGACTACTCGCCCTCTCTAAATCCGATCTGGGGGATGTTAGTAATTCCATCTTGGATAGAATTATCCCACAGGTTCGGTCTAATTGCTCTATTTCTAACTTAAATGTATGGATTGGTACATCTGATCTAATTGACTGGTTCAATGACCTGAATAACAAAAACAAACACAAATGTATTCAGTCTGACATTGCCAGTTACTATTCTTCTATTTCGCCTTCACTCCTCAACAACGTTCTCTCTTTTGCATTTAAATATTCTGACATCACCACAGATGAACTGTACATCATTCTCACCACAAGAAAAACTATCCTGGAATTCAACAACTAATATTGGACTAGAGCTGATACTTCCAACAATTTTTATATCACGATGGGTTCGTCGGATTCAGCGCAATTGACGGACTTGATTTAAATCTTTATTTTGAATTCTTTAAATCGGAAAATTCCTCAACTTCGCGTTTGAATTTATCGTGACGATGCCCTTTTTACCGTCTTAAACTGTAACTTAGTTAACCTTAATATTATTAAGAATAATATACTTGATCTATTGAAGCACCATAACCTAAAAATTGAATTTGAAAACAACAACAAACTAGCTAACTTCCTGGATATATCCCTTCATCTTGACACCGGCCTATATTACCCTTACCATAAAGTCAATGAGAATCTAAATTATGTTAATTTTAAATATAACCACCCTATTAACGTTAAAAATGCTATAATCAGTAATGTTGAAAAAATAATCTCAAATATATCTTCTAATAAACTTATCTTTGATGCTAAAGCCAATTACTACAACAATGCGCTTTCCAGAGCCGGTCATCCTGACAAAATTAAATACAGTAAAGAAACCAATAATCGAGGAACTTATAGTAATATAGTTAGTTATAAGCATTCAAATAGCATAAAGAAAAGACCTAGATATAAAAATATGATTTGGTACAACGCTCCTTTTTCTCTATCTATTATTAGTAATATTCCTAAACTATTTTTTAGGGCCTTAGAGAAATACTTCCCTTCTTCACATATTTATAGTAAGATCTTCAATAAGGATACAATTAAATTCTCTTATTCCATCACTTCCAACATCTCTAGCATTATCTCAAAACATAATAATAAAATATTAAATAATAAATCATATCCATCAAACCCTGAGCGTCATAATAATAGCAATAGTAAGCCCGACGTCAATGTTAACTCTAGGCTAGATTCCGTAAATTTAAATACGATGTCAAACGTAACTTTGTCGAATGTTTATAATACCAATCTAAATCAGGAAAACTTAGCACCTATCGTAAGTAACTTCTCCAAATCAATTCCTTCTATAAATAATACTGGGTCACTTGCTAATAACTCTGGTAATCTCTCTACTCGTAATTGCAATTGCCCTATTAGAACTAAATGTCCTCTTAGTAATCAATGTCTTGATAACAATTTAGTGTATGAATGTAAGGTCATAACTGGTACCAATTCTTTTACCTTTATTTGTTCCTCTTCTACTTCCTTTAAAGCAAGATTTTATAATCACAATTCCTCGTTTAAATACCAACTTAAAAAAACTAACACGGCACTCTCAGAACTCATATGGTCCTTAACTGACAAAAATATTAACTACAACATTTCTTGGAGGAAGGTTTGCAACGCCTCTCCTTACCTTAATTCTTCCCTATCTAGAACATGTAATCTCTGCCTAGCGGAGAAATTTACCATTATCTCTAATTTTAATTCTATCATGAATAGACGAACGGATTTGCATAAATCCCATAGAACATTCCATAAAGTATACAGCTAATATCTTACTACCTAATTAGTTTAAAATCTCCTTTTCTCAAACGCTTTTATATCCTTTACAAATATACCCATCTTTCTACCTTTTTCAGTATATTATACAATATTACTCATACTATTTCGTTAGCGGTTACCTAATTTTCTTCTTTTTTTAATTTCTAATCTTTAATCTGCAACTTCTCAATTACTTCTTAATTCATCTTATAACGCACTATAGCATTTTCCTTATATTCTCGGCCATACAAATCTTTAGTTTTAATCTATATATTAATTTCAACAATGTCATTATTCCGTGTCATAATTCTTGGTTATCATTGGTTCATAGATTTCAAACGACTCCGCCCACCTCAACGACGCCAAACTTAAATTAATATGCATAATGCCAATGAGGGAGTTAGAGGGGAGAGTTAGAAACAGAGAGGCTAACTGAACGCTGTAACTATTACCATGTGTGCGTGTGTATGTACGTGTGCGTATGTTTATGTGTGTGTGCGTGCAGCGTTCCGCAGAAAATAAAAGCAATTCGACTTTATCAAACAGTAAACTACAGCGGTGACGGCGTACAGCCATGAATGAAGAAAAACGGGCCGAAAAGCGACATCGGAACGCCGAAATTCAGAGGCGAAGACGTGCCGCCACGAATGAAGATGAGCTGGCTGAACAACGCCAACGAAACACTGGAACCAAGCAGCGACGGCGTGCTGCCATGGTTGAAGACGAACTGGCCGATCATCATCTTTTATATTAATTATCTATATCTATATCTACATATAATATAACAGATTGGAACTTCCATCATCCTTTTGAGAAACGCGGAAAAGCCACGTCTACGCAATGATACATGTTTTACAGTCAGGCAGAAGATGAACCATCTCCTAGAGGTCACTATTCTAGGTGGGAGCACCTAGAATTGTCCATATACTATGCACAAACGGTACTACGAAGAATCTGGTATATCTGGAAGATTTTTTTTACTGTTTTTTGTATCACACAAACACCACGGACTCGCCTCATACTGTAACCAGACAAACACCCAATAGTCATTTTCTCTTTTACCTGTCTTCTGTTATCATCTGTTTACCCGGGCGAAGCTGGGTACGTCAGCTAGTGTATACTAATATTACCATTAGAGAAAATTTGTAAACATATTTTTTTAACGTTTTATATTTTTTCTTCCTTGAATTCTTTTCTTTTTTCTACCCTTCCCTGCTCGTATTAAATCTATTATTTACTTTTTCCTATTACCATATATAGAAAGAAACTTGGACCCTAATTAACTCCTCTAAGTTCATAATTCATTTAATCTTATCTTCATTCACCTTATCTTAATAAATTTTATTTTAATAATACATTTTAATAAATTCCTTTTCGCACATCTTATTAAACCCTTCAATATATAAACCTTAAATAAATAGTATTCTTAATTGCTTTTTCTTTAATCATAAGCATCACCATTCATAAACCTCATTAACTTTTTATTTTTTTATTTTTTTTATTTATGTATTATCTTACAACGTTTTATTTTTATTTTTCTCTGTGAGACAGTGTTTCTCAGTATTAAAGGTTATCTCTCCCTCTCTCTCACTCATTTTCTCCTCCTCTCTCATCCTTCCTTCTTATACTCCTCCTCCGTCATCCTTTCATTATGATTATTTTTTTTCTTCTATCTATATTCTTTCTTCCTCTTCCTTACCTTTTCCTTCCCCCCTTCCTTTCCTTTTTTCCAATCTCATGTATCCATCTTATGTTATTTTTCATATGTTGATTTAACATTTCACTGCTGGCAAGAGTTTTTTAAGCTTCATATCATGTTTCCCTATTGTATCTGATGAGAACGCAAATATCATCTCATAATGATATTTGTTTTTGAAATGCGCATAATAAAATACATGGAACTCTTTTAAGCATCTTTTCATTTTATATTATTTATACTCCAATCCTATTGAGTGCTACTTATCCGATATTTGCATTGCTTTATTGTGCTACACTAAAACTCACTTCCTACATATATATATAAATATATATATATATAAAATACGAAGTTTGTTTTATAAATAGAAACATACCCATGAAAATCACATACACACACACGCACACCCACACACACATACACACACACATATATATATATTTGTGTGTGCGTGTGCATATATATATGTGTGTGTGTATATATGTATATATATATATATATATATATATAATGGAAAAAATTGAACAGGGACAAAACAGAGAGGCAGTACAACGAATGTTTATTAATTTCACGCTCTGGAGAGTGGGGTGTTGGTGAGGGACGACGTTTCCTCAGGTGAGAAGTGTGTGGGAACAGAGTTTAAAGGGTGTGTAGGGGAGTGGTGGAGAGACATATAGCGAAAGGAAACGGTGCGAATGAAAAAAATAAAAATAAAAATAAAGCATGATCAAAATACAAGGAATGAAATAAATTTAAACAAAAAAGCATGATCAAAATAAACTGAAATTAAAAGGGGGTAAAACAGGAGGTGGAAGGGTGTAGGGTGTGTAGGGGTGGTGGCGGGTGGAGTGGGGAGAGGGAGACGGGGTGTCCGAGCGGGGAGGGTTGAAGGTGGTGTGTGTGTGTAGGTGTACGTGTGTGTGTGTGTGTGTATGTGAAAGTAAGGGTTGGGGAAGAACGGGGTTGCATGTTCAGGAAGAGGTGGGGGGGTCGGAGTGTTTGTGCGTGTGTGGATAGAGGGGGGGGGGAGGAATCAGGAGGCTGAGGGTGTAAATATGTGGTGGAAAGCACGTGTGTGTGGGGTTTAAGCGTGTTGTGGGTGTAGGTAGCGTGTGGAGAAAAACATTTTCTGGGGTGTGTGTGTGGGTGAGTTATATAGGTGATTACGTAAGAGGATGGTTGAAAAGTTGGTAAAATCCGAAGGTGTTTAGTGGATTCTGTGTGTATATATATATATATGTGTGTGTGTGTGTGCGTGTGTGTGTGTGTGATTTTCCTGGGTGTGTCTCTATTTATAAAACAAACTTCGTATTTTATCTGAAGAAAGCGTACCAAAGTGAGTTGGTACCCTAGAAATATATATAATAAAATAAATATGGTTTTATAAAATTTATTTAATATAATTGTATATATATATATATATATATGTATATATATATAAATATATATATATATATACAATTATATTAAATAAATGGAAACTATATTTATAAAACCATATTTGTTTTATTATATATATTTCAAGGGTACCAAAACACTTTGGTCCGCTTTCTTCAGATAACATACGAAGATTGTTTTATAAATAGAGACATACCCAGGAAAAGCATACCTTATCATTTGCATATTCTCTGGATAGTGGAAATGAATTATGGATTTGTCAAACTTATGGGTGGATACGCCAATGAATATGTAAATAATTGAAAAGCAACCGTTTATTTAAACGATTATAGAGAGTTTTATATATGATATATGATAGTGAGAGAGAGAAGAGAGAAGAGAGAATAGAAGAAGGACAAAAATAGTAAGAGAGAGAGAGAAGAAGGAAAAAAGCGAAGATTAATGAAAAGCTCTTATAACGTTAATTTGAGGGAAATATATTCGAACAATTATCTATGTATATATGTAAGTATATATTATAGTATGTGTATTTATATTAAAAGTATATTTTACGATCATTAGTTGTTTAAAATTTGTTTATAATATAATATGAGTTACGAGGGATGTTTTTCATTTGTTTTAAATAGATAAATAAATGAAAACATAATAAATGGGTATATCATGTTTTAGATAGTTGTTCTAATGAGTTATGAGGGATATTGGTTTTGTATTTTATGTAAATAAATATGTATTTAAAATTGACAATGATTTAAAATCAAATTAAATTAAATTAACTGAGTTAAGTAATAATATTTATATTTACATGATTGAAAAGGGAAGATAAGCAAAAAACTCCGACTTTTATTATTTATTCTTTAGTGTGAGACTATTTAGTCAAAATAAATATGGATGTTTTAGATACATTTAGCCAGAATCAGTTAGTGGTTATTAATCTATTGAAAAAATATTGAAAAAATATTGAAAAAATATTGAAAAAATATTGAAAAAATATTGAAAATATATTGAAGAAAAATTTTGAAAAAATATTGAAAAAAATTAACTCCAGGATTTTGTTGAGTGCTCTAAATCAGTTATAATGATTTATATTTATATTTGTCGGATTTCCAACAAATTAAATATCCCTTATACTTATATATATATATATCAGATTATGGGGTTAATCATACAGAGATGTGCATACCCATGATTCGTAGGAACGTTCAATGTTTATTTTAGGTGTCCTCGTCTGAAAAATTAAGGGTATCATAACCGGTAGTCCCCAGTGAAATATGTATAAAGGAGTTTTAAATAAACCTGAATCAAATAAATATGGCCTCCGATCCATTATTAATATATATATAAATATATATATTTTATTAAAATAACAGATTAAAGTTTAAGCAAAGAATCGCTGCTTTCACCCTTAATAGATCATATATATTTGATATATATTTATCCTTATTGAGCCCTCATTGGATTTTAGTCTTCAAATTTATTATTATTACTATATATATATATATATATATATATATATATATATATATATATATATATATAATAATTGTAATCTGAATTTTACGAATATTAATAATAACATTCGATTCGTTTGCAATTATGCAAATAAGCCTCAATTGTATAGCCATGTCAGTAGAATGAACACTTCATTCTTAATCTATATGGTATTCCTAAAATGTATTTTGAAATTAATACATTTCTTAAAACTGGATTTTAGTATATTTTATATTTATGAGATGAAAGAATGGTATTTAACTAATGTAATGGTACGCGATGGGGCCCACCCACAGCCACGGCGAACAGAATGGAGAAGGCGTTTCCCCGGAGGACGGCAAGGGAGACCCGCTGGAAAAGCCACTCCAACTCGCGGGGCTCACACCTACGACTGGCCAGCTCAGCGCTATGGTGGTGAGTAAGGAGGTAGCCGGGGCCGAGGATACCACAAGTTTCCACTGCCAGGGGAACGACCGCAAACCCGTCGGAGAGCAACCGGTATTTGAGGAGTTTGGCCCGCTCAGCCCGACGTGCAGCAGAACCTGGGTCAGTCCCAGACTGCACCAGGTTGTGGTTGCAGAAAGTGTCGGTTCAAGTGGCATCTCAGACGAGGGGTTTGCCACCGCGGGACGGGAAGATGGTCATGCCATCTGGCATTTTGCCGTCCCCTCGATCCAGCCCCACCGGTTTGAGCGCCCCCTCGGGAAGCCTGCAGCGTCCAAGCCATGCTTAATGACCTCGTTGAGGGCAGTATGGCGTGGAATGCGGCCGTTATTGTTGCGACAGGAAAGCGGGTGGAGGCCGAAAAAATACACGGTGGAACCGAAGCGACATTGATGTGGCTGGCAGATCCGGATGCCGAGCCTCAGGGAAACGCCGATTCGCAGGCTACGGCTGTCTAGCTGCGTGCCAGTGGAGAAGGAGAGCAGGGCATGGAGCCAGGCACCATTGTGGGGTTTGAGGCCGCACGAAAACAAGCAAGGCGGTGCTGGTCGAGCTGGCCCATGAGCCTGTCTGAGGCCAGGCTGCACTGGACGGCATCCCATGTGCGTTGGGGGAACTTGACGTCAACAGGGTGAGAAGGAGGAGGGACGTCTACTGGGCTAAGTCCCAGCTGGTCCCACGTCTCACAGGCGGCCTCACGTTCTCTGAACCCAGAGGGTTCTGTTGCGTTTTGAAGAACCCTGCTGACGAGGACGCGGCACGAGGTTACCGACGAAAGATACGCCGCAAAAGCTAATGAGATCGGGGACCTGAGGCCTAGGCCGCCATAACCGACCAGTAAAGTGGCCTGTTGCCATCCTATGTTGGCATGCGAATAGAACTGCAGAGACTAATGTTTCTGGGTATCACCATTCATCAGTACATCTCACTGTTCACCTGCCAAACTGTCAGAGTTAGTGAAAATATGTGCTATTTCCGAAAATACACAATGACCCATCGGCCTGATTTGCATATTAGCAGACTGGCTGATCAGTCTGATCTGCATATTAGAAGATCTATTGATCAGGTAGATTTGCATATCAGCAGACTGGCCAGTCATTTTCCTGTATACGAGCGGTACATGGCCGGCTTTGCCAAATTCTAAATAAAAAAGAAAATTTCGCTCTACATTGCTGAATACCATAAATGTAATCTGAGTTTTTCGAATATTAATAATAACATATCGATTCGTTTGCAATTATGCAAACAAGCCTCAATGTTATAGCCATGTCAGTAGAATGAACACTTCATTGTTGCGTTTATGTTGGCATGCGAACAGAACCGACAGTTCACTATCTCTGACAGTTTCGCAGGTGAACAGTGAGCTGTACTGATGAAGGGTGATACCCAGAAACTTTAGTGTCTGCAGTTCTGTTCTCATCCCAACAGAAGAGTAAATTGAGCTTGTTTGCATAAATGCAAACGAAACGAATGCTATTATTAATATTCGAAAAACTCAGATTACATTTATTGTATTCATCCATGTAGAGCGAAATTTTCTTCTATATAAATAAATATATATATATATATATATATATATATATATATATATATATATATATATATATATATATATATATATGTATATATATATATATATATATATATATATATATATATATATATATATATATATATATATATGTATATATATATATAGGGTTAGGATGGTGGTTAGGATGGTGGTTAGGACGGAACAGGAGGATGGAGGAAGGAGGGGTTTCCATCGTCAGCTGTAAATGTATCACGAACCGATGTTGTGGCGCTGAATTATAGGACATCGGTGTAGTTCGGGGCACCCGAGGCCTTTTATTAATCAAAAGGCCAGGTGGAAAAGGAGAGAGAAAGAGAGAAAAAAGGAAAGAGAAAAGGAAAGAGAAGGAAAGGAGGAAGAACAGGGTGGAAAAGGATGAGGAGAGAGGAAGAAGGGGGAAAATAGGAAAGTAATAGAAGAAAAAAGTGTGCAGATCCCATCGTGAGAAGACACAGGTGAAAGAAACATGCAAAAAAGTAACCGTGGAAAAATAAAGAAAGTAAGTTGTGGCCAGCCTGGGAGACTTTAGCCTGGTGGTCAGCTACAATTCAGAGCTGGTATGATCGTGCTGCCTCTCGCATAGATAGGAGAAAGTGAGAGAGAGACACGTACAACAAAAATTGAGGGGAAGGGAAAGGGAGATAATCCAGAAGTGTTTTTTTACGACGGTGGTAAAACCGTGCCGTAAGATTGCGGACAGACAGGCCACCACGGCACGTGTAAACTTGTCAACACTCAAAACCGGACGGATGGATAGAGAGGGAATGAGAGAGAAAAACAACGAGAGTGAGGAGGAGAAGGGAAGAGGGACGGGAGGGTCGATGTGAAAGTATGGAGGGTACACAGATCGACCAGAGCAGGTAGGTTCACAGCGATAAGTACAAAAAGTTATGAAACGAAAGGAGCTGTGAGGTTACTAAAAACAAGGTTTAGGATGGTTGTTAGGACGGAACAGGGGGAGAATGGAAGAAAGGAGTTTTCATCGTCAGCTGTAAATGTGTCCCGAACCGATCATTCGGCGCTGAATTACAGGACATCGGTATAGTTCGGGGCGCCCGAGGCATTTTTATTAATCAAAAGGCCAGGTGGAAAAGGAGAGACAAAGAGAGCTTTTTTTCTTTCTTTCCCTCTCTTTCCTTTTCTCTCTCCCTTTTTTTCTCTTTCTCTCTCCTTTTCCACGTGGCTTTTTGATTATTAAAAGGCCTCGGGTGCCCCCAACTACACCGATGTCCTGTAATTCAGCGCCGAAACATCGGTTCAGGATACATTTACAGCTGACGATGGAAACTCCTTTCTTCATTTCTCCTCCCCTTGCCGTCCTAACCACCATCCTAAACCTTGTTGTTCTTATTAACCACACAGCTCCCCTCGTTTCATAACTTTATATATATACATACATACATATATATATATATATATATATATATATATATATATATATATATATATATATATATATATATATATATATATATATATATATATATATATATATATATTGCGTTTCTGAATTTGTTTAGCAAGATTCTTTATCTGAAATCGTGTGTTGAAACCGATATTGTTATACTTTGGGAGGGTCATGTTGCCAATAAGAAACACACGCACCAGTTGCTTTCACTTCAATTTATTATAATACATTTATAAATTTCTGGTTGGTTGGTTGGTTCCACAACCAGATAGTTGTTTATATATTGTCAAAGTTCTTTCGTCACACATTGTGTGATCTCTTCAGTGACTGGGGATTCTTTTCTTTGTTTGTGTGCCTCCCCTTTGTTCTGTCCTACGCCATTTTGTTTATGTGCTCAGTCTGGGCATGCGCCACTTCCGGGTGTCTGTGTGTGTTTATATTTGTTTATTTATTTGTTTATTTACATGTTACCGGTTGGTTGTTTGTTCTATGTGTGTGTGTGTTTTCATTTTGTCCTTAATTGTAAGTTGTGATGTTGCTGTTCCACTCATATTTTCTATTTAATTTTGGTTGTAATTCTTTTATGTTTATTGCCTCTGTGAATTGTCTAAACATTGCGTCTTTTCTGTGTGTAGATTCTATTTTTATTTCTATGTTCTCTAATTTACCCTTATGTTCTATTTTAGCATGTTGGCAGAGTACAGATAATTCTTTACTATCTTGAAGGTCTCGTCAGTGTTCATTTATCCGTTCCCCTACACTACGAGCTGTCTCACCTATGTACACTATATTTTTGTCTCTACATTGTCCTTCAGTACATCTTATGCTATACACTACATTTCTAGTTTTACAGTTAATAAGGGGGCTTATTTTACAGGTTATACATTTCTTATCTATACAGGGGGGTCTTTGGAAAGGGTATGTCTTGCTAATAAGTGTTTTTACGGATGTACCTGGTCTTTCTACTATCTTAATATTGAGTTTATGTTTATCTAGGGCCCTTCTAAATTTGTAAGCTAATTCACCTCTAGGGGTTGTATCGATGAACATTACACTCTGGTATTTATTGCTATCATGCCATGAGTTTATTCTATTGGCCTTATTCCTAGTTCTTTCTATTCTATTCCAGAATTTGCTCCTATACAAGGGGCAGGTCCCATTGTGTCATTATTTACCATTTTTTCCCATTTGGTTCTGGCTCCTCTATACACTCTGATTCTATCTCTTTGATTGTAACCAGAGAACTGCATACGGTGGATGAAGTGTTGTATGTGTCTCTCTAGTTCTTCGGGGTTGCACATGCGGGACACGTTTCTCATCACACGTACCAAATCCGCAATCAGTATGTTGATTTTGGTATGGTCCGAAACAGCCGAATTTCGGTGGTTCAGATGTTTGGAAGTCATGGGTTTGGCATCATGGGAATGGAGGATTTGTTTTTTTGTTATTAATGGTATCTAACCAGAGCTCTGTGTCTAGTACAGGTAATCGATGGTTGGGGTGTTTACTTGGGTAGTCTATAGTAACTCTAACACTCTGGTGGATGGAGTTAGCTATTTGCTGGATGCTTTCCATTGTGTTTTTCTCTAGTTCCTGACTGTTCTCTAGTGGGGTGTCTTAACTACGATGTTTATATCATCAACGTAGCGGGAGTACATTATCAGGAGACCCCGCCCCCCCCCTGTATAGATAAGAATTGTTTAACCTGTAAAATAAGCCCCCATATTAACTGTAAAACTAGAAATGTAGTGTATAGCATACGATGTACTGAAGGAAAATATAGAGACAAAAATATAGTGTACATAGGTGAGACAGCTCGTAGTGTAGGGGAACGGATAAATGAACACTGGCGAGACCTTCAAGATAGTAAATAATCATCTGTACTCTACCAACATGCTAAAATAGAACATAAGGGTAAATTAGAGGACATAGAAATAAAAATAGAATCTACACACAGAAAAGACGCAATGTTTAGACAAATCACAGATGCAATAAACATAAAAGAATTACAACCAAAATTAAATAGAAAATATGAGTGGAACAGCAACATCACAATTTACAATTAAGGACAACATGAAAACACACACGCACATAGAACAAACAAACAACCAGTAACATGTAAATAAACAAATAAATAAACGAATATAAACACACACAGACACCCGGATGTGGCGCATGCACAGACTGAGCACACAACACACACACAGAAACAAAATGGCGTAGGACAGAAAAAAGGAGGGCCACAAAAACAAAGAAAAGAATCCCCAGTCACTGAAGAGGTCACAGAATGTGTGACGAAAGAACTTTGACAATATATAAATAACTATCTGGTTGTGGAACCAACCAACCAACCAGAAATTTATAAATTCCTAAATTTATAAATTTATTATAATAAATTGAAGTGAAAGCAACTGGTGCGTGTGTTTCTTATTGGCAACATGACCCTCCCAAAGTATAACAATATATACATATATATATATATATATATATATATATATATATATATATATATATATATATATATATATATATATATATATACATATACATATATATATATATATATATATATATATATATATATATATATATATATATATATATAGTTTTAATATAGATGAGATTCTACAGGACTAGAACTCTTTCATTCTTTAGAAATCATCAGGAATCTGGGTATCAAAAAATAAATATGGTATTTATAGGTCTCTACAAGTGGTAGGAGAGGGTGGGGAGTGGGATGGGTGTAGGTCATTGGTTGATAGAAAAGGAATTCATTAAAAGCTAATTCTACAAAGCTATAGTTTATTTTTATTAATTTTTGTTTTTAGTAACAAAGGCAGACAGAATTCTATAAACAGGTTCCGGAGGGCATACCATTCCTTGTCATACCCAGATTCCTGATGATTTCTAAAGAATGAAACAGTTCTAGTCCTGTAGAATCTGATCTATATTAAAACTTTTATACTCTGCAATGTATTGAGTACCTTACTTACTGTGGTTACCTCCGATTCAACCCGGAATAACGTATATATATATATATGTATGTATACACATATATACATACACACACACACACACATATACTGTATATATAAAGTTGTGTTCCTGTCTATTTGTTTATTCAAGAACTCATCCTATGGTTTTGGACATAGACCCCGATACCCATATATATTCTGAAACTACATTGCCCAGGGTACTTGGATATGTATATTTCATTTTAATCAAAGGGTTCTCCGGGGCCACAAGCCCACGCTGAAAAATTTTCCCCTTGGTTGATATGAAATTTAAACAATAGATAAATGACAAGATATGATGCTTATTCACAAAATATCAGCAAATTTCAATTATATTAAGACACCCTAATGGGTGTTAATCCCCCTATTAGGGTTTCCACGGAGGCAGAAAACCCCGCTGAAAATGTTTTCCCTTCGAATTATATGAAATTTAAACCATAGTTAAATGACAAGATATGATGCCTATTTACAAAAGTTTTGAATTTGTATTTTGAAAAAAATTATTTACAATAAACAAATAAGAATAAGATTTAATAACCTAATTTTGATTTGATATTTTACAAAAAATAATCTTTTCCAATTGTTCATGCATTACATTTTACATTAAGTAATTTTGAAATGCAGAGTTTATTTCCATAAATTATACACTGATGTAAAATCAATCATCATTTTCTTACAAAAAATAAAAAAATAAAAAATGTGTGAAACGCACCTAGGCGCGGGTAATTCGGCTAGTAAATCCATAAATAGCTGAGGAAACGGCTTGAGCTCTGCCGTCGGGGTCTAACATTTTCCTATATATATATATATATAAATGGAAAAATGAAACGAAATTTCATTTCTCACTCTTGGTACGGCTGTTACTTAAATATAAGTATGTATACGTACATACATATATGTATACGTCTGAATACATATATGTATGTACGTATACATACTTATATTTAAGTAACAGCCGTACTACGAGTGAGAAATGGAATTTCGTTTCATTTTTTCCATTTATCGTTTTCGGTGCGCCCCGCCGACTAACTCACTCGATATGCAAATTAGGCTGCTCAGCCGTTTATATGCATAAGGAAAGTATATACTTTCAGACGTTCAATCATCTGGCAGGAAGGTATGCGATGCTGACGATAGCTAATAAGCTTGAAACTAGTACATCGTTCCTTTGTCAGTGTTGAACAAAAGGGCAACGATGGTTTCTATACACTGTAGGGCTTAATTCGGGCTGTTTATTTACAAATAAACCGAGCATTATAATAAATGTTCGGTAAACCCATACGTACATATATATATATGTGTGCATGTATGTATATATACACATACTACTGTACGTCTGTATACATACTTATATATATATATATATATATATATATATATATATATATATATATGTGTGTGTGTGTGTGTGTGTATACACACACACACAGATATCCACGGTAAGTTGTGGGGTTCAGTCTGCAAGAAGAACTCAATGTAATCCATATGTTGAAAATGTAGATTAAAATGAATCACGGAAAACAATAAAAGATTAAAATGAAATCAGAGTCATGATATAAGTTAAAACAATGAAATAAAAAATCAAGTCATTAGAAATATACTTCACTGCTTTACGATCTTTCTATGTGGTGATAATACATCGTAACTATACTTAGTTATCGATAACCAAGTATAGTTACGTTGTATTATCATCACCGAGAAACGATCGTAAAGCCGTGAAGAATATTTTTAATGACTTGATTTTTTATTTCATTGTTTTAACTTATATATATATATATATATATATATATATATATATATATACGAAGACAGGAGAGTGCTCTATGTATGCTACAGAGGTATTTAATTACGTGATAAACAACATGAGACAATTATTCCATTTACCAAAGGTTTCACGAAGACAGACGAGCTCAATAGATACGTCCATATTAAATGTTCATGCTGATGAACGATTTCAGACGTCTCTGTTCATCTCGTCTGTCTTCGTGAAACGTTTGGTAAATGGAATAATTGTATTATGTTGTTTATTACATAATTAATATATATATATATATATATATATATATATATATATATATATATATATATATATATATATATATATATATATATATATAAGCCAGACAGTTGCAGCAAACGTGGCCCTCTCAACGGAGACATCAACAACAAGTGGGGTGCCACAGGCACAGTCCTGGCACCACTACTGTTTTTGGTGGCTCTCTCAGACATGGCTTCTGTAGTACACACAACGTCCCTCAGTAGTTGTGCTGATGACACTAAGGTAGCACAGGCAATCAAAAACCCGGCTGACACTGCCCTTTTACAACAAGATCTGGATGACATATACAAATGGGTGGAAGACAACAACAGGCAGATTAATGCCGGCAAATTCCAAGCCCTACAATACAAACCTGCAGACACAAATACAGTACAACACAGTTACACTGGCTCAGGAGGCACTGAAATTCCCGTGTCGAAATCGATACGAGACCTGGGTATAGACATGAGTGATGATGCATCTTTTTCCTCACACATCATGAAAGTGGCGACAATGTGCAGACTACTCGCTGGCTGGATCTTGAGGACTTTCCGGACAAGAAACCGAGACACCATGTTGATACTATGGAGGCCATTCGTCCTAATCCGCCTGGACTATTGCTCCCAGCTATGGTCCCTCCATAGTGTCAAACTAACCATGGAGCTTGAGGTAATCCAGCGAAGCTACACCAAGAGGATTTCGACGATGAAGGAGATAAGTTACTGGGAGAGGCTAAAATAACTAAACCTCTACTCCTTGGAACGCAGACGGGAGAGTCAAATAACGTGAAGCTGCTGATAAGTCAACGAAAGGACAAATAAATTTGCGTCACCGTAGCGACATAGTTTTGATGGCACCCAGCTACATATGCTTAAAATGTTGTCTTTGGAGAAAATCTGAGTCAATTGTTTGAACATGGTAAGCAAAGGGCTTCTGCACGAGTTGCAAAACGTTAAGTCACTTTTCCTGTAAATTAATATCGCAGGTTGTTACAGAACATGAAGCATCTCACAGAGACAGAGATGACAATGCGTCTGCCGGATCAACTTAGGAGAGTTCTGTTCAGAATGCACCATTTAATACTTGATGTGTTGTGTCCATGCTCACTGGGCCATCATACGATACTAGACAGGACAGAAGTGTTAAATATGTTACTACAACAAAAGGCATGTTTTTCTTGTACAGTGTCTCGGGATGTGACCGAGGGTTTAAAAGGGATTTGAGAGATTGGATCCGCCTAGAAGAGAGGTTTTAGGTTTTGAGCAATTGCAGGTTGACTTCGGTGTTGAGGTGTCTCTGGACATATGATTTTTCTTGTTATAGGCTGCGATGTATAAATATACTGACATACAAACATATTTTTGCTAGTCAGTACAGAGCGTTTATTTGGTTGTCTAGCATAAAGATAAATTATCTATATCTAAATTTCTTTTAATTAGAAGTTTTGACTGAAATATAATCCATATCAACTATTCTTCCCTCCATAAAAGCATAAAAACTATTTCTTATATCTGCATATTTGCTGTCATTGTCTATTTATTATAGAATGACTGAGCCTATCATTCCGTGTTCGGTTGTATATTGATATAGCAAATTTCTCTGCCTCTCGGTCTTCCAGTCACACACGCTCACACACATACACAAGCCTGCCCCCCCCTATCACTCTCTTACTCGGTCTGTATATATATATATATATATATATATACAGACCGAGTAAGAGAGAGTATATATATATACTAGCAGCAGTCCCAGCATTGCCTGGGTAGGTAAAATAATATTTGCTTTGATGAAAAGGTGTTGATCTTAGCGACTGCTTCTCGATTAATCATCTATGGTCACACACAGGCCATGCGGGGGAGGGTGGTGATGACCTCTAGCACTGAGAAACGCGAGTGACTGACGAAGGGGCATGCTGAAGGAGTGGCGTAATGACCTCTAACACTAAGCCAAATTTCCTCACGCTACTTGATTGGAAATCGATGAATTCTCAAATACACAACTAAAAGCTCAAACGACGTCAGTGGCCATTATTTTGCCTTTGACAATCTATAATATGTGCAATGACAGGTTCTATCGTAGTATAAAAGTTGAACCAAATAAATTAATTTATGTGTGAGGTGGAGCCCAAGTTTCGAATTTGAACGAAATCGGTTGAAAAATGTGGGAGCTAATTATAGGTTCTATCGTAGTATAAAAGTTGAACAAAATAAATTGGTTTATGTGTGAGGTGGAGCCGAAGTTTCGAATTTGAACGAAATCGGTTGAAAAGTGTGGGAGCTAGAGCCGAAAAGGCGGAAATTTGAGCGAAAATGTCGTATTTTCGAATATTTAAGCGGCTACCACGCCGTTCCTTATAAAGAAAATGCAAAATGCAAAGCCACTTTACGAGGTGAAATAATCAGATCTAATATAGTGTAAAATTTGAACAAATTAATGTGGGAGCTAGAGCCGAAAAAGCGGAAATTTGAGTCTAAAGGTGGTATTTTTGAATATTTAAGCCCTCCTGAACAAGAAATGCTAAATATAAAGCCATTACAGGATGTGCAATGATAAATTCTATTTTGCTTTAAACTTTGAATGAAATCAGTGGCAAAATGTGGGAGCTAGAGCCTACAATCTTATTCTTCGATAACTAAAAAAAGGTGCAAAATGACTCCGAAATAAAAAAAAAAACGATACACTGATATATATAGAGAACACTCCCCGATGACTAATCTATGAGCCTGTAAAGTTTCATAAAAATCGGTCGTAAGATGTAGGCCCCTATAAGTAATACACAGACGCACAGACACACACATATACTTAATTTTATATATATACAGATATATAGCGAAATCCTAGTTCTTTTAGAATAATTAATATTTACAATTTATTAATTTCTACTGCATGTTTAGAAATTCGTTAGGGATATTGTGCAGTATCTGCTCCGGTTCGGTGATTTCTGTACTTATATCTCTTCTCCTGACAGGGGCTGTTGCTGCCATGTGGCGGAGAGATATGTATAATTTAAACACATAAGAAAGTATTTATTATAAGCGACCTTATACAATTTCTGCTAAACCTTTCCTTGTGTGAGTCGTAGAAACACCATTCAGCTGTATACACACACAGATGTTTCATTCTTTTCCGTTTATCGTTTTCGGTGCACCCGGCCGACTAGCTCACTCAATATGCAAATTAGGCTGCTCAGCCTTTAATATGCATAAGGAAAGTATATACTTTCAAACGTTCAATCACCTGACAGGAAGATATACGATGCTGACTATAGCTAATAAGCTTGAAACTAGTACATCGTTTCTGTGTCAGTGTTGAACAAAAGGGCGACGATGATTGCCGAACACTGTACGGCGTAATTCGGGCTGTATGTTTACAAACAAACCGAGCAT
>OZ024742.1:82702596-82780096 GCA_964016885.1 Eledone cirrhosa
CATAATAACATATTACAAAACCAAACTACAAAAGATAAGTGTTAATGTAACCTTCAGGAAAGAAGACAGGTTATCACGAATCAAACATTAAGTTATTAAGAATCCCATACAAAGTTTCTGTTTAACGAGAATTGATAAACTGTTTATTTAAACAATATGCAAATATCGATATTAAAGAAAAATGTTTATTTAATCAAAACGTATCTAATACTGACATAACATAACTATTACAGAAACTACAGTCAGCCTAAAATGTGATTAAATAAATCTGCAATTACTCCAAATGACAAGTCCGACAGCACAATGGCTAAGTAAATATTTAAGCTGGTATAAAATGTCAGCATTTACTGTTGCTGTTCACATATAAATTATTTGGGGTTAAATGTCTCAGGAATAATGACTATTTCGATTTTATTCGCAGTAAATATAGTTCTAAACTAAACAGACAATATTCGGCGTAGTGGAGATGCACATATATTTCTCAACCTTTGTTTCTCTCTCACTCTCTCTCTCTCTCTCTCTCTCTCTCTCTCTCTATATATATATATATATATATATATATATATATATATATATATATATATATATATGTACATGTATATATATATATACATATATGTATATGTATATGTACATATGTATATATATATAGTAATAATAATAAATTTGAAGACTAAAATCCAAAGAGGGCTCGATAAGGATAAATATATATCAAATATATAAGAACCGTAGAGCAAATATTTATTAAAATAACAGATTAAAGTTTAAGCAAAGAATCGCTGCTTTCACCCTTAACGGGATCTTCTGAAACTAACAAAGTCAATCTGTAAACGCTGAAGTGGATATTTCAAAAAACGTTGCAACCGGAGGAAGACAGGAAGACGATACTTTGGTTCGTGGAAAGGTTCGCTATGCAAATAAGTAAAGGTATAAACAAAACATATACTTAGCTCCCACATCAAGACGTAAAATATCCACGTATAAATCGTACTATCCGTTAGGATATAACGTGGGGCTGTAATACAGGAAAGTGTTGTGCAATTTATGTTTACAAGCCGAAATTGCCTCAGATTTTTTGTTTACGATGTGGTCTGTGGCGTAAGTCGGTGATTAATTTCGACGACTCTATTTGGATTATAAAATCCAATAGTACCCCATTCGACGTGAGTATGGGCGCCAGTGATTCTGCGGAGGTTACTGATCTTATCGGCTTTTTCCTTCTTTTCTTTATCAAGGACGAATTTCCCAACGCGGGCGGTGGTTTGTACCGTGACGATGGTCTTTTGACCATGACTATGTGCGGACCTCGTGCTTGCGACAGGTTCAGAAAAGAACTCACAGCCTTCTTTAAAGGCTTCAACCACTCTATACAGGTTGAGGCCAATCTCTCGGTCGTTAATTACCTCGACGTTACCCTCAATGTATTGAATGGGTTGTATTACCCGTATAGAAAGCCGAATGATACGCTTAATTACATAAGTAAGCATTCCAACCATCCTGCCAACATAACCAAGAACCTGGTAAGAAACGTTTCGTTGAGGCTTTCCCGTCTTTCCACCAACGAGCGTATTTTCAACGACCATTCCACTTATTATAATGAAGCCCTTGCTCGAAGTAGATTTGTCGATAACGGAGCATATACAGAGTACGAAAATAGACCTAGAAGAAATAGATCCCGACGCATTTGTTGGTATAACCAACCATATAATATGGAGGTGGCGACACCTTTAGCTAAGATCTTTCTTTCCCTTATTACGAAGCATTTTCCCCCTACACATAAATATAGTAAATTTTTAATAGAAATAATATTAAAATTTCTTACTCTACGACTCCTAACCTTGCACATAACATCACAGCTTCAAATTTAGCTAAATTACCTAGCCGTAGGAACACGTGCAACCCTGTAGTTAGTACTAACTGTAATTGTAGGAATCCGGTTGATTGGCCCCTATCCGGGAAATGCCTCTCTAGTAACATTGTCTACAAATGTAAGGTTGTAACACCCACGTCCCGTAGGGCCTACATAGGGTTAACCGCCAATAGATTCAAGCAGCGTGTTTACATGCATACCCATTCTTTTTGTTACCCTCTAAGAAGGAATATGTCGTCACTTTCAGCTTATATCTGGAGTCTAAAAGACAACCACACCCAATATAAGTTACACTGGGAGATCCTAGCTAGGGCTAGATCGTATAACGGAAATAAAATACCATGTGACCTCTGCGCCGCTGAGGCCATGGAAATACTCTACGCCACATCTTAAACAAAAAATCTGAGGCAATTTCGGCTTGTAAACATAAATTGCACAAAACATTCCTGTATTACAGCCCCACGTTATATCCTAACGGATAGTACGATTTATACGTGGATATTTTACGTCTTGATGTGGGAGCTAAGTATATGTTTTGTTTATACCATTACTTATTTGCATAGCGAACCTTTCCACGAACCAACGTATCGTCTTCCTGTCTTACCCCGGTTGCAACGTTTTTTGAAATATCCACTTCTGCGTTTACAGATTGGCTTTGTTAGTTTCAGAAGATCCTGTTAAGGGTGAAAGCAGTGATTATTTGCTTAGACTTTAATCTGTTATTTTAATAAATATATATATATATATATATATATATATATATATATATATATATATATATATATATATATATATATATAGAGAGAGAGAGAGAGAGAGAGAGAGAGAGAGAGAGAGGAGGAGGAGAGAGAGAGAGAGAGAGAGAGACAGTGCTGTACCACTATATATATATATATATACAGTGATAGAGCACTGGAAGGTAATATCCGTAGTGGTAGTGTTAGGTAAAAGTGGTTACACAATAGATAGTTCACCATACCGAGAACAATTGTTTCACCTTAGCGGTATGGTGAACTAACTGTCACGTAATCACTTATATATATAGACATAGTCACATATACAAATATGAGTTTGGCAATAATTCACGGTGTGGCTCAATGAAGAATTAATTAAATAATTATTCATCAGAACTATATATAAAAATGTAAGTACAAAGAATCATTAGATAAAATGTATACACTATATCCTCTTCCAATCAGCATAAATTAACCACATAAAAAATCATTTAAACGAGGCTATAATTACTTATGAAGAAATAATAGATAAATGATACAGATTCTTTTCCGCGATGTACAGCCATCTGACACTTATCTAATTATTTCCTCTAGCCTGTAGAAATTGACTGGATAAATAGTTAACTATACGGAATTAGGTATAAAATAGAAGTTTGAAGAAAAATTCGTCCAGTCTGGGGTATCTCCTAATGAGTTCCAAGCCTCATGGATTTATTCAAGACCGGGTATATCGAAAACGTGGAACGAAACCACCGGTGGTAGACTATGAGAATTCTGGTAAAATTTATGTGCGTTTTTTCTACAAACTTCTATTTTGTACCTAATTCCGTATAGTTAACTATTTGTCTGGTCAATTTCTACAAGCTAGTGGAAATAATTAGATAAGTGTCATATGGCTGTACATCGCGGAAAATAATCTGTATGATTTGTCTATTATTTCTTCATAAGTACATTTTAAATTTATAGCCTCGTTTAAATGATTTTTTATCTGGTTAATGTATGCTGATTGGGAGAGGAAATGCTATATATATTTTATCTAATGATTCTTTGGACTTACATTTATATATGTGTGTGTGTGTATATGTGTGTGTGTGTGTGTGTGTGTGTGTGTGTGTGTGTGTGTGTGTGTGTGTGTGTGTGTGTGTGTGTGTGTGAAATCAAAACAAGACTGACATTTACTTGAATATATCAAGCATTAACTTGAGAAAATTTGTAAAAGGATATAAGAACATATATATATAATTTTAAAGGTCTTAAAATGTAAATAACTAAATGTAAATAACTAAATTTCAGTAATCATTCATACCCTTGCATACATATTTAAGATATGTTTCACCAATTAAATGGCTGAGTTCAATAATCAATCAATCGATCATCAGTGAAGGTTAATCGATCTATGAGCTCACAAGCGCTAAATACAAATCCGGAACTGAAGAAAAAAACGCACATGGATATAATGTCCGGTGACGTGAAAGAAATAGTGATAGCAAGAAATAGCAGCAAAAATCTTTCAACTCTATTAATTCTACTAAAATATATTTAGAAGCTTATTTATATTACTAACAATAATAAGAATTTCAAGTCTAAAAACAATTCATTTTCTTCAGACAAGCGCTATATCACCTGTAATTCCAGCTCTAGGAATAAATCCGAACATTTATTATAAAATTAAAATATCGAGTAACATATACATTAATATATCAATCAATAACAGGAGAACATTTTTAAAACGATGAAAGAAAATATATTTAATTCCAAAAGACAGCAAAAGACAGGATATGAAAAATTACTGAAATTTAGTTATTTACATTTTAAATATGCTGTCTTTTAAAATTAGATATATAATCTTACATCGTTTTACAAATTTTCTTCTGTTAATGCTTGATATATTTACGTATATGTCAATCATTTTTTTAATTTTATAAGTGCTCGGATTTATTCCTAGATTTGGAATTACAGGTATATGGCGCTTGTCAGAATTTTCTGTTTTTTATAAGAGTTGTCATTCTTCTTATTGTTAGTAATATATATATATATATATTCCATGGAGATAGTAACACATCTAGAGATATCCCTACGAAAACGATGTAGTGTATGTCTCAGAAAGGAGGTGTCAAGAGACAAAAACATATATATAAGTTGGGGATGTAAATGCCACCTCGTTGTGATAATTTGTAATACAACTGTCAATAAAATAAAAATTAGTTCATCACATAATAATTGGATTATAGTGGACAGAACAATAAATTGCTCTTGGCAATTTAAATCCTCTTAAAATGGAATAACCTATGTTAAAATGTTAGTTAAGGCGTGTCGTGAAGTCGTGGTAAGAATGGTTATCGGACGGATGTATATGAATGCTTATCGGGCGGCAATAAACATCTAGTTATAATATATTTTAAAACGTCAAATGTCTATACAGTGTATTGCACTAAACAACGTCATTCGGCCTAGTGCTTATTCATTTATCGTCAACCCTATAAAGACGTATATTACAAGAGGTTGAGTGTATGTAAAGAGTGGCGCAGTCAGGGTGGTAAATTGGCCGATTCGTTACAACATCAAGTTGAATAATTGACGACATTCTTGAGTACTAGTGTGTTTAAATCCCATTGAGGTCAACTTTGCAATTTATCCTTTCTAGGTCGATAAAAATGATCAGTTGATTACTGATATTTCATTCTCAACTCCTTTCTCTCTTTCTCATTCTAAGGAAGAAGTTGGCTGTGTTCAGTTATGTAGAGGGCATGGGTTCTGACATGATTAAAATGCCATACGACTCCACCAAGAAGGATGAGCCTATACATTTAAACATTGTTGCGAGGTACTATCAATATATACGTTTTAAGGCTCAAACCATTTTAATGTCCTCGACTGTAATTGAAGTAATTGAATAATAATGAAATGTCATTCTAGACAAGAGAAAGTCTATTCTTTTTTTAATAAACGCAACTCTTCAAACATGGGAAACCTACTACATTTTAGAGAGGTGTATAGCGGTTTCAAAACTTTGACTACGTAACATTAAACAGACTAATAGGAATATAAATATATTGTTTGGCAAATAAATTTATATTCAGACACTAACTTCAGCAGTGATTTCTCTTTATATTATGAAAGATATAGCTACGTTCTTTTTTCACGTTTGTGTGATGTGCACTCCACTATATATAATACCTACTGGTGTCATGTCGGCTGAAAAGTTTATAAGCTGATTATGAAGAACTGATGCTAGGTTTTTTAATAACTGCTAGATTTCTTTCTACAGACTATGTTTAAAAATAACTCTCATGTGGTTATTCCAAGAGAGTATCTTGTTCAATATATGACATTTTAAACCGGACCCCGTATCGGCATGATCATATAAAAACACATACATATACATCCAGTGACAGGTAGGCAAATATTTAGTTGAAAATATAAATAGATTATGGCAAATATTTAGTTGAAAATATATATAGATTATGGTGAGGATTAAATAAAATCAAATTACCGATCTTGTGGGCCTCTTTCTTCTATTTAACATAAATTCTTCTTTTCCCCACCTTAAAGGTGGTTTATATTGTGATGACTGTCTTCTTTCCACTAATCTTAGCCTATCAGAAATTGAAAAAAATAAAAAAACTTATTAGAACTTTCCTCAAAGATTATTATAATCTCACTATTATATTTGAAAACACCAGTAAAATAGTTAATTTCTTAGATATAACTTTAGACTTATCTACGGGTATCTACCAACTTTACCATAAACCTAACAAAAATTTACATTACATACACTCACAATCCAATCACCATAGATCTATCCTTAAAAACCTAGCATATAATATCTTACTCAGAATTTCTAACCTTTCATCTAACCAAGATATATTCGATAAAAATGCGCCCTTTTATAACGAAGCTTTAGCTAGAAGCGGCCACAAAAACAAATTAGTCTATATACCTTGCACCAATAATATTTCAAACATACAACCCAATATTACCAACAAACACCAAATGAAATGTACACACCTAAATGCCACTCACACTACACCTAAAAATACCAACCTAAAACTTAATTTCTCTACCTCTTCTCACATAAAATATAATAACTTTCAAAAAAACCATTCATCCTAATATTCCAATATACGTTAATAACATTACTAACAAAATTCCTAATAATCAGACTAAAACACCTAAATCAGTTAATCTAACTAAACCTATATATAATAAATTCACTAATACTAACTCTCTTAGAAAACATCCTGATACATCGTATAAATATAAAAAACAACATCGAAACCGTAATAGACGAGTTACTTGGTATAATGCTCCATTAATCTACAAATTAAAGATAATATTCCTAAAATGGTATTACTATCCTAGAGAAAAACTTCCCGCCAAACCATAAATACCATCAAATTTTAAATAGATCAACTGTCAAATTTTCCTACTACTCTACCAAAAATATACAACAAAATATACGTGCGTACAACGCATATAAATGTAAAAAAAACACGAATATACCACCAACACATCAAACCAACCATAATACTAACATAAACCGCAACAAACCACCATCTCCTTCACATATAACAAGTCGAGTAAATTCCACACCAAATTTGACTAACTCCCCTGATATAATATTCACGAATGGTTGTAACTGTAGAAACAAAAGAAATTGCCCTCTAAAGGGAAATTGTCTTATTAATAACATAGTATATAAATGTAAAATTAGCACTAAGGACTCAACTTATTCATATATAGGAGCTACGTCTAACCAATTTAAAGTAAGATTTAATACCCACAAACATAGTTTTAAAAATGCCGCATTAGCTAATACTACATCCTTGGCTGAAACAATTAATAATTATAGAAAAAAGAATGTAGATTACAACCTGACCTGGAGTGTGCTCAAAATGGCCACCCCTTATCAAAATAACAGATACGAGTGTAGAACTTTTTGAAATAATGAAATCTAAGGATATCCTATTAAATAAGCGACAAGTATTAATTATATCTTGCAATCATAGAATTAGAAGAACTTTCAAATATTATAAACCTAATTAATATACACTTTACACTTATATTTTACATATCATTATAATTAGTTTTTGTATTTAGTTAACCTATAATTAATACTTTACTACAGTATTAGTACTTTACTACTTCATAATTAATATAAAGTTATCCCTATAAGTATACCTATCAATTAATTTAATTTCTTGTTATAGATCTAAATTCCATGTGTTTTTAATAAGATTGGTATTTTTCACTAATACCTTTACCCTAAAATCTTACTCTCCTTCATTTTTAACTTTATTCTTTAATAACATCAAATGTTCGTGTACCCTTCACCGGCTTGACCTCTTTTCATCACCAAAGTATTCTTTTCATTCAAAGTATTCTTTCCATTCAAAACATAATTCTGCATTCTTCTACTCCTAAATTAAATTTCTACTACTACTATTCTATCAACTTGACCTCTTACTACTTTTCTATTGGTCAATTCAAAACCTGTTCCCAAACAGACCTATTATATTAAATCTTTGTTGGCTTATTTCAATAAACAAATCTCATTATTTCTGAAGACGGCATATATATATGAAGGTAAGTATATTTCCTCTGATAGTTTGTAATATTTTTACATAGATCTATATGATATACATACCAACACACATATATATCCTAGAAACGATCGTAAAATGATGAATTTTTTAATATAAGGAACTTGTTCTTTGTTTTTATTCAATGTGTTTATTAATTTATCTTGACTCTGTTTTCCTGTGATTTTCATCGAAAATTTTTGAATGCATCTCTTTCATGATATTTGGATTACATTGAGTTCTTCATACGGTTTGGACACTACCGTATATTTTGGTCGATTTATATATATATATATATATATATATATATATATATATATATATATATATATATATATATATATATATATATATATATATATATATATATATATATATATGTATATATATATATATGTGTGTGTGTGTGTGTATATATGAATATGTATTTATGCGTATGTATATTTGCATGTGTATATGTAAGTACGTATGTATGTGTGCTTGTATGCGTGTATGTATGTTTGCATATTAGTACTTCATGGCGTGCACTAAATTATGTTGTGTGGATGGGAGTCTGTCACGAGGACGCTTTATATGAACATTCTTCAAAGCGATACCAACTAAACAATTATAAAACTGACAGCCGTTAATACCATAGTAAGCATGTCTACATTACAAGTTAGTAAGATTCAGGGCAAACAATCGATTAAGATCACAAGAACCAGAGCAGAGAAGCAAATTCCTATGGAAAGCAAATATAAATTAAATAGAAATATTAAACATCAAAACATCATTGAAGCCAACACATAACGCATACCGGAGGCACATATTACATATACTCACATATGCCTACCCTGATACACACATTGAAACACGTCCAAACGCACAATGGCACACAGAGATACGTTCGTATATATTTGTCTATGTGTATTTACGTGTATATATATATATATATACGTATGTATGTATATGTATCTATATGTACGTATATGTATGTATATGTACGAACGTATATGTATGTATATATATGTATGTATATATATATACATATATATATATATATATATATATATATATATATATATATATATATATATATATATATATATATATATATATATATATATGTAAAAGTTCTATTTAAATTGTTGGGATACAACAAGCAAATATTGTTTATAACTGATATAAAGCACTCCACAAATTATTGGAGTAAAAATACGATATTAACAAATGGAAAGTATATTTTTAAAACAATATTTATTTCATTATACATATTTCAAGGACACAAAGTTAAATTATGGTGTCCTTTCATCAGACAAAATATAATATAGATCAGTTTTATAAATAAATATTGACATAAAAAATGCAACCATTACTGTTGGAAGCTCCCGGATAGTCTGTTGGAAGCTCCCGGATATATATATATATATATATATATATATATATGCACACAGACACGCACACAGGTATATATGTATTCATGTATATATATTTATATATATCACGATAAATTAACGGAGGCATAGGCCCACGCTATCCCTGTAAATAATATATTTGTACGTATGGATTCACCGAACATTTTATATAATGCTCGGTGTGTTTGTCCACAAACATCCCATATTAAGCCGTAGTGTCTAGCAACCATCGTTACTCGTTTGTTCAACACTGACAAAGGAATGCTGTACCAGTTTCAAGCTTATTAGCTATCGTCAGCAACGTATACCTTCCTGCCAGATGATTGAACCTCTGAAAGTATATACTTTCCTTATGCATACTAACGGCTGAGTAGCCCAATTTGCATATCGAGTGGTTTAATTGGCCGGGTGCACCGAAAACGATAAACGGAAAAAATGAAACGAAATTTCATTTCCCACTCTTAGTACGGCTGTTACTTAAATATACGTATGTATACGTACATACATATATGTATACAGACGTACAGTAGTATGTATATATATATACATACATGCACACATATATATATATGTACGTATGGGTTCACCGAACATTTATTATAATGCTCGGTGTGTTTGTAAACAAACATCCCGTATTAAGCCGTAGTGTCTAGCAACATCGTTGCTCGTTTGTTCAACACTGACAAAGGAACACTGTACTAGTTTCAAGCTTATTAGCTATCGTCAGCAACGTATACCTTCCTGCCAGATGATTGAACGTCTGAAAGTATATACTTTCCTTATGCATACTAACGGCTGAGTAGCCCAATTTGCATGTCGAGTGGTTTAATTGGCCGGGTGCACCGAAAACGATAAACGCAAAAAATGAAACGAAATTTCATTTCCCCCTCTTAGTACGACTGTTACTTAAATATAAGTATGTATACGTACATACATATATGTATACAGACGTATAGTAGTATGTATATATATATATATATATATATATACATACATGCATACATATATATATCTACGTATGGATTCACCGAACAATTATTATATTAGGCAATTATAGTACAAACTACGTAATTAGGCGTAGGGCCGTTTCGTCATCTGGAGGTCACCTCCCTGTTAAGGAAAGATAGAACATTGCGTGTTAGCTCTTTCATTTGCAAGTAGCAAGTGATGGTAGTACTGTACCCTTATATTACGTCACATCAAAGTGGAGGTAAGCCAAGTCAAACCATTATAGGGGACCACGTTGGCAAATAGAATTCGCATTAAAAAAACATGATTATTGTCATAAGCAAAGAGAAAACTGGTACGGCAAATAATGAGAAGTAAATCGAATTTGGTAAAAAAGTAAGAAAGATCAACTTATTGTTTAAATGGAGGAGAGATCACCTGGAGATAACATAATTGGGAGTAGAAGATAGTCGAATAGAACAGACATAGGAGAATTATGTTCGTGCACACACACACACACACACACAGAGGCAGACACACAGACACACACACACACACACACACACACACAGGTACATATACTTATATATATATATATATATATATATATATATATATATATATAGATAAATCTACCAAAAGTTTACGGTAGTGCCCAATCCGTATAAAGAATTCAATGTAATCCGGATATCATGAAAAGAGAAGATGCATTCAAAAACTACTTTCGGTGAAAAATAAACGGAAAACAGAGTCAAGATAAATTAATAAAATAATGAATAAACAAAGAAACAGTGCCTTATATTAAAAAAATTTCATCATTTTACGATCGTTTCTAGGATATATATGTGTTAGAGTTGGTATGCATATTCTATAGATCTATGTACAATATTTATACAAACTATCAGAGGGAATATACATACCTACACATATATATGCTGTCTTCAGAAATAATGATATTTGTTTATTGAAAAAAACAAAGATTCAATACAATAGGTCTGTTTGGGAACAGGTTTTGAATTGACCAATAGAGAGATAGTGAGGGTCAAGATAGTAATATAGTAGTAGAAGAACCTTAAATTATGGGTAGAAGAAGGTAGATTTCAGTTTTGGATGGAAGAGAATATTATGAATGAAGGATGATTTTAGGGAAGAAATAGGGGGGAGACTTCGGAGGGACATTTGTGTAGAAAGCCCAGTAAAAGGCCACAGTGACCTTGACCACCAAGGCAAGTGCCCTCTCCCAGTTTTCCACCTTTAATTTACAGATACGTACTCAGAGTAGGCCCATTCACTCGGGCCATTCTTGCTCCTCTCACCCATCTTTCAACAAAATGCTGGGAAGAGAGCACTTCCCTCTCTACTCTGATTTCCCTTTTCAAATGAAATTTGAAAAAGTCAATCAGGGCATCAACGAAGAGGTAAGTGCTCGTCTTCAGCCCTTTCAAACGTGTCCACCATACTATCTCTTTCGCAATGGCCACCAGACAGATAAACACTGCCTGTCCTTCCCGGCTAAAGGAAGAGGGCGGGGCAATCCTCACGATGGTCTCAGATGATAGCCGGATCCGTCCTACACACGACAGCAGGTGTTCGACATAAATCCACAAGTCAGCAAATTTCGGACACTGGACGAGTGCGTGCAGGACGGTTTCGTCGCCCTGTGCGCATCTCAAACATGCCCGGCTGACGGCACCTCCATGCCTGTAGAGTTTATCCCGAACTGGCAAGGCTCCTCGGTAGCACTGCCAGGCCAGAGATTTCTGGAAGTTGTCCATAGGTCCCGGCCCGAAAGTTCTTCCGAAGAGATTGGCTAGTTGATTTTCGTCGACGCCTAGAGTTTCCCCAAGTACGTCGTCGCTCTTCCCCTCCTCTAATCCTCTATAGAACGCCGAGGTGGAGTTTCCACCGATCACATTGCCCGATTGGTCAAGGGCTGTGAGCGCCTGAAGACATTCCAGTGTCCAGGCGCTCCCTCTCGGTGTTCGCTTGACCCAGGACTGCAGCTCCGTCAATGAAACAAGCTGGGGAAATACGTGTCTAGCAAACGGCAACCACACCTGATCACCGTCGAGGAAGAGGTGGAGATATCGTAGCCCGAGCGCGTGTATGCGCATCATCAGCCACGGCATGCCCAGCCCTCCACGTAGCGGGTGTTGACAGCTGATGGACCGCCTGACCATCGGAGCGCGTCCCTTCCACAAAAAGCGAAAGAGCAATGGCTCCAGCACAGTCAGCCATGGCTTAGGACAAGGTACGACAGTCAGGCGGTAGCAGATGACAGACGCGATGTACGCGTTAGCCACCTCCGCTCGACCTTTCCGGAATAGCTTCCTCTCCGCCGATTTCAGGGTTAGAGAAGCCACCCTGCTCGTCGCCTCGTCCCAGTTTTTGTCCGTCTGGAGGTCCGGACCGAACCAGACCCCTAGCAATTTAACCGGTCTGTCCGTCCAGCGTCCGACGACGCTGTTGGACGGCATGGACATGCCTCTCCAGGTGCCGAGCTGCAGGCCCACTGACTTTTCCTGGTTGATCATTGCTCCTGTCACCGCTTCGTATTGTCTTAGTGTAGTGCCGATCGCCCCGATGTGTTTCGCGTTCGACACCACTACGGTGACATCGTCCGCATATGCTGACACGGATCTTCTGCATCCTAGTTCGCGCCAGACGCCCCTCAACGTCTCCAGTTTGTGCAGTAATGGCTCGAGAGTCAATACGTACAAGAGGGACGAGAGGGGACATCCTTTGCTGACCGAGCACATGATATTGAACGGTTCCGAAAGGTGACCGTTCACTCTCCCCACAGAGCAGATGTCGCTGTGCATGGCAGCGATCAAGCCTCTGAAGATGGGCCCAAAGCCAGCCACCCTCAGAACTGCCGCTAGGTAACGATGGTCGACCCTATCGAAAGCTTTCGACTGATCTAAATTGATCAAGGACCCACACGTGCCAGATTCCCTAGCTACCCTCTCTCCGATGTATCGCATGAGGTGGAGGTTGTCCTGGATGGATCTGTCGGGAATGGCGCATATCTGCGCCTCTCCACACCAGGCCACCAACGACAAGCGCCAACCTCTTTGCTAGCACCTTGGCCAAAATCTTGAACACTCTGTTTAGCAGAGTTATGGGCCTAAAATTATCTATGTTATCCCCCTTGTTCGGATCCTTTCTCAGCAGTGCCACCGCTCCTCGGCTCACAGACCTGGGAATTCTCCCATTCTGTTGCCAGTTGCAGTAGCCGTCCGCCAAGAGGCCTCCGAACAAGTCTAGCATCTGTACGTAAAGTTCATAGGGCAGACCATCCAAACCAGGCGATTTACCCCTTGTGCAGCCAGTCATTGCCTCCCGTACTTCAGCGGCTGTTATCAGCTTTTCGCAACACTCGGCCACAGTGGCCGAGATCCGCGGCAGTCCGTTGAGGTAGACACTAAAGTCCATCCCTCGACCCGGCCCACCGCTGCCGCCTAACAGCTGTGCGAGGTGTTGCTGAAAAGCTTCACACATTTGCCCGGATCGAGTAGCATGCGCCCGTCGTGGTCCACCAAAGACTGGATCGTGGCTTTGTTGCCACGACGCGCCTCCGCCACTCGGACCCATTGAACGGCTTTCGTCCCCTCGTGTCTGAGAGCACGCACCCTAGCTCTGAAAACGCAGCCTTCGTGCTTTGCATTAAAGAATTGGTCAAGGGCCAATTTCGCCGCAAGTACGTCGGTCGCGATGCCTTTGCTAAGCGCCTCGTCTAATTTTCTAACTACTTCTCCCTCTGCTCTATTTTTCTCTATTGCTAAAGCCTTACTAAACCTAATGGATTCTATTCTAATCGCTCTTTTCAGAGCAAACCACCACTTGTTGTTGATGATGGCCTCCGTCAACGCCCGCTTAACTAGTTCGCTAGTCCGGTCTCTGTAGGCCTTGCGCGTTGGTAAGGACGCGTTTAGCTTCCAGGAGCCGGGTCTTCATCTATGAAGTTTATCTAAGTCAAGCACACAGATCACAAATTTGTGGTCCGTGAGGCTGACTATCTTGAATTGTGGACAGCCTATGCTAGAGCTATCTATTTCCCTACAAAACACTCTATCTAGATATGATCTGGATGACCCTGTGCGATTTGTCCAAGTCCACATTGGCACATTCGAGATATCCAATCGGTACCTGTCAGACAGTTCAAATTGCCTGAGCAGATTGGTGAGACTCTTGCACACTCCACTCCTATCCGCTAATCCCACACAGTCCCAGCGTGCATCTAAGATCCAGTTCCAGTCGCCCACTAACACTAAAGAGCTGGACGTTCCAAGGAAGGTCTCCAGACGCCGGAAGAAATCAGGCCGCCATGATATGTCGGGGCATAGACGGCCACTAGCCTGAAAGCTTGCCCGTCTCCGCTGGTCACGTCCAGCACCACCAACTTACCCTCAGGGTCCAGGAAGATGGCCCGTATCGCGAGATCCAAACCTCTCCGAAAAAGCACAGCAACTCCTTCCCCCGATCCCGGACGGCTGGGAGATGCGTACACATCGTAGCCGCCGAAGATCGGTGCGGAGGCCCGTGATTCGGAGATTCTGGTCTCGCTGATGGCCACAACATCTATGTTTAGTGACCTGAGGTCGTTGAGCAGGTGACCCTGCTTCCATGACGACCCCAAGCCACGCGCATTTATGCTGCCTATTCTG
Organism: Eledone cirrhosa; assembly: GCA_964016885.1. Classification (NCBI taxonomy): domain Eukaryota; kingdom Metazoa; phylum Mollusca; class Cephalopoda; order Octopoda; family Eledonidae; genus Eledone; species Eledone cirrhosa. The sequence continues at coordinate 82,717,792 of OZ024742.1, forward strand.
AGTGAGGTCATGTTGAAAATAGAGTGGAAAAGATGCGAAAGACCACTTACCGTACTTTTCGTAGAGGAGGGATGGTTTTTCCATCCCTTTTCACTTGATCGTCTGGTGAAGGGACCGTTGAATCGTCCCTTCGGCTGGTCGTCGGCTCTTCTATGAGTATGTCCGAATATACTCTTCGATTGAGAGTCCCTCCTAGATCTCTGAAATCACCAACTGCGTTGGGGAATTTCGTTTTAATGTTTGTGTATTGTTTCTGTGCTATTTTTAGCAGTCTTATGTTAGTTGGCGTTTTGATTGGTGCTGGTATTATGTAGTCGTGTTGTGAAATGTCTGTGTGTTCAATTATGTAAGTCATTAGTTTCTTGTTGTGTGTATTTATTGCCGTGCATTTGTTTTTCTGGGGGTGGGGTGTGGTTCTGCTATTTTCTTGTCGTTGTTGCTGGGTGTGTGTGTTTTGTTGTTGTGTTTGCTATGTAGGTGCTTGTGGTGGTGGTGTTGAAGGTGTTGTTGTTGTTGGCGGTGGGGTTGTCGCCGGAGGTGATGGTGGTGATTGTGTGGGTGGTGATGGTGTTGGTGGTGTTGCTGCTGAGAGCCTCTTGGCAGTAGCCTTTACCCTTTTTTCATTTCTTTCCTTCCTTTTCGAAAGCGACGATGCGCTGCTTCTGCGTTTGTGCGTTCTTACGACCTTTTGCCATCCCTCTCCCACCTCACGCTCCATGTCTGATTCTGTGAGGTCGGGGAGGGGTACCAGCTCCACTCTTTCACTTGTTGTTTTTGGTGCTGTTTGCACTAGAGTCTCTGTTGCAGCTGCATTTGGTATTGCTTCCACTGCTGCTGCTGTTCTTGATTTCCGTGGCGTGGGTATGGGTGCCACGGACCTATCGTTCCTGGTTGCCGCTTGTCCTGTTGCTGGTAGCCGTGGAGCCGGTTTCGGAAGGAGGGTTTTTTTTCCTTTTCAGGGTTTTCTCATTGAAGAAGGCCCTGAGGTGAGTCTTCGATCCATAGCGAAAGCATTTCGGGCGTTTGCCCTCAACACTTATGGGCAGTTGTGTGCCGTTATCGAAGTCTATCACATCCGGGATAGCTTCGATGCACTCCTGCTTAGTTTGGATTAACATCTCAATGGAGATGCCGACCCAATCTTCTCTTACTTTTTTCTGTACTTGCAGTACAGTTGTTTTGTCCTCGATTCCGACGAGGACAAACGCGGCCAGCCAAGAAGGGGCCATCCCGGAGGGGACGTGGGTCAGTTTGACCCTCACAATTTTTTGCCCGCTGTAGGAGCGCACCAACACCATTTCCTCGCTCCTTAGGGTCACTAATGATTGAGCCTTTGCCTCCTGGGGTGTGGCAAAAAGCACGTCTACGGTGGCATATTTCTTGCCTCGGGTGATGTGCGTTTTCCGCTGCCACACATATCCTAAGGCTTTTTGTATTTGAGTCTCTGTGGCTCTTTCAGCCCTGCGGGATTTTGTGCTTACCGTACGGTACGTGACCGTACAGTGCTGTCGGGTTTCAAAAAACATTTTGGCTGGCTTGCAGATTGCTCGGTGTCCGGTTTTAGTCACCATCTTCTTCGTTTCCTCTAATTCCTCATTTGTTATGAGGATGGTTTCCAGATTCTTTGCGATACCTGCAAACGAGATTGGTTTTTCTTTGCTGCTGTTGTTGTTGCTGTTGTTGTTGTCGTCATAGCTGCTGTTACTTTTGTTGTTGCTGCAGGTACTACGACTACTGCCGCCGCCGCTGATGCTGTGGTTGTTGTTGTTGTTGCAGCTGCTGCTGTTGTTGTTGCTGTTGCTGCTTATGCTGTTGTTGTTTATGCTGCTGTTGTTGCTGTTGCGGCTGCTACTGTTCTTTTCCTCGTCACTGTTGCTGCTGCTGCTGTTATTACGGCTGCTACTGCTATTATTCGTGACGTCAGACTAATGAAATGGGTTTTCGTATTTCCCGCACACCTTTTTCGTCGTTGTCGTCGTCGTCGTGGAGAAATCTTGCACGCTTTGCACGTGATTTTTCTTTTCTGGCGTCGCTTGCCAAAGAGAAGGGAGGGAGAGAGACACATTTAGAGAAGGGAGGGAGAGAGACAATCTTCTCTCTGCTGTAGTGACGATTGAGGAAGAAGAAGACGGAATGAGTGGGAGTGACCTATGAAAATTCTTTTTCGTAGCCATGTTTTTTTTTTGTTTAAAATAAATATTGGGCACAACCCCCCAATAAGCGGTTATTTAACCCGAAGGGCCAAATAACGGGCAGAAAGACCTCTCTCTCGAGGAGGAGGGTGTTTTTGTCTACAATTTGGTTAAAGTTTTAAACAATTTACAATTGTTATAGCGGTCAAAATTTACAATACCTTACAGAGCCGAGCCTCCGTCAACCATAGCATTCAATAATAATAATAATAATAATAATAATAATAATAATAATAATAATAATAATAATAATGCTTTCTTTATTAACCACAAGGGTCTACATAAAGTAGACATTAAGGACAGTACAGGACAATACAGGGCGGTACAAATGGGCATTTCTGCGTGTAAAAAACAAGAAACAGAGGATGTAATAATAGAACAATGCAAAAATTCCCCAATAGAGGGGAGACTTCCGAGGGACATTCGTGAATAAAGCCCATTAAAAAGCCACAGTTACCCTGACCACCAGGGCAAGTGACCTCTACCAGTTTTCCACCTCTAATTTACAGACACATACTCAGAGTAGACCCATTCACTCGGGCCATTCTTGACTATCTCATCCATCTTTCAACAAAATGCTGGGAAGAGAGCACTTCCCTTTCTACCCTGATTTTCCTTTTCAAATGAAATTTGAAAAAGTTAATCAGGGCATCACCGAAGAGGTAAGTGCTCGTCTTCAGCCCTTTCAAACTTGTCCACCATACTATCTCTTTCGCCATGGCCACCAGAAAGATAAAAACTGCCTGCCCTCCGGGCTAATGTAGAGGGCGGGGCAATCCTCACGATGGACTCAGCTGATAGCTGGATCCTTCCTACACGCGACAGAAGGTGTTCGACATAAACCCACAAGTCAGCAATGCTCGGACACTGGACGAGTGCGTGCAGGACGGTTTCGTCGCCCTGCGCGCATCTCGGAGATGCCCGGCTGACGGAACCTCCATGGATGTAGAGTTTATCCCGAACTGGCAAAGCTCCTCGGTAGCACTGCCAGGCCAGAGATTTCTGGAAGTTGTCCATAGGCCCCGGCCCGAAAGTTCTTCCGAAGAGAGTGGCTAGTTGATTTTCGTCGACGCCTAGAGTTTCCGCAAGTACGCCGTCGCTCTTCCCCTCCACTAATCCTCTATAGAACGCCAAGGTGGATTTTCCACCGATCACATTGCCCGATTGGTCGAGGTCTGTGAGCGCCTGAAGACATTCCAGTCTCCAAGCGCTCCCTCTCGGTCTTCGCTTGACCCAGGACTGCAGGTCCGTCAAGGAAACGAGCTGGGGAAAGTCGCGCCTAGCAAAGGTAGACCACACCTGATCACCGTCGAGGAAGAGGTGGAGATGTCGTAGCCTGAGCACGTGTCTGCGCATCATCAGCCACGGCATGTCCAACCCGCCACGTAGCGGGTGTGGACAGCACATGGACCGCCTGATGATCGGAGCACGTCCCTTCCACAAAAATCGAAAGAGCAAACGCTCCAGCGCAGTCAGGAGGGGTTTACGATAAGGTACGACGGTCAGGCGGTAGCAGATGACGGACACGATGTACGCGTTAGCCACCTCCGCTCGGCCTTTCAGGGATAGCTTCCTCTCCGCCCATTTCTGGGTGAGAAAAGCCACCCTGCTCTTCATCTCGTCCCAGTTTTAGTCCGTCTGGAAGTCTGGACCTAACCAGACCCCTAGCAATGTAACCAGTCCGTACATCCAGCGCCCCACGACGCTGTTGAACGGCATGGATCTGTCTGTCCGGGTGCCGAGCTGCACGCCCACTGACTTTTTCTGGTTGATTATTTCACCTGTCACCGCTTTGTAGTTTCTTAGTGTAGTGCCGATCGCCTTGATGTGTTTGGCGTTCGACACCAATACGGTGACAGCGTCCACATACGCTGACACGGATCATCCGCATCCTAGTTCGCGCCGGACGCCCCTCAACGTCTCCAGTTTGTGCAGTAATGGCTCGAGAGTCAATACGTACAAGAGGGACGAGAGGGGACATCCTTGGCGGACCGAGAGCATGATGTTGAACGGTTCCGAAAGGTGACCGTTCACTCTCACCAGAGAGCAGATGTCGCTGTGCATGGCAGCGATCCAGCCTCTGAAGACGGGCTCGAAGCCAGCCGCCTTCAGGACTGCCGCTAGGTAACGATGGTCGACCCTATCGAAAGCTTTCGACTGATCTAAATTGATCAAGGACCCACCCGTGCCAGTTTCCCTAGCTACCCTCTCTACGATGTATCGCATGAGTTGGAGGTTGTCGTGGATGGATCAGTCGGGAATGGCGCATGGTATACACTAATGTCAATCCCTCGACCCTGCCCACCGGTGCCCCCGAACCAGCTGAGCGAAGTGTCGTTGAAAAGCTTCACACATTTGCCCGGGATCGAGTAGCATGTGTCCGCTGATGGCTACTAGATCTATGTTTAGTGACCTGAGGTCGTTGAGCAGGTGGCCCTGCTTCCATGACGACCCCAAGCCACACGCATTTATGCTGCCTATTCTGAGTGAGGTCATGTTGAAATGGAGTGGAAAAGATGTGAAAGACCACTTACCTAACTTCTCGTAGAGCAAGGATGGTTTCTCCATCCCTTTTCACTTGATCGTCTAGTGAAGGGACCGTTGGATCGACCCTTCGGCTGGTCGTCGGCTCTTCTGTGAGTATATCGAATATACTCTCCGGTTGAGTGTCCCTCCTAGGTCTCTGAAATCACCAACTGCGTTGGGGAATTTCGTTTTAATGTGTGTGTATTGCTTCTGTGCTATTCTTACCAGTCTTATGTTCCTTGGTGTTTTGATTGGTGCTGGTATTATGAAGTCGTGCTGAGAAATGTCTGTGTGTTCAATTATGTAAGTCATTAGTTTCTTGTTGTGTGTATTTAATGCTGTGCATTTCTTTTTCTGGGGTGGTGTGTGGTTCTGCTGTTTTCTTGTCGTTGTTGCAGGGTGTGTGTGTTTTGTTGTTGTGTTTGCGATGTTGGTGCTTGTGGTGGTGGTATTGAAGGTGATGTTGTTTGCGGTGGGGTTGCTGCCGGTGGTGATGGTGGTGCTAGTGTGGGTGGTGATGCTGCTGTAAGTCTCTTTGCAGTAGCCTTTACCCTTTTTTCATTTCTTTCCTCCCTTTTCGAAGGCGACGATGCGCTGCTTCTGCGTTTGTGCATCTTGCGACCTTTTGCCATCCCTCTCCCACCTCACACTCCATATCTGATTCTGTGGGGTCGGGGAGGAGTACCCGATCCACTCTTTCACTTGTTGTTGTTGGTGATATTTGCAGTGGAGTCTCTGTTGCAGCTGCAGTTGATATTGATGTTGTTGTTGTTAATACTTCCACTGCTGCTTCTGTTCTTGATTTCCGTGGCTGGCATGGATATGGTTGCCGCCTGTCCTGTTACTGGTTGCAGTGGAGCCAGCTTCGGAAGGAGGGTGGTTTCTCCTTTCTCAGGGTCTTCTCATTGCAGAAGGCCCTGAGGTGAGTCTTCGATCCACAGCGAAAGCATTTCGGGCATTTGCCCTCAACACTTATGGGCAGTTGAGTGCCGTTATCGAAGTCTATCACATCCGGGATAGTTTCGATGCACTCCTGGTTGGTTTGGATTAACATCTCAATAGAGGTGCCGACCCAATCTTCTCGAACGTTTTTCTGTACTTGCAGTACAGTTGTTTTTTCCTCGATTCCGACGAGGACAGACGCGGCCAGCCAAGTGGGGCCATCCCGGGGAGGGAGGAGGGCGTGGGTCAGTTTGACCCTCACAATTTTTTGTCCGCAGTAGTAGGGCACCAATACCATTTCCTCGCTCCTTAGTGTCACTAAGGATTGAGCCTTTGCCTCCTGGGGTGTGGCAAAAAGCACGTCCACGGTGGCATATATCTTGCCTCGGGTGATATGCGTTTTCCGTTGCCAAACAGACCCTAAGGCTTTTTGTATTTGAGCCTCTGTGGCTCTTTCAACCCTACGGGATGTTGTGCTTACTGTACGGTAGGTGACCGTACAGTGCTGTTGGGTTTCGAAAATTGTTCGGCTGCCTTGCAGATTGCTCGGTGTGCGGTTTTCGTCACCATCTTCTTTGCTTCCTGTAATTCCTCAGTTGTTATAATGAGGGTTTCCAGTTTCTTTGCGATAACTGCAAACGAGATTGGTTTTTCTTTCTTGTTGTTGTTGTTGTCGACAGAGCTGCTGTTACTTTTGTTGTTGCTTCTGGTACTACGACTACCGCCGCCGCTGTTGCTGTGGTTGTTGTTGCTGCTGCTGCTGCTGCTGCTGTTGTTGTTGTTTATGCTGCTGCTGATGCTGTTGCGGCTGCTACTGTTATTTTCCTTGTCACTGTTGCTGCTGCTGCTGTTATTACGGCTGCTACTGCCATTATTCATGACGTCAGACGAATGAAATGGCTTTCCGTATTTACCGCACACATTTTTCGTCGTTGTCGTCGTCGTGGAGAAATGTTCCACGGTATGCACGTGCTCTTGGAAACTATCAGAAACTATATTTTTCTTTTTCTTTACTGGCGTCTGATGCAGTGACGATTGAGGAAGAAGACGGAATGAGTGGGAGTGAGTTGTGAAAATTCTTTTTTGTAACCCTGTTTATTTTGGGTTTAAAATGAATATTGGGCACGAAACCCCAATAAGCGGTTATTTTACCCTGAAGGGCCAAATAACGGGCAGAAAACCCCCTCTCACGAGGAGGAGGGTGTTTTTATCTACAATTTGGTTAAAGTTTTAAACAATTTACAATTGTTATAGCTGTTAAACATTACTACACCTTACAGAGCCGAGCCTCCGTCAACCATGGCATTCAATAATAATAATAGATATAGAAATTGATCAGATCAAGCTATTAGCACAAAGTCAGCGAAGATGAAACATGTGTCAGTGAAAACGAGGTAAATTGTAACACTTCGAATCCCAGAGTTGGGGCGGAATCACTGAGAACAGAACAAATTAAAGAAAGGGTCGAAAAAGTGGAGGGAGTGCATGCTCAAGATAAAACTCAAAATGAAAACAATGAGATCGTAAATGATAAAGAAATGAATGAGAATGAACTTGCCAACTTGAAGGATGAAATTATGATCGAATGGATGAAAATGAAAGAATCTGACATGGGGGAACGAGACACTCTCCCTAAGTTTCAGAACTCCAAACAGAACCAAAACATAATACACAAGACAAACAGAATTCTCAAAAACATTATCATCACAAACAAACTAAAGATTACTGATTTAAATCATCTCTATTATGTATCGGCTAAAGTCACTACTCACTTATGTCGAGTTAAAATGAAAAAAATAAAGGAATTCTCACAAGAAATCTACTTGGCAATAGAACATCAATAGAACATCAATCGCCAAATAAACCTTCTCCGATCTGACATAGAAATTTTAACAAAGTACAAAGTAGGTGAACATGTTAAACAAACTAAACTTAGAAAATTGAAAAGAAAATACAGTATAAAATCAACAATTGACATAGACATACTGATAGAAATAACCAAGCAAAAAGTGTCGGCCAAAGCTACTCGTATAAGGCGCTTTGAAAAATGATCTACATTCTATAAGGACAAAAATATGATAAAAAAAAAAAAAAACTTCTACAGAAAAATTGGCAAGTCAACAATAACTGCTAAATTAATACCACCCAAGGAGGAAGTGCAAGAATTCTGGGAAAAGTGCAAGAATTGGATTAAAAAGTTCATAACATACATGCCCCATGGATAGATAGACAAATGAAAGATACAGCTCACCTTGAGGAACAAATATGGGAAAATATAACAGTTGAACAGTTGCGTTTGGCTCTTAGAAAAAACCAGCAAATGGAAATCCCCTGGAAAAGAAAAAGTACCAAATTTTTGGATAAATGTCTTCACAGAGTCTCATGAGCTGTTAGCCCAACTTTACAATGAAATAGTTAAGGAGCCAGAAAAGATACCATCATGGCTAGTTAACGGCATTACACTCCTGCTTCCGAAGAATGATGAGACAAACAATCCCCAAAATTACAGACCGATATCTTGCTTGATCACAATGTATAAAATTTTAACATCAGTCCTAACTGAATATACATATGACCACCTGATAACAAATGATCTATTTCCCAATGAGTAGAAAGGGTGTAAACGAGGCTCATATGGCTGTAAGGATCAGCTTTTGGTTAACAAAATGATACTGGAAGGTTGTCATAATAGACACACGAATCTATCAATTGCTTGGATAGATTATTAAAAAGCATACGATAGTTTGCCACACAGTTGCATTGAAAAGTGTATAGAGATTTTCAAAATATCTCCCGTTGTCAGGAGGTTCCTCTCTTTCAGTATGAAGACATGGCAAACGAGACTCCTTTGAATAGTGAAAAAAAAATCACTGGAAGCTGGAGAAGTTAATATTAATTGTGGAATTTTTCAGGGTGACTTTTTATCACCGCTTTTATTCTGCATCGCAGTTATACCATTCAGTAAAATGCACAATGAAAGAAAACATGGATATAGAGTCTATGACAAAACCCTTAATCACTTGTTCTACATGGATGACCTGAAAATATTTGCAAAAAATGATGAACAATTGGAAGGTCTATTATCCACTGTGGAGCAGTTTAGTTATGACATTAAAATGGAGTTTGGACTAGATAATTGCGTTCATGGAAAGCTGCTGAAAAGTTCAGACATTAATCTTGATCGGGGGAATGTGATAAGAGAATTTGCTCAATAGGAAACTTACAAATATCTAGGTGTTTGTGAAGGAGACGGAATCAAGCATTCGACAATGAGGGAAAGGATAAGGAAGGAATGTTACCGAAGCGTAAGAGCAATCTTAAGAACGGAATTGAATGCAAGGAATAGGATCGATGCCATAAACACGCTTGCCATACCAGTAGTAACCTACAGTTACAATGTCATCAACTGGTCAAGCACAGAGATCCGTAGGCTCGATACAAAAATCCGAAAATTCTTAACCATGCACAGAATGCATCACCCTAAGGCAGACATAGATAGAATATATCACCCTAGGAAAGAAGGAGGACGTGGGTTAATCCAGTTAGACATTGCGTTGAAAACTGCAACAATTGGATTATCCACATATCTAAGAGAATCACATGATTGGATGATCAAACTCGTTTTGAAACACGAAAGCACCAAAAGATCATATTCCATTACAAAAGATGCACAAAGATACAGTAATGGACTACAAATTTCAGAAGTCCCATTTACTGCTGAAATGGAAAACACAGAAAAAGCAAAGCAGGAAAAAGTAACTGCAAAGAAAGAACTGCTACAGAAACTGGCTAAGAAATGGCAAGAAAAGCCTCTGTATGGAAAATACCCAGAGCGAGCTAACAATCCTGATGTTGACAAAACTTTAACCCATCAGTGGTTGGCATCCTCTGGACTGAAATCGGAGACTGAAGGACTGATTATATCCGCACAAGATCAGTGTCTGCCAACAAAAAATTACCAAGCCAACATAATAAAAAATGGGTGCAGCCCATTATGCCGTGTATGCAAAAAACAACCAGAGACCATTGACCATATAATTTCAATGTGCAGTCCTATAGCTCCAACCGAATACCTAAACAGGCATGACAGAGCTGCACAATACATACATTGGATAATGTGTAAGCATTTTGACCTGCCCCATCAAAAGAATTGGTGGGAGCATCAACCACCTCCCATACTTGAAAAAGATCACATCTCAATCTTGTGGAACTTTAGCATCCAAACAGACCGAAAAATAGATGCAAATAGACCTGATATAATATTGAAGGACTTTCAAAGGAGGGTATGCCTGCTAATTGATATGTCTGTTCCAATAGACAAGAATGTATCTATAAAAACATTTGAAAAATTGAGCAAGTATAAGGACCTGGAGATAGAAATTAGAAAAATGTGGAAATTGAGAACTAAAACAATACCAGTGGTTGTAGGCGCTCTGGGAATGATACCTAAGGGGTCTAACGACTACTTATCGCAAATCCCAGGAAACCCGCGTATAGGAGAAATACAAAAGATAGTACTAATGGGAACTGCCCATATACTAAGGAAGATCCTGTCAATATAAGTACATCACAAGTCTAAACACTAAGGATGCATGTGTGAATATGTGTGTTCTTTCTTGAACATGGCGGACCTTGTTGTCTCTTGAGGTCACTGGTTGTGACTTGGTGATAACTCGTATAAACATAAAGCAAGATAAATGCAAATAATAATAATAATAATAATAATAATAATAATGCACGAGGTGACGGAGGTCATGAAATCGCTCCCGTAAGTTTTGAATTTTTAACATATTTAAATCATTTGTGAAATAACAACTCTTAGTACAAATGCTACGTAAAGCACCCGGCTTGAGCCCAAAAAAATTCGAACCCAAAATATATTGTTATAAGGCTCAAATATTCAAATATTCAACTTTGTATTGTACACTGTATATCCAAAAAAGAAAATGGCTATAAATGGAAGAAGACCCCCCCCCCTCCTCTCCTCTGTCTACACTATATAGGACAGCCAAACTCACCAACACCAGAAACTAGATACACCACCCACCCCATCATCTGTGTACACTAAACACAACAGCCAGATAACGGCATTTTCACCTCCACCACCACCGCTCACTACGGCCATCATTACCACCACTATCCCATCACCGCCGCCACCACCCCTTCACTCCTTCACTGCTGCCACCGCTACAGCACCATCACTACAGTAATACGGTCACATCACCGCCACCACTGCCTCGGTATCGACACCACCACCACCACTGTCTCAGTATCGCTACCGTCGCCAGTCTCCCACTTCTCCCTGCTGGCTGCTACTTCCACATTATAGAATTCCTACTACTAACAAAGAGGAAGGCATCAAAATATATAGCTAGACTCAAAAGAAAAAAGAAAAAACAAACAACAAAACCAAAGCAGCACAGCCAGAACAGCAAAAACGAGAAAAACAAACAGAGGAAAACAAAAACAAAAAAAGAAACCCCAAAAACGTAAAGAAATAAGAATGAAGAGAGAAGCAGGCGGACGGACAGAGAAGAGGGGGAAAAACTAAAACTTAAAAAACAAAAACTAAGTCAGACATTCGAACACTACATTACAATGAAACTTATGCTTATTCATTTTTGGGGCCCTTTCTGCCTGTGTGTTTGTTTGTTTATGTGTGTTCGTATACAGCGTGGTGATAATGCCACACAAGGGCCAAGTGGGATGGCGGATCCACAGATGGCTATGTAACCATACATTCGCCAATCCTCTATAAGAGTGTTTAAATATCGAACATAAACAGTTCGAATAACGGTGAAATGGAGACTAGAACGTCATGTGACAGACTCTCACCCAACAGGTGCCCCCTGGCTCAGCAGCAGGAACCTGACTGTCAACCAAATACTGCTGATGTTGGAGGAAGAAGAAGAAGGAAAGGGGCCAGAATAACTGGACGAAAGAATTGAATAGAACTGTTATGCAATGCTACCTGAAAAGTAACCCCAAGGAGAGGGGCTACATGAGACGGATGCATAACATCTGGAACGAGATTGGTTTATTTAAATTAGATGAACAAAAATCGGCCGGGCAGGCTCGGGTAATAAGAACTAATGGGTGGATAAGCGAGCTGGAACTGGAGGAACTGAGCAGAGAGAATGGCTTGGAGGTGGCGGGAGTAGTATGCCAGACAAGCGAGCCAGTGGGAAATGAAGGTGAAGAGGTCCTGAGAACGGAGGAACCACCCGAAGCAGACAATGATCTGAATACTGAGATAAATAATACCTGGAACAGAGATACGGCCACTGAGGAGATAAATGCTGACGGGCTAGGACAAGATTTGGTTGACATCCTAAATTTAGTGGTAGATGAATTGAACAATGATAGTGGGAGACCTATGAACCTAAGATTTGTAGACAGGAAAAAGTTAAAAGAAACAACAGCTAAGGTAAACAGAGTCATCCCATACCTTGAGGCGAGGAGCCTTCACCAGTGCAACAATATCCTCAAAGCAACAGCAAATACGGTGAGGAAACTACTTGGTATAAAAGCGAGAGGAATCAACTGACATGAAAGAGCAGAGCCGTGGTGGAAGAGGCGACTGAGTGGGCAAATCGGGGAAATGAGAAATGACATAGGAAAGCTTGAGTCACTACTGAATGGGACACTAAAAAACATAGGCACTAAAAATAGACTGGAAATAAAATACAAAACTAGGAGTAAAAAGCTAAGTATTATCATAGAGGAATTGAAGCAACGCATTGTAGCAAAGAGTGCAAAAATCAGGCGATACGAGAACAGAGTCAGTCAGTATAAACAGAACCGCATGTTCGACAACAACCAGAAGATGCTGTTTGGACAGCTTGAGGGGAAAGAAAGAGGCAACGACTTGATCCCTCTGGCGGAACAAACTAAAACATTCTGGAGAGGAATATGGGAGCAGGATGTTAGACATAATGCCCAGGCAGGGTGGATTGAGACAGTACAGAGGGAGATCGGTGAGCAGGCACAACAACAAACTGATTTGAGTATCACAGTTGAAACTCTTAAGGGGCAGGCCAAAAAACTAACCAACTGGAAATCACCAGGCCCAGATGGTGTGCAGGGGTATTGGATTAAACATTTAACATCCCTCCACCCGAAGCTGACGGCCATGTTCAATGACTGCTTGGTGTCGGGTGAGGTGCCAGAGTGGTTGACAAAAGGTACCACAGTTCTGATAATGAAAGACCGAATCAAGGGTAATGATGTTACCAACTATAGACCTATCACATGTCTGTCCGTAATGTGGAAACTGTTGACGAGCATTGTGTCTGAGGAAATCTACCATCACCTCCACACAAACAACTTGTTACCGGACGAACAGAAAGGATGCCGAAAGAAGTCACGTGGTACAAAGGACCAGTTACTTATTGATAAGATGGTAATGGGGAATTGCAGGAGGAGACACACTGATCTTGCCATGGGATGGATAGACTACAGAAAGGCATTTGACATGGTGCCTCATTCTTGGATCACCAAAAGCCTGGAGATCTTCAGGGTGGCAGATAACATCAGACAGTTGCTGGGCAGGAGTATGGGGTCCTGGGAGACAGAGTTGACATCAACTGGAGTATCCTTGGGAAGCGTGAAGATCAAGAGAGGTATCTTCCAGGGAGATAGCCTGTCCCCTCTGTTGTTTGTCCTTGCCCTAATGCCCTTGACCATTATGCTGCGAAAAGTGAGAGCAGGATACAAGTTGGGAAGGGGAGAGCTTACCATCAATCACCTCCTCTTCATGGACGATCTTAAGCTCTTCGGGAAAAGTGAGAAGGAGTTGGATGTGCTTGTTGACACTGTACGTATTTTCAGCAGTGATATATGTATGCAGTTTGGTATTGGTAAATGTGGAGTCATTGTGATAAGGAGGGGTAGGTTGAGCAGAAGTAGCGGGATCCAGATACCAACAGGTGAGATGATAAAGGAAATTGACTCTGAGGAAGGATACAAGTATTTGGGCGTTCTGGAGGCTGATGGCATAAAGAACAAAAAAATGAAGGAATTGTTAAGAACTGAATACATTCGGAGAGTAAGGAACGTATTGAAGTCACATCTGAACAGCAGAAATGCCATAAGCGCAGTAAATTCCCGAGCTGTGTCTATTATTAGGTACAGTGCGGGAATTCTGAGATGGAATGTTGCTGAACAAAAAGAAATGGATAGGAAGACTAGGAAGCTATTGACTATCTACAACATGTTCCACAAGAGGAGTGATGTCGATAGACTCTACCTAAGGAGATCTGAGGGTGGAAGAGGTCTTATCAGCATAGAGGACTGTGTTCAGATGGAGAAAAACAACCTATACAAATACGTGACCTATAGTAAGGAGCCAATGCTCAAAACTGTACTGAAGGAGGGGACAGTAGGCCAGGGGATGTCCAAGGAGGAAATAACATCAAGGAGGAAGAGCAGCCTTAAGGGAAATTCCCTTCATAGTACCTTCTTTGAGAAAACTGAATTTAGAGATCCACAGACATGGAACTGGTTGAGAAGAGGAGACCTCAAAAAGGCTACAGAAGGAATGATAATGGCTGCGCAGGAGCAGGCCCTCAAAACGAAGTGGTTGAAGCACCATATTTACAAGGAGGAGGCTAGCCCACTGTGCAGGATCTGTGGAGAGAGAGAGGAGACTGTGGCTCACATTGTGTCCGAGTGTAAACACCTAGCCCAGACCCACTATAAGGGCTGGAGACACGATGTGATGGGCAGGGTGATCCACTGGCACCTGTGCAAAGTAAACAATTTACCACATTCTGAGAAATGGTATGAGCATAGGCCGGAGGCGGTGATGGAGAACAATCAGGTGAAGGTGCTGTGGGATTTTAGGATACAGACGGACAAAAAACTGGAACACAATAGACCTGACCTGGCGGTTGTGGACAAAGAAAAAAGATCGTGTCTGATTGTGGATGTGGCCTGCCCGTTCGACACGAGAGTGCAAGAGAAGGAGAGGGAGAAAATTAACCGATACCATGACCTAAAGTGGGAGGTGAAAAGGATTTGGAACTGCCATGAAGTCAAAGTGATCCCGATTCTCATAGGCGCACTGGGGACTATCTCCAAAAGTTTCCAGGGATGGTTAAAGAAAATCGGCCCCTTCACGCTTTTTGGAACGCTTCAAAAGGCATGCTTGCTTGGAACAGCAAGAACCCTCCGATACGTCCTGAATATCTGAGGCTGCAGGTAGTGACTTGATATTCATTCCAACGGACTTTCCAGTTAACCAACATCAATGACTGAGATTCAAGGAATAACAACAATAATAATAATAATAATAATAATAATAATAATAATAATAATAATAATAAAGCCTGGAGATCTTCAGGGTGGCAGATAACATCAGACAGTTGCTGGGCAGGAGTATGGGGTCCTGGGAGACAGAGTTGACATCAACTGGAGTATCCTTGGGAAGCGTGAAGATCAAGAGAGGTATCTTCCAGGGAGATAGCCTGTCCCCTCTGTTGTTTGTCCTTGCCCTGATGCCCTTGACCATTATGCTGCGAAAAGTGAGAGCAGGATACAAGTTGGGAAGGGGAGAGCTTACCATCAATCACCTCCTCTTCATGGACGATCTTAAGCTCTTCGGGAAAAGTGAGAAGGAGTTGGATGTGCTTGTTGACACTGTCCGTATTTTCAGCAGTGATATATGTATGCAGTTTGGTATTGGTAAATGTGGAGTCATTGTGATGAGGAGGGGTAGGTTGAGCAGAAGTAACGGGATCCAGATACCAACAGGTGAGATGATAAAGGAAATTGACTCTGAGGAAGGATACAAGTATTTGGGCGTTCTGGAGGCTGACGGCATAAAGAACAAAAAAATGAAGGAATTGTTAAGAACTGAATACATTCGGAGAGTAAGGAGCGTATTGAAGTCACATCTGAACAGCAGAAATGCCATAAGCGCAGTAAATTCCCGAGCTGTGTCTATTATTAGGTACAGTGCGGGAATTCTGAGATGGAATGTTGCTGAACAAAAAGAAATGGATAGGAAGACTAGGAAGCTATTGACTATCTACAACATGTTCCACAAGAGGAGTGATGTCGATAGACTCTACCTAAGGAGATCTGAGGGTGGAAGAGGTCTTATCAGCATAGAGGACTGTGTTCAGATGGAGAAAAACAACCTATACAAATACGTGACCTATAGTAAGGAGCCAATGCTCAGAGCTGTACTGAAGGAGGGGACAGTAGGCCAGGGGATATCCAAGGAGGAAATAACATCAAGGAGGAAGAGCAGCCTTAAGGGAAAATCCCTTCATAGTACCTTCTTTGAGAAAACTGAATTTAGAGATCCACAGACATGGAACTGGTTGAGAAGAGGAGACCTCAAAAAGGCTACAGAAGGAATGCTAATGGCTGCGCAGGAGCAGGCCCTCAAAACGAAGTGGTTGAAGCACCATATCTACAAGCAGGAGGCTAGCCCACTGTGCAGGATCTGT
Source organism: Eledone cirrhosa (assembly GCA_964016885.1). Taxonomy (NCBI): domain Eukaryota; kingdom Metazoa; phylum Mollusca; class Cephalopoda; order Octopoda; family Eledonidae; genus Eledone; species Eledone cirrhosa. The sequence goes on from OZ024742.1 coordinate 82,733,909, forward strand.
GGAGAGAGAGAGGAGACTGTGGCTCACATTGTGTCCGAGTGTAAACACCTAGCCCAGACCCACTATAAGGGCTGGAGACACGATGTGATGGGCAGGGTGATCCACTGGCACCTGTGCAAAGTAAACAATCTACCACATTCTGAGAAATGGTATGAGCATAGGCCAGAGGCGGTGATGGAGAACAGTCAGGTGAAGGTGCTGTGGGATTTTAGGATACAGACGGACAAAAAACTGGAACACAATAGACCTGACCTGGTGGTTGTGGACAAAGAAAAAAGATCGTGCCTGATTGTGGATGTGGCCTGCCCGTTCGACACGAGAGTGCAAGAGAAGGAGAGGGAGAAAATTAACCGATACCAGGACCTAAAGTGGGAGGTGAAAAGGATTTGGAACTGCCATGAAGTCAAAGTGATCCCGATTGTCATAGGCACACTGGGGACTATCTCCAAAGGTTTCCAGGGATGGTTAAAGAAAATCGGCCCCTTCACGCTTTTTGGAACGCTTCAAAAGGCATGCTTGCTTGGAACGGCAAGAACCCTCCGATACGTCCTGAATATCTGAGGCTGCAGGTAGTGGCTTGATATTCAATCCAACGGACTTTCCAGTTAAACAACATCAATGACAGAGATTCAAGGAATAACAATAACAATAATAATAATAATAATAATAATAATAATAATAATAATAATAATATTTAGCATCGGCTAAAGTCACCACTCACTTATGTGGAGTGAAGATGAAAAAACGCATCGGCTAAAGTCACCACTCACTTATGTGGAGTGAAGATGAAAAAACAAAGGAATTCCCACAAGAAATCTACTTGGCAAGATAACATCAATCGCCAAATAAACCTTCTCCGATCTGACATAGAAATTTTAACAAACTATAAAGTAGGTGAACATGTTAAACAAACTAAACTTAGAAAATTGAAAAAAAAGTACAGTATAAGATCAACATGTGACATAGACATGCTGATAGAAACAATCAAGCAAAAAGTGTCGGCCAAAGCTGCTCGTATAAGGCGCTTTGAAAAACGATCTAGATTCTATAAGGACAATAATATGTTCAAAAACAACCAAAGAAACTTCTACAGAAAAATTGGTAAGTCAACAATAACTGCTAAATCAATACCACCCAAGGAGGAAGTGCAAGAATTCTGGGAAAAGATCTGGGCCGAAGAAAAAGTTCATAACATACATGCCCCATGGATAGACAGACAAATGAAAGAAACAGCTCACCTTGAAGAACAAACATGGGAAAATATAAGAGTTGAACAGCTGCGCTTGGCTCTAAGAAAAACCAGCAAATGGAAATCCCCAGGAAAAGACAAAATACAAAACTTTTGTATAAATGCCTTCACAGAGTCTCATGAGCTGTTAGCCCAACTTTACAATGAAATAGTTAACGAGCCAGAAAAGATACCATCATGGCTAGTTAACGGCATTACATTCCTGCTACCGAAGAATGATGAGACAAACAATCCCAAAAATTACAGACCGATAACCTGCTTGACCACAATGTATAACATTTTAACATCAGTCCTAACTGAATACACATATGACCACCTGATAACAAATGACCTATTTCCCATTGAGCAGAAAGGGTGTAAACGAGGCTCATATGGCTGTAAGGATCAGCTTCTGGTTAACAAAATGATACTGGAAGATTGTCATAATAGACACAAAAATCTATCGATTGCTTGGATAGATTATAAAAAAGCATTTGATAGTTTGCCACACAGTTGGATTGAAAAATGTTTAGAGATTTTCAAAATATCCCCCGTTGTCAGGAGGTTTTTGTCATTCAGTATGAGGACATGGAGAACGACACTCCTTTTGAATAGTGAAACAAAATCACTGGAAGCTGGAGAAGTTAACATTAATTGTGAAATTTTTCAGGGTGACTCTTTATCACCGCTTTTATTCTGCATCGCACTTATACCATTAAGTAAAATGCTCAATGAAACAAAACATGGATATAGAGTCTATGACAAAACCATTAATCACCTGTTCTACATGGATGACCTGAAACTATTTGCAAAAAATGATGAACAATTGCAAGGGCTATTATCCACTGTGAAGCAGTTCAGTGATGACATTAAAATGGAGTTTGGACTGGATACATGCGCCAAAGCAACGTTCACCAGAGGAAAGCTGCTGAAGAGTTCAGACATTAATCTTGATCGGAGGAACGTTATAAGAGAGCTTGATCAAGAACAAACTTACAAATATCTAGGTGCTTGTGAAGGAGACGGAATCAAGCACTCGACAATGAGGGAAAGGATAAGGAAGGAATGTTACCGAAGCGTAAGAGCAATCTTAAGAACGGAATTGAATGCAAGGAATAGGATCGATGCCATAAACACGCTTGCCCTACCAGTAGTAACCTACAGTTACAATGTCATCAACTGGTCAAGCACAGAGATCCGTAGGCTCGATACAAAAATCCGAAAATTCTTAACCATGCACAGAATGCATCACCCTAAGGCAGACATAGATAGAATATATCTCCCTAGGAAAGAAGGAGGACGTGGGTTAATCCAGTTAGACATTGCGTTGAAAACTGCAACAATTGGATTATCCACATATCTAAGGGAATCACATGATTGGATGATCAAACTCGTTTTGAAACACGAAAGCACCAAAAGATCATATTCCATTACAAAAGATGCACAAAGATACAGTAATGGACTACAAATTTCAGAAGTCCCATTTACTGCTGAAATGGAAAACACAGAAAAAGCAAAGCAGGTAAAAGTAACTGCAAAGAAAGAACTGCTACAGAAACTGGCTAAGAAATGGCAAGAAAAGCCTCTGTATGGAAAATACCCAGAGCGAGCTAACAATCCTGATGTTGACAAAACTTTAACCCATCAGTGGTTGGCATTCTCTGGACTGAAATCGGAGACTGAAGGACTGATTATATCCGCACAAGATCAGTGTCTGCCAACAAAAAATTACCAAGCCAACATAATAATAAATGGGTGCAGCCCATCATGCCGTGTATGCAAAAAACAACCAGAGACCATTGACCATATAATTTCAATGTGCAGTCCTATAGCTCCAACCGAATACCTAAACAGGCATGACAGAGCTGCACAATACATACATTGGATAATGTGTAAGCATTTTGACCTGCCCCATCAAAAGAATTGGTGGGAGCATCAACCACCTCCCATACTTGAAAAAGATCACATCTCAATCTTGTGGAACTTTAGCATCCAAACAGACCGAAAAATAGATGCAAATAGACCTGATATAATATTGAAGGACTTTCAAAGGAGGGTATGCCTGCTAATTGATATGTCTGTTCCAATAGACAAGAATGTATCTATAAAAACATTTGAAAAATTGAGCAAGTATAAGGAGCTGGAGATAGAAATTGGAAAAATGAGGAAATTGAGAACTAAAACAATACCAGTGGTTGTAGGCGCTCTGGGAATGATACCTAAGGGGTCTAACGACTACTTATCGCAAATCCCAGGAATCCCGCGTATAGGAGAAATACAAAAGATAGTACTAATGGGAACTGCCCATATACTAAGGAAGATCCTGACAATATAAGTACATCACAAGTCTAAACACTAAGGATGCATGTGTGAATATGTGTGTTCTTTCTTGAACATGGCGGACCTTGTTGTCTCTTGAGGTCACTGGTTGTGACTTCGTGATAACTCGTATAAACATAAAGCAAGATAAATGCAAATAATAATAATAATAAAAATTTGGGACATGCCAGAAAACTAACCAACTGGAAATCACCAGGCCCAGATGGTGTGCAGGGGTATTGGATTAAAAATATAACATCCCTCCACCCGAAACTGACAACCATGTTCAATGACTGCTTGATGTCAGGTGAGGTACCAGAGTGGTTGACAAAAGGTACCACAGTTCTGATAATGAAAGACCGAATCAAGGGTAATGATTTTACCAACTATAGACCTATCACATGTCTGTCCGTAATGTGGAAACTGTTGACGAGCATTGTGTCTGAGGAAATCTACAATCACCTCCACACAAACAACTTGTAACCGGACGAACAGAAAGGATGCCGAAAGAAGTCACGTGGTACAAAGGACCAGTTACTTATTGATAAGATGGTAATGGGGAATTGCAGCAGGAGACACACTGATCTTGCCATGGGATGGATAGACTACAGAAAGGCATTTGACATGGTGCCTCATTCTTGGATAACCAAAAGCCTGGAGATCTTCAAGGTGGCAGATAACATCAGACAGTTGCTGGGCAGGAGTATGAGGTCCTGGGAAACAGAGTTGACATCAACTGGAGAATCCTTGGGAAGCGTGAAGATCAAGAGTGGTATCTTCCAGGGAGATAGCCTGTCCCCTCTGTTGTTTGTCCTTGCCCTGATGCCCCTGACCATTATGCTGCGAAAAGTGAGAGCAGGATACATGTTGAGAAAGGGAGGGCTTACCATCAATCACCACCTCTTCATGGACGATCTTAAGCTCTTCGGGAAGAGTGAGGAGTTGGATGTGCTTGTTGACACTGTCCGTATTTTCAGCAATGATATATGTACGCAATTTGGTATTAGTAAGTGTGGGGTCCTTGTGATTAAGAGGGGTAGAGTGAGCAGAAGTAACGGAATCCTGGTACCAACAGGTGAGATGATAAAGGAGGATGATAAAGATGATTCAGGACTCTGAAGAAGGATACAAGTATTTGGGTGTTCTGGAGGCTGATGACATCAAGAACAAAAAAATGAAGGAATTGATAAGAACTGAATACATTCGGAGAATAAGGAGCGTATTAAAGTCACATCTGAACAGTAGGAATGCCATAAGTGCAGTAAATTCCTGAGCTGTGTCTATTATTAGGTACATTGCGGGAATTCTGAGATGGAATGTTGCTGAACAAAAAGAAATGGATAGGAAGACTAGGAAGCTATTGACTATCTACAACATGTTCCACAACAGGAGTGATGTCGATAGACTCTACTTAAGGAGATCTGAAGGTGGAAGAGATCTTATCAGCATAGAGGACTGTGTTCAGATGGAGAAAAACAACCTACACAAATACGTGACTGATAGTAAGGAGCCAATTCTCAGAACTGTACTGAAGGAGGGGACAATAGACCGGGGGATGTCCAAGGAGGAAATAACATCAAGGAGAAAGATCAGCCTTCAGGAAATATTCCTTCATAGTACCTTCTTTGAGAAAACTGAATTCAGAGACCCACAGACATGGAACTGGTTGAAAAGAGGAGACCTTAAAAAGGCTACAGAAGGAATGTTAATGTCTACGCAGGAGCAGGCCCTCAAAACGAAGTGGTTGAAACACCATATTTACAAGGAGTAGGCTAGCCCAATGTGCAGGATCTGTGGAGAGAGAGAGGAGACTGTGGATCACATTGTATCCGGTTGTAAACACCTAGCCCAGACTCACTATAAGGGCAGGAGACATGATGTGATGGGCAGGGTGATCCACTGGCACCTATGCAATGTAAACAATTTACCACATTCTGAGAAGTGGTATGAGCATAAACCAGAATCGGTGATAGAAAACGATCAGGTGAAGGTGTTGTGGGATTTTAGGATACAGACGGACAAGAAACTGGAACACAATAGACCTGACCTGGTGGTTGTTGACAAAGAAAAAGATCGTGCCTGATTGTGGATGTGGCCTGCCCATTCGACACGCGAGTGCAAGAGAAGGAGAGGGAGAACATTTACCGATACAAGGACTTAAAGTAGGAGATAAAAAGGATTTGGAACTGCCATGAAGTAAAAGTGGTACAAAGGACCAGTTACTTATTGATTAGATTGTCATAGGCGCACTAGGTACTATCTCAAAAAATTTCCAGGGATGGTTAAAGAAAATTGGCCCCTTCACACTGTTTGGAACGCTTCAAAAGGCATCCTTGCTGGGAACCGCAAGAACCCTCCGATACGTCCTGAATATCTGAGGAGCAGGTAGTGGCTTAATATTCATTTCAACAAACTTTCCAGTTAACTAACATCAATGACTGAGACTCAAAGAATAATAATAATAATAATAATAATAATGCTTTTTGTGCAGATTAACATATTAATTATATGTGACATTTGTGATAAAATGTCGCTTGGAGCGAAAAATATTGAAGATGCCAGCAAAGACTAAGCTTAAACTTAAGCATATCAATGCAAAACAGTAAAATATAAAATAATAGAAATAGTAAAAGAATACCAGATATATTAAACGTATTGTTTGTGAACACAATAAAATGTGAAAGTTCATGAAAGATAGATAGAAGACATTAAACTGCTATATTATTATTCGTGTTATCTTGCCTGAAAATATATATATGCATACGAATCCTCAGAAATTGAACAGCTTACATTATACGTATATACTTACTTACTTTATATATACACACAGATACATGCTAATTTTGTCTGGATGCACAAAGATATATATATATATATATATATATATAAGAACAAGTATGACCCCGACGGCAGAGCACTAGCTGTTCGACGGCTATTTCTGTAGTCCAGAAATACCCGTAGAAACGGCTTGAGTTCTGCCGTCGGGGTCATACTTGTTCCTATTACCCACTCTACTACCCTAAGTATTGACAACACACACAAAAACAAGATGGAGTAGGATAGAACAAAGGAAAGGCACAAACACAAAGAAAAGAATCCCCAGTCACTGAAGAGGTCACAGAATGTGTGACGAAAGAAATTTGACAATATATGAACAACCGTTCAGTTGTGGAACCAACCAACCAACCAACCGGGAATTTATAAATTCTTAAATTTATAAATTTAATTTATAATAAATTGGAGTGAAAGCAACTGGTGCGTGTGTTTTTTATTGGCAACATGACCCTCCCAATATATACATAAGAAGAAGAAGAAGAAGAAGAAGAAGAAGAAGAAGAAGAAGAAGAAGAAGAAGAAGAAGAAGAAGAAGAAGAAGAAGAAGAAGAAGAAGAAGAAGAAGAAGAAGAAGAAGAAGAAGAAGAAGAAGAAGAAGAAGAAGAAGAATACCGGGTACTTTTTGACAAGGAAAAAAGATCGTCCCTGATTGTAGATGTAGCCTGCCCATTTGACACGAGAGTGCAAGAAAATGAGCGGGAGAAAATTAACCGATACCAGGATTTAAAGTGGGAGTTAAACAGGATTTCGAATTGCCATGAAATCAAGGTTGTCCAGATTTTCATAGGCGCACTAGGTACTATCTCAATGAGTTTCCAATGATGGTTAAAGAAGATTACTCCGCATATGCTGACATGGATCTTCTGCATCCTAGTTCGCGCGAGACCCCCCCACCACCCTCAACGTCTCCAGTTTGTGCAGTAATGGTTCGAGAGTCAATAAGTATAAGAGGGACGAGAGCGGACATCCTTGGCGGACCGACTGCATGATGTTGAACAGTTCCGAAAGGTGACCGTTCACTCTCACCACAGAGCAGATGTCGTTGTGCATGGCAGCGATCCAGCCCCTGAAGACGGGCCGAAAGCCAGCTGCCCTCAGGACTGCCGCTAGGTAACGGTGGTCGACCCTATCGAAACTTTCGACTGATCTAAATTGATCAGGGACCCACCCGTGTCAGGTTCCCTAGCTACCTTATCTACGATGTATCGCATGAGGTGGAGGTTGTCGTGGGTGGATCTGTCGGGAATGGCGCACGTCTGCGCTTCTCCCACAAGACCACCAACGACAAGCGCCAACCTCTTTGCTAGCACCTTGGCCAAAATCTTGAACTCTGTGTTTAGCAGACTTATGGGTCTAAAATTATCTATGTTATCTCCCTTGTTCGGATCCTTTCTCAGTAGCGCCACAGCTCCTCGGCTCACAGAGCTGGGAATTCTCCCGTTCTGTTGCCTTTTGCAGTAATACAAGTCCGCCAAGAGGCCTCCGAACAAGTCTGGCGTTGTACGTAAAGTTCATAGGGCAGACGATCCAAACCAGGCGATTTACCCCTTGTGCAGCCAGTCATTGCGTCCCGTGCTTCAGCGGCTGTTATCGGCTTTTGGCAACACTCCGCTTCAGTGGCCGAGAGCCGCGGCAGTCCGGCGAGGTAGACACTAAAGTCCATCCCTCCATCCAGCCATCCACTGCCCCCGAACAGCTGTGCGAAGTGTCGCTGAAAAGCTTCACACATTTGCCCGGGATCGAGTAGCATGCGCCCGTCGAATCCACCAAAGACCGGATCGTGGCTTTGTTGCCAGGACGCCCCTCCGCCACTCGAGCCCATTGAGCGGCTTTCGTCCTCTCGTGTCTGAGAGCACGCACCCTAGCTCTGAAAACGCAGCCTTCGTGCTTTGCATTGAAGAATTGGTCAAGGGCCAATTTCGCCGCAAGTACGTTGGTCGCGATGCCTTTGCTAAGCGCCTCGTCTATTTTCTAACTAATTTTCCCTCTGCTCTATTTTTCTCTATTGCTAAAGCCTTACTAAACCTAATGGACACTAATCTAATTGCTCTTTTCAGAGCAAACCACCAATTGTTGTTGACGATGGCCCCCGTCAAAACCGCTTAACTAGTTCGCTAATCCGGTTTCTGTAGGCCTTGCGCGCTGGTAAGGACGCGTTTAGCTTCCAGTAGCCGGGTCCTCGTCTATGAAGCCTAGCTAAGTGAAGCACACAGATCATGAATTTGTGGTCCGTGTAACTGACTATCTTAAATTGGGGACAGTCTATGCTAGACCTATCTATTTCCCTACAAAATACTTTATCTAGATATGATCTGGATGACCCTAGCTATTTGACCAAGTCCAGATTGGCACATTCGGGAAATCCAATCGGTACCTGTCAGACAGTTCAAAACGCCTGAGCAGGTTGGTGAGGCTTTTGCACCCTCCTTACCTATCCGCTAATCCCACACAGTCCCAGTGTGCATCTAAGATCCCGTTCCAGTCGCCCACTAACGCTAAAGAGCGGGACGTTCCAAGAAAAGTCTCCAGACGCCGGAAGAAATCAGGCCGACCTGCCCCTGTCGGAGCATAGACGGCCACTAGACTGAAAGCTTGCCCGTCTCCGCTGGTCACGTCCAGTACCACCAACTTACCTTCTGGGTCCAGGAAGATGGCCCGTATGGCGAGATCCAAACCTCTCCGAAAAAGCACAGCAACTCCTCTCCCCGATCCCGGACGGCTGGGAGATGCGTACACATCGTAGCCGCCGAAGATCGGTGCGAAGGCCCGTGATTCGGAGATTCTGGTCTCGCTGATGGCCACAACATCTATGGACAAAAAACTGGAACACAATAGACCTGACCTGGTGGTTGTGGACAAAGAAAAAAGATCGTGCCTGATTGTGGATGTGGCCTGCCCGTTCGACACGAGAGTGCAAGAGAAGGAGAGGGAGAAAATTAACCGATACCAGGACCTAAAGTGGGAGGTGAAAAGGATTTGGAACTGCCATGAAGTCAAAGTGATCCCGATTGTCATAGGCGCACTGGGGACTATCTCCAAAAGTTTCCAGGGATGGTTAAAGAAAATCGGCCCCTTCACGCTTTTTGGAACGCTTCAAAAGGCATGCTTGCTTGGAACAGCAAGAACCCTCCGATACGTCCTGAATATCTGAGGCTGCAGGTAGTGGCTTGATATTCAATCCAACGGACTTTCCAGTTAACCAACATCAATGACTGAGATTCAAGGAATAACAATAACAATAATAATAATAATAATAATAATAATAATAATAATAATATATATCAGCACAAGATCAGTGTCTGCCAACAAAAAATTACCAACCCAACATAATAAAAAATGGATGCAGCCCATTATGCCGTGTATGCAAAAAACAACCAGAGACCATTGACCATATAATTTCAATGTGCAGTCCTATAGCTCCAACCGAATACCTAAACAGGCATGACAGAGCTGCACAATACATACATTGGATAATGTGTAAGCATTTTGACCTGCCCCATCAAAAGAATTGGTGGGAGCATCAACCACCTCCCATACTTGAAAAAGATCACATCTCAATCTTGTGGAACTTTAGCATCCAAACAGACCGAAAAATAGATGCAAATAGACCTGATATAATATTGAAGGACTTTAAAAAGATGGTATGCCTGCTAATTGATATGTCTGTTCCAATAGACAAGAATGTATCTATAAAAACATTTGAAAAATTGAGCAAGTATAAGGACCTGGTGATAGAAATTGGAAAAATGTGGAAATTGAGAACTAAAACAATACCAGTGGTTGTAGGCGCTCTGGGAATGATACCTAAGGGGTCTAATGATTACTTATCGCAAATCCCAGGAAACCCGCGTATAGGAGAAATACAATAGATAGTACTAATGGGAACTGCCCATATACTAAGGAAGATTCTGTCAATATAAGTACATCACAAGTCTAAACACTAAAGATGCATGTGTGAGTATGTAAGTTCTTTCTTGAACATGGCGGACCTTGTTGTCTCTTGAGGTCACTGGTTGTGACTTGGTGATATCTCGTATGAACATAAAGCAAGATAAATGCAACTGTAATAATAATAATAATAATAATAATAATAATAATAATAATAATAATAATAATGAGAAGAAGAAGAAGAAGAAGAAGAAGAAGAAGAAGAAGAAGAAGAAGAAGAAGAAGAAGAAGAAGAAGAAGAAGAAGAAGAAGAAGAAGAAGGGACAGGGATAGGTGTGGCAGTAATACCAGGGCTATGGTAAGGAGGGGAAGACGGAGAATGGGTGGGTGAAGCTCAAGGGGACAACGGGGAGGTGTAGTAGTAATAGTATCACTGTTAATGGTAAAGGGAGCTATCCGTGGGATCGGCTTAAATGATTGAGGGACCTCAGATTTGACTGAGGAAGTAGTTCTTCCTAAAAATATCTATATTTGTATTTCTGTCTGTAATGCTTAACAATTTACCTGACGTGTGAATGTTTCTACGAGATCTTCCAAGGTGCTAATTTTAAGATTGCGTCTCAGCTGCAGTTTTGCCTGAAGAAGATGCATTTATAAGGGGTTCGTATTTTGCGATAAAGTGTGATTCTTTGATAATACGCTGGATGTAGGAAGCTTTGTCTTTAAATTTGTAGAGGGGGACATTTCTGGAGTTCTGTTGTTCATTAGAGGCGCCTGTCGCAATGTGTTCACTGAGTGCTGTTTTTCTGTATTCCCGCATTTTAATTTGGGATCTATGAACGGTAATATGTTGACGGAGACTGCTTTTTGTCTGCCCTATGTAGACAGCGTGAACAATTATATTTAAAAAATCAGATTTTAAATGCTCGACTGGGACTCATAGACTAGACAATTTCGACGTAACTATTGGGTCAAGTGACTCTGCTCAGGTCACCCACCCCGTCGTATTCTACATCTTACATAAACGTAAGGTAGTGTTCCGCCAAAATAAAGAGGTTTATATAGAGACGATGCGCTTTTTACAGTACATAGCTCCAACACACGTAGAATGGAAATCCTTAAAAATCACCTACATACATTCCTCAGAAACTATCGTCTTTCAATCACTATCGAACCGAAATATAATGTTGTTAATTTTCAAGATGTAACGTTAGATCCCAATACAGGTTTATACCACCCTTATCATAAACCTGGTGCAATCTTAATATATATTAATTACCTCTCTATCCCCTCCCCTCTTTTTCTTAAATCTGTTGTTAAATCTATCTCACGTAGAATCTCAAAACAATCAGCTAATGAAAACATATTCAACAACACCGCCTGGTACTACAACGAAGCCCTCCCTAAAGCAGGTCATACTGATAAAATATCTTACCCTCTACTCTACCTACCCACAAATCTAATCATAATAATGTAATCACACATAATACTTATACTAAGAATAGAATTATATATTACGGAAAATCACCATCATAATGCTAACGGCTTACTTCCTACTCCTAACAATAAATTTAGAATCAACAGTAATAGTAAACCCAACCAAATAAAACCTATAAATACTAAGAAAATATCGTCTACTAGCCTAAGTAATTTAGGGAATTGTCACGATTTACCTGTAAACAATTCTAATAACCACAATACCATCCGCCGGAGGAGGGCCCGTAATGTATCCTGGCTAAATCCACCCTTCTCGATTAATGTTGCTTCAAATATCCCCATAATGTTCCTCTCTATCCTGCGAAATAATTTCCCTCCCGATCACATATATTAAAGCTTTTCAATAACAATAATGTTAAGATCTCTTTCTCTGCCACCCCTAACTTGTCTGACTCTATTGCCTTTAGTAACCATAATAAATTGAATAAACACAGGGAAAAATTATCTAATGATATAATTCAACATAATCATATACATATGAATATGTCTAACTTTAACTCTATTCCTCCTAAATTTTCTACATCCTCACCTATACCTCGTAATAATATACCTTCGCCTAAACCATCTACGTCTCTTAACACCAATTGTAATTGTAGAATACCTAGCAATTTCCCGCGTAAAGCACAATGCCTTAGTAATAATGTAGTTTATAGGTGCACTATCAATACGTCTAAAGACAGTAAAACGTACATTGGAGCCACCCATATTCCTTCAAGACAGATTTTAATGCTCACACACATTCTTTTATGAATAGTAGCTTAAAATCTTCAACTTCTCTTACCAGACATATACATACTCTTAAACTATCGACGACTGAATACTCACTTAATTGGGACATTCTAGCGAAATCACCCTCATACAAAGGCCTTAAGGACCACTGTGAACTTTGCTTATCAGAAGCGTACTTTATAACATTATCTAAGCCATGCTCAATTAATGATCGAAATGAAATAGTTATTAATTGCCATCATCGACGCCTCATAATTTCTCCTAATTTAGTTATTCATCTCCCCTTCCCTTATTTTACCTATTGTTATTTTATTTATAAATCCCTTTTTTCCTTTCACAAATGTTACACTTATACACTTTTCATACACCACCTTACTGGTTGTAGTTCCCTCCCTTATCCATTCTAAGCCTAACTATTTCCAGATTTTACCTTGTCACATCATATACTATAGTACTGCTTCCAATCCCTAAACCTATTTTAATCTTTCTTCTTTTTTAATATATCCCCTTTAAAATAATATTTTAACTATATATTTCATATTCCCTTATGTAACTATTTTCTATTTTTTAATTTTCATTTATAATACAACCTCCTTTTACATTACACTCTATTACTTATATACACCTTCTACATTATACCCTTATTTAATTACCCATTAGGATCTCAATAGGTTAATTAAACTGTAACTATCTCCTGCTAATAGTTATTATTGATTTCTCTCTGATATTACAACTGCATATCTCCATATTATTAACTGGTTATAGTTTCAACTCATCTTCTCTAATATCATTAATCTTTATTTTAAAATGTATCCTTTTAACCTACTCAACATTTTAGTGTTCTCATTCCTTTTATAATTTTTAGAATCTTTGACTAAACAACTATACTTAATTATCTCCCCTTTTAACTAATCATCTCCCCTTGAATATTATTTACTTTCTCAATTTTAAAAAAAACCCACAAAATGGCTGCTATAACTCTTTTTCACTTCCATCCTTTTAATATCAACATTCCACATTTAAAGTAGTTTCTCACTTCGGTGAAATGATATAATTTATGAATTAATATGTTAGATTTATTTTTAATGGACTAATATCGATTTATATACGATGTCTCAACATCTCTGTCCAATCTTACTGTGCAATATTTGAAACAATTTGTGAGCCATTAAATATAGCTTGGTCGTTCTCTCCACCATTTTAAATATAATATATATATATATATGTATAGGAAAAGCGTCAGGACCCCGACGGCGTTATGGTCCACCTAATATCTTACCACACCCTCTTTGTTATATATATACATATATATAGATATATATACATATATATAGATATATATACATATATATAGATATATATATATATACATATATCTATATATTGTTATATTTGGGAAGGGACATATTGTTAAAATATTGCCAGAAATAATAATAAACACAAACTGTTTGATTTGGATTGGTTTTGACTCATATCCCTATAGTTAATTTAGCTGGCAATGAATATTTATCATTGAGTGACTAACGGTTAAAAATATAGATATAAATATATATAATCTTTCATCACACACTTGTGACCTCATCAGTGCTGCTATTATGTTCCCTCCCACTGTATTGCAATGTCTATTCCATTTTTATTTTTATTTTCATTTATTTATTTATTCTTGTCTCTGTTCGAGCATGCGTTTGTGTGCGTGTTTATTTTCTGAGTCTGTGTGTGTTTGTATTCTATCTTAGGTCACTAGTGTGTGTTTGTGTGTGGTAGATGTTGTTATTCTATTCATTATTTCTGTTCAACTATATATATATATATATGGTGGCTGCCAACTCGTTTTCAAGTACGGCCACTACTTTATATCCATGTAGGAGAACCCCTACCGATGCGCTGAACGAGTGTGACATTTTAGTCCAGCCAGCGACTTGAAAACTTTGGTACAAACACTACACTTGTGACAATTATTGACACATAGTGCTGTGCCCATGGTACCATGTGACGACAAGTACAGAGAGATCTCCAGATATAAAGCAATGCCTGTGCCCTGAAGCTTTTATAGTGAGCAAAGGCACTGCACAAAGCCAGTCCCACTCTCTTAACCAAGATGATATTTACCAAAAAGAAGAACAAGTCAACATCATTGGATACCATCAGGGTTGCAGGTGTTATATCAGAGTTTTCTTTCTCCTAGAATTCTGCCTTGACAAAGGCTAATGGGTCATCTCTCCCGGATATATATATATATATATATATATATATATATGTATATATAGTGTATTTTTCAATACACTGTATGCTTAATTAAAAGCATTTCGAAGACCTTACGCTATTGTTTTAGAGTAGTGACAGTCTCACATACTTTAAATTTTCAGCAGACAGGGGAGATAAAGCTGACAGAGCTTTGTTTCGTACTGATTGGTACTTATCAAAGCCAATTCCTCCACCTGTTTGCTGAAAATCATGAATGTTTGATTCTTATAGTATTCTAGCAATAATCAGGAACACAGTGGTTTCCGGTCAGGCAGAAATTGAAAATTAGAATCGGTGCTCTGAAATAGCGATATATATATGAATGTATATATAGTGTCTTTTGCAATACTCTGTATGCTTAATTAAAAGCATTTCGAAGACCTTACACTATTTTTTTTAGAGTAGTAACAGTCTCCCCTGTTTGTTGAAAATTTAAAGTAAGTGAGACTGTCACTACTCTAAAACAATAGCATAAGGTCTTCGAAATGCTTTTAATTAAGCATACAGTGTATTGCAAAATACACTATATATACATTCATATATATATCGCTATTTCAGAGCACCAATTCTAATATATATATATATATATATGTATATATGTATATATATATATATATATATATATATATATATATCTAAGGGTTTTCGATACCGCCGTTAGTGTCTTGGATATTTCCTATGGCTCTCTGCGCTTTGAGTTTAAATTCTGGTGATGTTGACTTTACATTTCATTCTTGCTGGTTTGACAATAAGGTGTCAGACTAGTGCTGCTGCAGCTATTTAACCTTCCATCAATTTCATCCTGAATATTCAACCTGAACAAGGGAGCCAGGGGTAAGATGATATATGCGTTTCACCCAAAACTATGGGCCCCTAAATCCCCTAGTGAAAGCATGATACATACTAACAGGTCATATTCGATTGCGAGTGATATCTAAAATGATATCCATCCATACATACATACATACTTCTATTAAACAAGATGATAAATTTGGTTTCGATATATTTCCTAGTTTTGTTCGACATTAAATAATTGATGGATGATTTATTTGTGTTGGACGTAATTATATTCTGTTAAAAGTATTCTTTTTGTGAGTCTTGTTTGGTTCAGGTTTGTTGTATTACGTTGCTCGCATTCAGTTTCTGTGTGTGAATGTGCGGGTATCTTTATGCACATACAAATCCATACACACACACACGCACACACACGTGTGTGTGTGTGTGTGTGTGTGTGTGTGTGTGTGTGTGTGTGTGTGTGTGTGTGTGTGTGTGTGTGTGTGTGTGTGTGCGCGTGTGTGTGTGTGCGTGCGTGTGCACATGGATTTGTATGTGCAGTTTTTAAATTTATTTGTTTGGAGAATCTTTTCCCTTAATTCATTACAGTCGCAATAATAATTTAGAGACGCAATTTGTTGAAATATACAAATAACATTAAAAGTGCGATGTTTAAATGAAATATTATTTAATATACAAAATATGTATATTCAGACAAATGTAAAATAGATATAGTCAACAAAAAGGCATTAGATTCTATTAAAGGCATAGGATTATCTTAATGCGATATAAATGTATTAATGCTACCATGAAGCGATTTGCTTGTATCTATGACAAACGTAACAGCAAGTGTTTTGAATTCATTATTAATGGAATTAAGGGCGGTGGATTGGCAGTATCAGTAGAGGGTCGGACGCCATGTTTTCCAGCATAGTTACGTCCCTTTACGATCTGAGTTCAAATCCCGCCGAGGTTGACTTTGCCTTTCATCCTTACGGGGTCGATAAAATAAAGTACCAGTAATGCACTGGGTAATTGCTGGCCTTGTGCCTAAAGTAGAAACAATTATTAATGGAATTTGTATCAGTGGATTTCTAGTAATCCTCTACATAACATACATACTGCAAATTGCATACCGCAATAATAAAGATTAACAATTGTATAATGATCAACGTCCTAAATTCAATGTTTTCTGATAGTTTCTACTGGATCACGAATTGCATCGAATAGCTATTGGAATTAAGAACAATGAGATTTAATAAACTCCTCATAACACTAACCTGTTTAATCTACAAATATCTTTATGTAAACAACATCCTATTGGATTTTTAAGTGATGAAAGCTCGGTATTGTACATAAAAGATTACAATATATTTGAAATGCAAAACAAATAACTACAGTATGCCACGGAATACTCAGTTGAAAAAAAAATCGTATACCTGTAGAGTCAGACTAACACTCGAATAGACATTCATGCACTATGAATTACTCACAACATTCCATTGGCGCATTGATTTAACCACCCGACTTACCTAGATACGTGATATATTATTCCATGACGTTGTACGATTTGTCTCTCTATGAAGGTTAGTTAGTTATAATCTGTTTAAATTTCTCCTATGGAAGCAAGCCCATAATTAAGGATTATGGATGAGAGCTATAGCTGGCAACATTCATCAAGTGGAATAACTAGGAATACTGAAATTCTTTGCCCTTAATACCCAGCAATCATGAACTACATTAATACTTGGAATCCCTTTCTTCTCCGTGCCTTTACGTGTTTATACTGTACAGCATATATATATCTTTAATATCACTATACGACCATCAGTTTCCTGGTATATAAATGACGTTGAATAATCATATGCTGTCATAATCTTATTTTTTTCCGGTTTTCATTATTTTGGTCTTTGCTTCTCTTTTTCTATTTTTTTTATTATTTATTATAATTTTTTTAATCTTATTATTTTTTTCTGAGTATTTCATTTCTATGTATTTTTAAAGTTATATTTCATTGTTGGTTTTCTTTATTTGCTCCTTATTACTTTAGTCAAAATTTTTGATCATTTATAAAATCAGTCTTAATTCTCTTGTATGCATATCCTCCTGCATTTGGGTTGGCAGTATCGGTAGAGGGGCGGACGCCATGCCACCAAGCATAGAGTTACGCCCCTTTATAGTCTGAGTTCAAATCCCACCGAGGTTAACTTAGCCTTTCATC
Organism: Eledone cirrhosa; assembly: GCA_964016885.1. NCBI lineage: Eukaryota > Metazoa > Mollusca > Cephalopoda > Octopoda > Eledonidae > Eledone > Eledone cirrhosa. The sequence continues at coordinate 82,751,644 of OZ024742.1, forward strand.
CTTACGGGGTGGATAAAATAAAGTACCAGTAACGTACTGTGATAATTGCTGGCCTTGTGCCAATAATAGAAACAATTATTATATATTAGCTGTGGATTGGCAGAGAGTCGGACGCCATGCTTTGCAGCACGAGTTATGGCCCTTTATGGTCTGAGTTCAAATCCCGCCGAGGTTAACTTTGCCTTTCATCCTTACGGGGTCGACAAAATTAATCACCAGTGATGTACTGGAGTAATTGCTGGCTTTGTGCCAAAAGTAGAACCAATTATATATTAACTATGCTGGGGCTCCTATTCTCATAATAATACTTCTAACACAACTACTACTGCTGATGCTACAACCTTTAATACCAATAGGCACTCCCTTCTATTTACTCGTTTTTGTTAATGTTGCTGATATCATCTTCCGCTACCACCGCATGGCATCTTAATTTACAACTGACCTCATACCACATTCTATAGACGATCTCAGACCTTGACGCCAATGGGGCTTCCAAGGAGTCGAGGAATGTGAAAGGTTGGAACTATCTTGCAGCAATGACAGGGGTTGATTACACACATTGTGATGCAGCTGTGCGTGTATTTGAACTAAATCAGTGCCAGTGAGTCTTTGAGAAACCAAAATCAATAAACCGCCCAAGGCGTATCACAGAATATAAACTGCATAAATAATGTTTATTATGCATAATTTTTATTTGTATTCTTGTACTGATTTGTTTATGGAATAACTGCCTGACGAGATCTCGTAACCGTAATTTTAATAGAAAATGAGAAAAAGAAACTATTAGCTTATATTCTATATATACAGGTTCACATGCACCTCAAATCCGCCATTATCAATATCGTAAACGGTAAACGAAAATTCATCATCCTCAATCTCTTCACCATCAACATAAATTTTCTTTTATTGTTATGTTAACTTAACTTTCAGCAATATACTTAGACAAAATCTATTACCAGTTGCAATGATTTTATATATTTACAATCTATTACAAGACTACGACAAGTAATCACATTGTCTCTCTGTTCATAAGAAAATATATTTACACCATCCTACAACACTAATGTAATGTGTGGTGACGGTAAGTAGACTGAGACTTACAATGAATAATTGACGATTCATGAATAATTGTCAGATTATCGTTGAGGAGGCTGACGTTGATAATGACGAGTTTTAGTGGGAAAGCCTGGCTACATTTATGCACCCACACATATCTATGTCTTTATTATCTTACTCTATATATATATCTTTCACACTCTCTCCCTCCCCTCTCCCTCTCTCCTTTTTTTACTCACACAGACACTCTAGCTCTCACTTTCTTTGTGCGTGTATATCTCTCTCTACATAAAATACTTTGTCTCTCTGTCTGTCTTTTACTCATGCATTCTCAGATGGCTCGAACAAATCAAATCAAATTTTATTAAACCCCGGGATTAACAATATGTAATTTTTATTTTCATTTGGATTAAAACAATATAACATTTTTTTAAAAAACACCTCTGAATGGAAAAAAAAGTATGAGTATTGACGCACATAGGATACGATCCCGCATCTTTGGTTTGCTGGATCAGTGGGTTACCATCACACTAACTCGCTACTGACGGTTCTTTAAATAGGTTAGACGTAGCTCCTATATATGAATAAGTGAAGTCGTTAGTGCTAATTTTAGTCTATAAATGTAAAATTAGCACTAATGACTCCACTTATTCATATATAGGAGCTACGTCTAACCAATTTAAAGTAAGATTTAATACCCACAAACATAGTTTTAAAAGTGCCGCATTAGCTAATACAACATCCTTGGCTGAAATAATTCATAATTATAGAAAGAAGAATATTGATTACAACCAGACCTGGAGCGTGCTCAAAAGGGCCACCCCTTATCAAAATAGCAGATACGAGTGTGCTCCCAGGAACTTTTTGAAATCAAGAAATCTAAGGATATCCTATTAAATAAGCGACAGGAATTAATTGTATCTTGCAATCATAGAATTAGAAGAACCTTGAAATATTATAAACCTATTTAATATACACCTTACTCTTATATTTTACAAATTATTATCATTGTTTTTTTTTATTTAGTTAACCTATAATTAGTATTTTACTACAGCTCTCTTTTCCTAAAATTAATACCTAAAAGTATACCTATAAATTAATTTAATTTCCTGTTATGTATCTAGATTCCTTGTTGTTTAAATAAGATTGGTATTTCTCACTACTACCCTTATCCCAAAATTTTACTTTCCTTCGTTTTTAACAACACTCTTTAATAACATCTAATTCTTATTTATCACATTCATATGAATTTATATAACTTTTTCCCTATAAGTATACCTATCAATTAATTTAATTTCGTGTTATTTTAGGGTAAGGGTATTAGTGAGATCACTAATTTTATTTTCATTCGTTTTTAACATTATTCTTTAATAACATCAAATGTTCGTGTACCTTTGACTATCTCCTTGGCTTGAACTCTTTTCATCCCCAAAGTATTGTTTTCATTCAAAACATAAGTCTGCGCTTCTCTACCTCTAAATTAAATTTCTACTACTACTATTCTAACAACTTGACCTCTAATTATTTTTCCATTGGTCAATTCAAAACCTGTTCCCAAACAGACCTTTTATATCAAATATTGTTTGTTTTTTTCAATAAACACATCTCTTCATTTCTGAGGACGGCTTGTATATGTGAGGGTATATATATTTCCTGTGATAATTTGTAATATTTTTACATAGATCTATATGATATACATACCAACACACATATACATCCCAGAAAAGATCGTAAAATTATGAATGTTTTAATATAAGGAACTTGTTCTTTGTTTTTATTAATTCATCTCGACTCTGTTTTCCTTTGATTTTTATCGAAAATGTTTGAATGCATCTTCTCTTTTCATGATATTTGGATTACATTGAGTTCTTCATACGGATTGGACACGACCGTATATTTTGGTAGATTTATCTACATATATATATATATATATATATATATATATATATATATATATATATATATATATATATAATCAAGGGAAAGCAAATAAAGAAAAGATTTTAAAATAAATTTCAAAAAATTCACTGTACTTACTATATGCGCCGTTACCGCGGTTTTAGATCCGAAAACAAATAGATAATCCAAGCGGATTTCCATTGAGAACGAGATCCTCGTCAGAAGGCTTTTCTCTCTCGGGAAATATAAGATTCCCGAGTTGAAAATACAAACTGGCGCCATACAAAACTGCCCCAACAAATTAATGATGAAACAATTTTGTCTAGTACCGTGTGAAAAGACTGAAAGCAAGGTGGAGAGGTCAACCGCGGTAAAGGCACATATTGTAAGTACAGTGAATTTTTTGAAATTCATTTGAAATATTTTTCTTTATTTGGTTTCCCTTGACTTTATATTTTCTGCCTTGTTAATTTATTAACTTGCTATTGAACCACACTTGCATACGGTCGGACTATACTTGTATCCCTGTGTGTATTATTTACATGTATGAACACATGCTTTTATATATATGTCCAGAAATAGCCGTCGAAACGGCTTGAGCTCTAACGTCGGGGTCATACATTTTCCTATTACGCACTCTACTACCGTAAGTATTGAGTACTCTGGTGCGGTATGTACTCTGGTTCTTTACCACAACTCCTTCGTTATATATATATATATATACATATATAAATATATATATATATATATGTATATATATATATATATATATATATATATATATATATATATATAGAGAGAGAGAGAGAGAGAGAGAGAGAGAGAGACAGAGAGACAGAGAGAGAGAGAGAGAGAAATAAAGAGAGATAGATGGATAGATAGATAGATATACACACAAACATAGTCTCTCACACATACACACACACAGACACACACACACACACACATATATATATACATATATATATATATATATATATATATATATATATATATATATATATACATATATATATATATATATGTATATATATATATATATATGTATATACACGCAACTAACATCACTAACACCCCCCAACCCCACGCACACGTACCCACACACCCTCGTACACCACCAACTCTACAAACAATACCACCACTAACCCCCACTCACACCTGTTTTCCACCCCTCCCCACCTCCCGTATACTAACACCCACTAACACCTCTTCACCAAACTACACACACACCAGTACACCACACTCCCTCCATAGAACCACACACACACACACCCTCCTCACTCCAACTCTCACACCTACCCATCCTCGCCTCCCTACCATTCCACCGACTGCTGCTATGCCCTTCCGACCACCTCTCAGCACCAACTGACCACAGCACTCCCACTGCTGACCACTTCCTGTTGCGCGCGCACCCCACATCTCTCCTCTTCCGACCACCGCTTCTTGGATTACCCACACGCGAAATTGACTTCTAACCAAATCTCCAAACATCCGTGGAAATTACCAACTTTTCAACCATCCTCTTACGCCAGTGAATGCGTTCACTACCAGAAAGGGACACAGCAGTCAACCTGTTGTTGCTACCAAGATGAAAACTGCTATGAAATCCCACAATGAATTTTATACTTGAATTTTCAAGTCTCAAATTTTAACTCTTCGTATTATTAATTTTTCTTAATATTAATCAACATTTGAAAAGATGGCTTTTGCAGACCCCTCGAAACCGGTCATTTTTAATACCCTTTATTATTTCCTTACCTTATAAAATTATGTTTTTTCACAAAAAAGTATTCTGTCTCTTATATATTCCATGTGCCATTACCAACCTCAATTTTCTCTCTCTCTCTATATATATATATATATATGTAGATATATTAATTAGTGTATGTGTTAGTTTATCAGCGATACTTCATTATTGAGGGTAGAGCACTCGCCAGGTGGGTCTCTTCATTCTGGAATATAATTATAAACATCAAGTAGAAGCCAACAGGTTATAGCTCACTTCATTTATCCCTAATCGCTGTTATATAAACATGGAAAACATAAAGAAGGAATAAGGTTTACCGGTGTTTTGAGAGAGCAACACCAAACCTCAGCCCAAGGCATATCAATGAATCAAATGTTTTTTCTGTTCAACTTGTAGCTGCCTGATGAAGTCATATCTGTTGCATAATTGCTATCGCCGAAATACATGTAACATGTATTTCGGAAACTGATATTCAAATCTGGCTGATCACTGGATCTGATAATATGCAGATCTAACTGATCAACCAGTCTGCTAACATGCAAATCAAGTCGATCAGTCGCTGTGTATTTTTGAAAATAGCATATATTTTCACTAACTCTGACAATTTGGCAGGTGGACAGTGAGCTGTACTGATGAAGGGTGATACCCAGAAAGATTAGTGTCTGCAGTTCTGTTAACATGCAAAAACAAGAGCAAATTCGAAAAACTCAGATTACATTGTTATATATATAAATATATATATATATATATATATATATATATATATATATATATATATATATATATATATATATATATATATACATGACTTGGCCAATACGGGAATTGAATAATGAAGACTGTAGCGGTATGTCATATATCAAATCATATATTTTGTCTGATGAGGACGCACTGAAAAAAACAGCAAAGTACCTTTGAAATATATATAATAAAGTATATATTTTGCTTATGCGAATATTTTTCATTTGTTACATTTTGAATAATATATATATATATATATATATATATATATATATATATATAACGAAGGAAATGTGGTAAGGAACCAGGTGGACCATAACGCACCAAAGTACTCAATACTTGAGGTAGTAGAGTGGGTAATAGGAACCAGTAAGACCCCAAGGGGGTCTTACTGGTTCCTATATATATATATATATATATATATATATATATATATATATATATATATATATATATATACATATATATATATATATATATATATATATATATATATATATATATATATATATATATATATACACATATATATATATATATTGGTATATATATATATATATATGTGTCAGTGCATATTCCTCTATTATTGCTGTCTTGTTTCACACACTATTGTTTAACACAACCACCAAACGTACAAACGTATCCTATAATTAACGACGATTGAATAAAAATACACAAAATACATATTTTGGTATCGTTTTGTTTACACAAGAAAGATCAATAGCCCTTCATTTAAGAGTTAGTTTCTCTTCTGCTTTATGTTTCTTCTTTCATCTTGTTTTGCATTTTCCTTTCCATTATTTGTTTATTTTTTGGCTTTCTTCTTTCAATCATTCATTTAGATCGTGTGACGCCAAATTCTCTGAACTTCATCAAGGAAACTATATTTCTACAGTATGTTATTTAACATTTTGAATGGAACTTGGGCGAAATTTCACTTACTTTTAATCTGAAATAAATAAAATATAAATAAACAAAACCATCACAAACCCTTAATGAAGATTTACCGTGTAAGTTGTTTCGTATTGAAGAAAATTTGATTGATTCTAATTAATTAACTTTACACCACTGTTATTGACATATTTTCATTTTCTTTGTCATTTTCTTTAACACAACATTCGTGTTTTTTTAATGGGTGAGGGTATAATAATCTAAGTACTTCTGTTTTAAATTAGATACATTGATTGATCTTCATTGTCAAAAATCATCATCACCGTCATCTTCGTTTTAAGCATCATCATCATGGACAAAATCAAGATAATTAGAAGAATGACGAACATTATGAAAAAGAACATAATTGTTTCTACTTTAGGCACAAGGCCAGCAATTAACCAGTGCATTACTGGTACTTTATTTTATCGACCCCGTAAGGATGAAAGATAATGATGATAGATTATGATGGTGATGATGTTGATCATCAACATCAGTATCATCATCATCATCAACATCTTGATAAACATAATCGTAAACATGGTCATCAAACGCATTACTTCCGAAGGAATTTATAACAGTTTGCCGGTTATTAAATACATTGTTTTTATATTTGTAAAGGACATGATTAATGCTGGTAATTTCTGATTAAGTTGAAATATATGAATGGTGTTCACTGAAATAAAAAAACATTTATGAAAAAGCTGTTTATGATTGGGTGGAGTGTGAGTTCTCTACATATATATAGGTGAGATATCGCTATTTAAATAGGTGTGGAGGTATATTTGTAATTATCTAATATGTATTGCCCAAATACAGACGTAGATGAATGCATATATTCGTGTCAGTATATCTAATTTGTGTGTGCGTGTGTATATATGTGTGTAGGGCGTGAGCGCACATCTATGTATGTATGTATGTAATCCGTTTCACAATGAAAATGATTTTTTTAATATCAAGTCACGGAAGAAACAATATAGGAGACTCTTTATTTAAAACAGAAGAGTCAACCGTCGTCGACTGTGAAAAGTCCATATATATAATTGGAGGAGGTTGCTCTGTTTTAATTTTTACCTTGCTGAACAGACATTTGAACAAATATACTACATCCGTTTTCATGCGAATTTCCCTGAATACATACCATGTACATCCACTAGTTGAAGTTATGGTTTACTTTATTTACTTTATTGGTGAGAAGGAGATTTTCCCAACTGCTAAATACAGACAATCATTTATTTGTTCCTGTTAATTTTTCCTCTGATATCCACCCATGCACGATGTCTGCAGCTGTTCTATATCGTGGACTAATAGCATGGCAATTTTCTATGTAGCTACAAGCAAAAATACACACATATATATATATATATATATATATATATATATAGAGAGAGAGAGAGAGAGAGAGATAGAGAGAGAGACACAACTATACAACAGCACTCACATGTATACAAGCACGTAAGCGCACTGAAACACAGACAACATATGTACATATATCTATGCGGGAGTGTGCGTCTTTAAAGGTGTGAGGTGTTGCGCGGATGCCCGAGTGTATGTGCGAGCAGGTATGTACACATACACACACATATACACACGCACAACATACTTGTTCATATATATATATATATATATATATATATATATATATATATATATATATATATATATATATATATATATCTTTGTGCATCCAGACAAAAGTTAGCATGTATCTGAGTGTATATATAAAGTAAGTAAGTATATACGTATGATGTAAGCTGTTCAATTTCTGAGGATTCGTATGCATATATATATTTTCAGGCAAGATAACACGAATAATAATATAGCAGTTTAATGTCTTCTATCTATCTTTCATGAACTTTCACATTTTATTGTGTTCACAAACAATACGTTTAATATTTCTGGTATTCTTTTACTATTTCTATTATTTTATATCTTACTGTTTTGCATTGATATGCTTAAGTCTTAAGCTTAGTCTTTGCTGTCTTCTTCAATATCTTTCGGTCCAAGCGATCTTTTATCAGAAATGGCTCATTATAATTAATATGTTAATATGCATAAAAATTATTATTATAATCTGAGTTCAAATCACGCCGAGGTTGAATTTGCCTTTTATCCATACGGGGTCGATAAAATAAAGTATCAGTAATGCACTGGGTATTTGTTGGCAATGAGCCTAAAGTAGAAACAATTATTATTATTATTATTGGCGACCTACGTAGGAAATCGTATCGTCGTGAGCTCCGCAAAGGTTTGTTGTTTTCAGTTGTTTCAAATGACCATTTATGGAAACTTTTTGTTGTTAGGTATTTTGCTTTCGGAAAAGGACACTCAAAAAGATTGGGACGTTGAGGCCAAAATTTAAACATTTATAATTATCAAACAAAAAATTAGTTTGAAAAAAACATGGACGACTCACAGCTACACCAGGCTGAGAGCCTTCCTCACAAAGTAACATCTCACACCAACACCACCATTGTAACTATTACTACGTTTGCCAACAGTAAAAATATAAACAGTAGCAATAATTTAAATTTGTCTCATGCAGACATTCATTTCCCGCCATTACCAATGACTGCAGGTGTTGAAGCCGCCACCCCCACTACCACCACAGTGACAACAGAAACAAAACAAAACAAAAATTATCTCGTGACATCGAAATGGATTCACCCAGAATCGACTCTTCCAGACCGAACACCACTGACGCCACCACCACCTCAACTGAAACTAAAAATAACAATAACAAAAATAACAATAACAACAACAGCAACAACAACAATGAGAATAATAACACCGTGTCGTTTGCCAAAGCAGCCAAAAAATGCGATAAATCCAGGTAACACAGGAGGAATTAGATAAAGCCAAGAGAATGGTAAAGAAAGATGGGTACAGAGTCAGCCCCCCCCCCCCCCCACATACACACCTAATAAAATGGAGCATCGGCGCCTATGCACCGTGTCTTATCGGACGATTAACACAAAATCGCGCCTAGTGGAACGGGAATCCGAGTCCCAAATACAAAAAGCTTGGGGACATGTGTGGGCAAAAAAAACCCACATCAGACGTGGGCAGAAATATGGAACCGTGGACGTGTTCTTTGGAACACCACAGGAGGCTAGAGAGCATCGCATGGCCCCATTAAGAAGCGACGACTTGACACTCGTCCCAAGTAATTGTGGTCAGAGACTCGTAAAGATCAGGATGAACCACGTTCCAGCTGCCATCGAAATTCCCTGGCTAATGGCTGCCGTCCTCGCCGGCATCGATACCAACACCAAAATAATCGAAATAGCAATAGAAAAGCAGGAGAACTGGTCCGGATCTGGGATGGCGCTCCTGATCCAAGCGGACCCAAAAAGCATTGAGGAGATCCCAAAGGTAATAGACCTCACTGACGGCAGCCACCTCACCGTAATCGTCGAAGGTAGAACGCCTAGGTGTGTCGTTTGTGGGGAAGGAACCCAACTAAGGGCTTTCTGCCCTCAGGCTAAAAAATGAGGCCACCACTGTTACCTACCCCAGTGACTCAACCATCAACACCACCAGCAGCAGAAATGGCAGCAACAACTGTAGCAGCAACAACAGAAGCATCTTTAGCAGCAACAACCCCAGCTACAGTAGCAAAACCAACACCACCACTACCTATCGCGCCAGAACTAGCACCAGGGCCTACACCATCAACCACGCCACAACCAAAACCAACGCCTGTGGAGGATTCTCCACTCCCCGATCTATCGCAACTGGAGATAGATTGTGACGATGAAGAGTGGGAAACGGTATCAGGAAAAAAAAAAAAAGAAAACGAAGCGAAAAAAGAAAAAATCCCCTTCCTTCCCCCTCCAAAAATATACAGAGGGAAATATATAAACTATCAAACAAAAAAGTTAGAAGAGCTGTGCCACCATCCACACCAGCATCACCAACCCCATCACCACAAACACCAACACCATCACCATCATTAACCCCAACACCACCATCACCAACACCACAAAAGCCACCAAAAAGCGAAACAGAAACAAACCCACAACAAACGCAAACAAAACAAAACATCCAAAACGATACACACTGCGCAGCATTAAATTTGAGCAACAAACAATTATTACACTACATCCAACACAACACCAGCATCACAGAAAAAGACTACACAACACCCCAAAAGTCCACACCACCTCCAGACATACAAATCATTCTCATCACACAGAAAACGTACACGGCACTAAAAAGAAAATTCCCCAAAGACATCGAAGACTTCCGACAAGCACTCTCCAGGAGGATTTGAAAGGAAATCCTTCCGGAGGAGGCCACAAGCGGTGAAAAGGATGGAGAAACCATACTTCCTCTACGAGAAGAAAGGTAAATGGTCATTCCCATCTTTTCCACTCCATTTCAACATCATCTCACTCAGAACAGGCACCATAAATGAGCGTGGATTGGGGTCGGCATGGAAGCAGGGCCACCTGCTCAACGACCTCAAGTCACTAAACATAGATGTAGTCGCCATCAGCCCAGATCAGAATCTCCGAAGAACGGGCCTTCGCACCGATGCTCGGCGGCTACGATGTGTATGCATGTCCCAGCCGTCCTGGATCGTGGGGAGGAGTTACTGTGCATTTTCGGAGAGGTTTGGATCTCGACATACGGGCCATCTTCCTGGAGCCAGAAGGTAAGTTGGTGGTGCTGGACGTGACCAGCGGAGACGGGCAAGCTTTCAGGCTAGTGGGCGTCTATGCTCCGACAGGAGCAGGGCGGCCTGATTTTTTCCGGCGTCTGGAGACCTTTCTTGGAACGTCCAGCTCTTTAGTGTTAGTGGGCGACTGGAATGGGATCTTAGATGCACGCTGGGACTGTGTGGGATTAGCGGATAGGGGAAGAGGGTGCAAGAATCTCACCGTTTTGAACTGTCTGACCGGTACCGATTGGATTTTCCGAATGTGCCAATATGGACGTGGACAAACCGTATCGGGTCATCCAGATCATATCTAGATAGAGTACTATGAAGAGAAATAGATAGATCTAGCATAGGCTGTCCACAATTCAAGATAGTCAGCTACACGGACCACAAATTTGTGATTTGGGTCCTTTACTTAGATAGGCTTCATAGACGAGGACCCGGCTACTGGAAGCTAAACGCGTCCTTTCCAGCGCGCAAAGCCTAGAGAGACCGGCTTAGCGAACTAGTTAAGCGGGCATTGACGGGGGCCATCGTCAACAACAAGTTATGGTTTGCTCTGAAAAGAGCGATTAGAATAGAATCGATTAGGTTTAGTAAGGCTTTAGCAATAGAGAAAAATAGAGCAGAGGGAGAACTAGTTAGAAATTTAGACGAGGCGCTTAGCAAAGGCATTGCGACCCACGTGCTAGCGGCGAAATTGGCCCTTGACCAATTCTTCAATGCAAAGCACGAAGGCTGCGTTGTCAGAGCTAGGGTGCGTGCTCTCAGACACGAGGGGACGAAAGCCGTTCAATGGGCCCGAGTGGCGGAGGCGTGTCGTGGCAACAAAGCCACGATCCGGTCTTTGGTGGACCACGAAGGGCGCATGCTACTCGATCCCGGGCAAATGTGTGAAGCTTTTCAGCGACACTTCACTCAGCTGTTCGGGAGCAGCGGTGGGGCGGGTCGAGGGATGGACTTTAGTGTCTACCTCGACGGACTGCCGCGGCTCTCGACCACTGAGGCGGAGTGTTGCGAAAAGCCGATAACAGCCGCTGAAGTAAGGGAGGCAATGACTGGCTGCACAAGGGGTAAATCGCCTGGTTTGGATGGTCTGCCCTATGAACTTTACGTACAGATGCCAGATTGTTCAGTGGCCTCTTGGCGGACGTCTACTGCAACTGGCAACAGAACGGGAGAATTCCCTGTTCTATGAGCCGAGGCGCGGTGGCACCGCTGAAAAAGGATCCGAACAAGGAGGATAACAGATGATTTCAGGCCCATAACTCTGCTAAACACAGAGTTCAAGATTTTGGCCAAGGTGCTAGCAAAGAGGTAGGCGCTTGTCGTTGGTGGTCTGGTAGGAGAGGCGCAGACATGCGCCATTCCCGACAGATCCATCCAGGACAACCTCCACCTCATGCGATACATCGGAGAGAGGGTAGCTAGGGTATCTGGCACTGGTGGGTCCTTGATCAATTTAGATCAGTCGAAAGCTTTCGATAGGGTCGACCATCGTTACCTAGCGGCAGTCCTGTGGGCGGCTGGCTTTGGGCCCGTCTTCAGAGGCTGGATCTCTGCCTTGCACAGCGACATCTGCTCTGTGGTGAGAGTGAACGGTCACCTTTCGGAACCGTTCAACATCATGCGCTCGGTCCGCCAAGGATGTCCCCTCTCGTCCCTCTTGTACGTATTGACTCTCGAGCCATACTGCACCAGCTGGAGGCGTTGAGGGGCGTCCCGCGCGAACTAGGATGCGGAAGAACCGTGTCAGCATATGCGGACGATGTCACCGTAGTCGTGTCGAACGCCAAACACATCGAGGCAATCGGCACTAGACTAAGAGAATACGAAGCGGTGACAGGAGCAATGATCAACCAGGAAAAGTCAGTGGGCCTGCAGCTCGGCACATGGAGAGGCAGGTCCATGCCGTCCAACAGCGTCGTCGGACGTTGGGCGGACGGACCGGTTAAATTGCTAGGGGTCTGGTTCGGTCCGGACCTCCAGACAGACAAAAACTGGGACGGGTGACGAACAGGATGGCTTCTCTCACCCAGAAATGGGCGGAGAGGAAGCTATCCCTGAAAGGTCAAGCGGAGGTGACTAACGCGTACATCGCATCTGTCATCTGCTACCGTCTGACCGTCGTACCTTGTCCTAAGCCTCGCCGGACTGCGCTGGAGCGTTTGCTCTTTCGCTTTTTGTGGAAGGGACGCGCTCCGATGGTCAGGCGGTCTATCTGTTGTCAACATCCGCTACGTGGAGGGCTTGGCATGCCGTGGCTGATGATGCGCAGTCACGCGCTCAGGCTACAACATCTCCACCTCTTCCTCGACGGTGATCAGGTGTGGTTGACGTTTGCTAGACACATATTTTCCCAGCTCGTTTCCTTGACGGAGCTGCAGTCCTGGGTCAAGCGAAGACCGAGAGGAGCGCCTGGAGACTGTAATGTCTTCAGGCGCTCACAGCCCTCGACCAATAGGGCAATGTGATCGGTGGAAACTCCACCTCGGCGTTCTATAGAGGATTAGTGGAGGAGAAGAGCGACGACGTACTTGGGGAAAATCTAGGCGTCGACGATAATCAACTAGCCAATCTCTTCGGAAGAACTTTCGGGCCAGGGTTATGGACAACTTCCAGAAATCTCTGACCTGGCAGTGCTACCGAAGAGCCTTGCTAGTTCGGGATTAACTCTACAGGCATGGAGGTGCCGTCAGCCGGATATGCCCGAGATGCGCACAGGGCGACGAAACCGTCCTGCGCGCACTCGTACAGTGTCCGAAAATTGCTGGCTTGTGGGTTTATGTCGAACACCTGCTGTCGCGTGTAGGACGGATCCGGCTATCATGTGAGTCCATCGTGAGGATTGCCTCGCCCTCCTCCTTTAGCCGGGAAGGGCAGGAAGTTTTTATCTGTCTGGTGGCCATGGCGAAAGAGATAGTATGGTGGATACGTTTGAAAGGGCTGAAGACGAGCACTTACCTCTTTGGTGATGCCCTGATTGACTTTTTCAAATTTCATTTGAAAAGAAAAATCAGAGTAGAGAGGGAAGTGCTCTCTTCCCAGCATTTTGTTGAAAGATGGGTGAGAGAAGCAAGAATGACCCGAGTGAATGGGCCTACTCTGAGTATATATCTGTAAATTAAAGGTGGAAAACTGGAGAGGGCACTTGCCTTGGTGGTCAGGGTCACTGTGGCCTTTTAATGGGCTTTCTCCACAAATGTCCCTCCGAAGTCTCCCCCTATTTGGGAAATTTTTCATTGTTATTTTTTGTTACATCCTCTGTTTTTGTTTATTTACACGCAGAAATGCCCATTTGTACCGTACTGTATTGTCCTGCACTGTCCTTAATAACTACTTTATGTAAACCCTTGTGGTTAATAAAGAAATCATTATTATTATTATTATTATTATTATTATTATTATTATTATTGAATGCTATGGTTGACGGAGGCTCGGCTCTGTAAGGTATTTTAAATTTTGACCGCTATAACAATTGTAAATTGTTTAAAACTTTAACCAACTTGTAGACAAAAATAACCTCCTCCTCGTGTGAGGGGTCTTTCTGCCCGTTATTTGGCCCTTCGGGGTTACATAACCGCTTATTGGGGTTTTGTGCCCAATATTTATTTTAAACAAAAAAAAAACATGGCTACGAAAAAGAATTTTCATAGGTCACTCCCACTCATTCCGTCTTCTTCTCCCTCAATCGTCACTACAGCAGAGAGAAGATTGTCTCTCTGACTCCCTTCTCTAAATGTGTCTCTCTCCCTCCCTTCTCTTTCGCAAGCGACGCCAGAAAAGAAAAATCACGTGCAAAGAGAGCAAGATTTATCCACGACGACGACAACGACGAAAAAGGTGCGCGGGAAAATACTAAAACCCATTTCATTCGTCTGACGTCACGAATAATAGCAGTAGCAGCCGTAATAACAGCAGCAGCAGCAACAGTGACAAGGAAAACAACAGTAGCAGCCGCAACAGCATCAGCAGCAGCATAAACAACAACAGCATTAGCAGCAACAACACCAGCAGCAGCAGCAACAACAACAACAACCACGGCAACAGCGGCGGCGGCAGTAGTCGTAGTACCTGCAGCAACAACAAAAGTAACAGCAGCTCTGACGACAACAACAACAACAACAGCAGCAAAGAAAAACCAATCTCGTTTGCAGGTATCGCAAATAACCTGGAAACCATCCTCATAACAAATGAGGAATTAGAGGAGGCGAACGAGATGGTGATAAAAACTGGACACCGAGCAATCTGCAAGGCAGCCGAAACATTTTTCGAAACCCGACAGCACTGTACGGTCACGTACCGTACAGTAAGTACAAATCCCGTAGGGTTGAAAGAGCCACAGAGGCTCAAATACAAAAAGCTTTGGGGTCTGTGTGGCAGCGGAAAACGCACATCACCCGAGGCAAGAAATATGCCACCGTAGACGTACTTTTTGCCACACCCCAGGAGGGAAAGGCTCAATCCTTAGTTACCCTGAGGAGCGAGGAAATGGTGTTGGTGCCCTCCTACTGCGGGCAAAAAATTGTGAGGGTCAAACTGACCCCCCCCCCCGGGTTGGCCCCTTCTTGGCTGGCCTCGTCTGTCCTCGTCGGAATCGAGGATAAAACAACTGTACTGCAAGTACAGAAAAAAGTAAGAAAAGATTGGGTCGGCACCTCCATTGAGATGTTAATCGAAACCAACCAGGAGTGCATCGAAGCTATCCCGGATGTGATAGTCTTCGATAACGTCACTCAACTGCCCATAAGTGTTGAGGGCAAACGCCCGAAATGCTTTCGCTATGTATCGAAGACTCACCTCAGGGCCTTCTGCAACGAGAAGACCCTGAAAAGGAAAATAAAAACCCTCCTTTCGAAACCGGCTCCACGGCTACCAGCAACAGGACAAGCGGCAACCAGGAACGATAGGTCCGTGGCACCCATACCCACGCCACGGAAATCAAAAACAGCAGCAGCAGTGGAAGTATTAACAACAACAACAGCAATACCAAATGCAGCTGCAACAGTGACTCCAGTGCAAACATCACCAAAAACAACAAGTGAAAGAGTGGAGCTGGTACCCCTCCCCGACCTCACAGAATCAGACATGGAGTGTGAGGTGGGAGAGGGATGGCAAAAGGTCGTAAGAAGGCACAAACGCAGAAGCAGCGCATCGTCGCCTTCGAAAAGGGAGGAAAGAAATGAAAAAAGGGTAAAGGCTACTGCAAAGAGACTCACAGCAGCAACACCACCAACACCATCACCACTCACACTAGCACCACCATCACCACCGGCGACAACCCCACCGCCAACAACAACAACACCTTTAATACCACCACCACAAGCACCAACATCGCAAACACAACAACAAAACACACACACCCAGCAACATACAAGAAAATAGCAGAACCACACCCCACCCCCAGAAAAACAAATGCACGGCAATAAATACACACAACAAGAAACTAATGACTTACATAATTGAACACACAGACATTTCACAACACGACTACATAATACCAGCACCAATCAAAACGCCAACCAACATAAGACTGCTAAAAATAGCACAGAAACAATACACAAACATTAAAACGAAATTTCCCAACGCAGTTGGTGATTTCAGAGACCTAGGAGGGAATCTCAACCGAAGAGTATATTCGGACATACTCATAGAAGAGCCGACGACCGGCCAAAGGGACGATTCAACGGTCCCTTCACCAGACGATCAAGTGAAAAGGGATGGGAAAACCATCCCTCCTCTACGAAAAGTACGGTAAGTGGTCTTTCCCATCTTTTCCACTCTATTTTAAACATGACCTCACTCATGATAGGCAGCATAAATGCGCGTGGCTTGAGGTCGTCATCGAAGCAAGGTCGCTGCTCAACGACCTCAGGTCACTAAACATAGATGTAGTCGCCATCAGCGAGACCAGAATCTCCGAAGCACGGGCCTTCGCACCGATCTTCGGCGGCTACGATGTGTACGCACCGATCTTCGGCGGCTACGATGTGTACGCATCTCCCAGCCGTCCGGGATTGGGGGAAAGGAGTTGCGGTGCTTTTTCGGAGAGGTTTGGATCTCGCCATAAGGGCCATCTTCCTGGACCCAGAGGGTAAGTTAGTGGTGCTGGACGTGACCAGCGGAGACGGGCAAGCTTTCAGGCTAGTGGCCATCTATTCCCCGACAGGAGCAGGGCGTCCTGATTTCTTCCGGCGTCTGGAGACCTTTCTTGGAACGTCCCGCTCTTTAGTGTTAGTGGGCGACTGGAACGGGATCTTAGATGCACGCTGGGACTGTGTGGGATTAGCGGATAGGGGTGGGGGGTGCAAGAGCCTCACGAACAGGCTCAGGCGTTTTGAACTGTCTGACAGGTACCGATTGGATTTCCCGAATGTGCCAATGTGGACTTGGACAAATCGCATAGGGTCATCCAGATCATATCTAGATAGAGTATTTTGTAGGGAAATAGATAGGTCTAGCATAGGCTGTCCACAATTCAAGATAGTCAGCTACACGGACCACAAATTCGTGATCTGTGTGCTTGACTTATATAGGCTTCATAGATGAGGACCCGGCCACTGGAAGCTAAACGCGTCCTTACCAGCGCTCAAGGCCTACAGAGACCGGATTAGCAAACTAGTTAAGCGGGCGTTAAGGGGGGCCATCGTCAACAACAACTGGTGGTTTGCTCTGAAAAGAGTGATTAGAATATAATCCATTAGGTTTAGTAAGGCTTTAGCAATAGAGAAAAATAGAGCAGAGGGAGAAGTAGTTAGACAATTTGACGTGGCGCTTAGCAAAGGCATTGCGACCGACGTGCTTGCGGCGAAATTGGCCCTTGACCAATTCTTCAATGCAAAGCTCGAAGGCTGCGTTGTTAGAGATAGGGTGCATACTCTCAGACACGAGGTTACGAAAGCCGGTCAATGGGCCCGAGTGGCGGAGGCGCGTCGTGGCAACAAAGCCACGATCCGGTCTTTGGTGGACCACGACGGGCGCATGCTACTCGATCCCAGGCAAATGTGTGAAGCTTTTCAGCGACAATTCGCTCAGCTGTTCGGGGGAAGCGGTGGGCCGGGGCGAAGGATGGACTTTAGTGTCTACCTCGACGGACTGCCGCGGCTCTCGGCCACTGAGGCGGAGTGTTGCGAAAAGCCGATAACAGCCGCTGAAGTAAGGGACGCAGTGACTGGCTGCACAGGGGGTAAATCGCCTGGTTTGGATGGTCTGCCCTATGAACTTTACGTACTACGCCAGACTTGTTCGGAGGCCTCTTGGCGGACGTCTACTGCAACTGGCAACAGAACGGGAGAATTTCCAGTTCTGTGAGCCGAGGAGCGGTGGCACTGCCGAGAAAGGATCCGAACAAGGGGGATAACATAGATAATTTCAGGCCCATAACTCTGCTAAACACAGAGTTCAAGATTTTGGCCAAGGTGCTAGCAAAGAGGCTGGAGCGTTTGCTTTTTCGCTTTTTGTGGAAGGGACGCGCTCCGATGGTCAGGCGGTCCATATGCTGTCAACACCCACTACGTGGAGGGCTGGGAATGCCGTGGCTGATGATTGCAGACACGCGCTCAGGCTACGACATCTCCACCTCTCGCTCGACGGTGATCAGGTGAGATCGCCGTTTGCTAGACACGTATTTCCCCAGCTCGTTTCCTTGACGGAGCTGTAGTCCTGGGTCAAGCGAAGACCGAGAGGGAGCGCCTGCAATCTGGAATGTCTTCAGGCGCTCACAGCCCTCGACCAATAGGGAAATGTGATCGGTGGAAACTCCACCTCGGCGTTCTATAGAGGATTAGAGGAGGGGAAGAGCGACGACGTACTTGGGGAAACTCTAGGCGTCGACGAAAATCAACTAGACAATCTCTTCGGAAGAACTTTCGGGCCTGGACCTATGGACAACTTCCAGAAATCTCTGGCCTGGCAGTGCTACCGAGGTGCCTTGCCAGTTCGGGATAAACTCTACAGGCATGGAGGTGCCGTCAGCCGGGCATGTCCGAGATGCGCGCAGGGCGACGAAACCGTCCTGCACGCACTCGTCCAGTGTCCGAAAATTGCTGACGTGTGGGTTTATGTCGAACACCTGCTGTCGCGTGTAGAACGGATCCGGCTATCATCTGAGTCCATCGTGCGGATTGCCCCCCCCCCCCCTCTTCCTTTAGCCGGGAAGGGCAGGCAGTTTTTATCTGTCTGGTGGCCATGGCGTAGAGATAGTATGGTGGACACGTTTGAAAGGGCTGAAGACGAGCACTCACCTCTTCGGTGATGCCCTGATTAACTTTTTCAAATTTCATTTGAAAAGGAAAATCAGGGTAGAGAGGGAAGTGCTCTCTTCCCAGCATTTTGTTGAAAGATGGGTGAGAGAAGCAAGAATGGCCCGAGTGAATGGGCCGACTCTGAGTATATATCTGTAAACTAAAGGTGGAAAACTGGGAGAGGGCACTTGCCTTGGTGGTCAGGGTCGTTGTGGCTTTTTACTGGGCTTTCTCCACAAATGTCCCTCCGAAGTCTCCCCCCTATTGGGGAATTTTTCATTGTTATTTTCATTGTTATTTTTGTTACATCCTCTGTTTTTGTTTTTTTTACACGCAGAAATGCCCATTTGTACCGTCCTGCATTGTTCTGCACTGTCCTTAATGTCTACTTTATGTAAACCCTTGTGGTTAATAAAGAAATCATTATTATTATTATTATTATTATTATTATTATTATTAGTCTCACCCAGAAATGGGCGGAGAGGAAGCTATCCCTGAAAGGTCGAGCCGAGGTGGCTAACGCGTACATCGCGTCTGTCATCTGCTACCGCCTAACCGTCGTACCTTGTCCTAAGCCTCGCCTGACTGCGCTGGAGCGTTTGCTCTTTCGCTTTTTGTGGAAGGGACGTGCTCCGATGGTCAGGCGGTCCATCTGTTGTCAACACCCGCTACGTGGAGGGCTGGGCATGCCGTGGCTGATGATGCGCAGGCACGCGCTCAGGCTACGACATCTCCACCTCTTCCTCGACGGTGATCAGGTGTGGTCGCCGTTTGCTAGACGCGTTTTTCCCCAGCTCGTTTCCTTGACGGAGCTGCAGTCCTGGGTCAAGCGAAGACCGAGAGGGAGCGCCTGGAGACTGGAATGTCTTCAGGCGCTCACAGCCCTCGACCAATCGGGCAATGTGATCGGTGGAAACTCCACCTCGGCGTTCTATAGAGGATTAGTGGAGGGGAAGAGCGACGACGTACTTGGGGAAACTCTAGGCGTCGACGAAAATCAACTAGCCAATCTCTTCGGAAGAACTTTCGGGCCAGGGCCTATGGACAACTTCCAGAAATCTCTGGCCTGGCAGTGCTACCGAGGAGCCTTGCCAGTTCGGGATAAACTCTACAGGCATGGAGGTGCCGTCAGCCGGGCATGTCCGAGATGCGCGCAGGGCGACGAAACCGTCCTGCACGCACTCGTCCAGTGTCCGAAAATTGCTGACTTGTGGGTTTATGTCGAACACCTGCTGTCGCGTTTAGGACGGATCCAGCTATCATCTGAGTCTATCGTGAGGATTGCCCCGCCCTCCTCCTTTAGCCGGGAAGGGCAGGCAGTTTTTATCTGTCTGGTGGCCATGGCGAAAGAGATAGTATGGTGGACACGTTTGAAAGGGCTGAAGACGAGCACTTACCTCTTCGGCGATGCTCTGATTGACTTTTTCAAATTTCATTTGAAAAGGAAAATCAGAGTAGAGAAGGAAGTGCTCTCTTCCCAGCATTTTGTTGAAAGATGGGTGAGAGAAGCAAGAATGGCCCGAGTGAATGGGCCGACTCTGAGTATATATCTGTAAACTAAAGGTGGAAAACTGGGAGAGGGCACTTGCCTTGGTGGTCAGGGTCATTGTGGCTTTTTACTGGGCTTTCTCCACAAATGTCCCTCCGAAGTCTCCCCCCTATTGGGGAATTTTTCATTGTTATTTTCATTGTTATTTTTGTTACATCCTCTGTTTTTGTTTTTTTTACACGCAGAAATGCCCATTTGTACCGTCCTGCATTGTCCTGCACTGTCCTTAATGTCTACTTTATGTAAACCCTTGTGGTTAATAAAGAAATCATTATTAGTATTATTATTATTATTATTATTATTATTATTCTTTGAGTCTCAGTTATTGATGTTATTTAACTGAAATGTTTGTTGAAATGAATATCAAGCCACTACCTGTAGCCTCAGATATTCAGGACGTATCGGAGTGTTCTTGCTGTTCCCAGCAAGCATGCCTTTTGAAGTGTTCTAAAAAGCGGGACGGGACCTATTTTCTTTAACCATCCTTGGAAACTCTTTGAGATAGTACCTAGTCCGCCTCATAGCAGTTCCAAAACCTTTTTACCTCCCACTTTAAGTCCTGGTATCGGTTAATTTTCTCCCTCTCTTTCTCTTGCAATCTCGTGTCGAATGGGCAGGGTATATCCACAATCAGGGACGATCTTTTTCCCTTGTCCAAAACCACCAGGTCAGGTCTATTATGTTCCAGTTTCTTGTCCGTCTGTATCCTAAAATCCCACAGCACCTTCACCTGATCGTTTTCTATCACCGACTCTGGCTTATGCTCAGACCACTTCTCAGAATGTGGTAAATTGTTTACTTTGCATAGATACCAGTGGATCACCCTGCCCATCACATCATGTGTCCAGCTTTTATAGTGAGTCTGGGCTAGGTGTTTACACGGATACAATGTGAGCCACAGTCGCCTCTCTCTCTCTCTCCACTGATCCTACACAGTGAGCTATCCTCCTCCTTGTAAATATTGTGTTTCACCCACTTCCTTCTGAGGGCTTGCACTTTCGCAGCCTTTAGCATTCCTTCTGTAGCATTTTAAGGTCTCCTCTTTTTAAACAGTTCCATGTCTGTGGATCTCTAAATTCAGTTTTTTTAACGAAGGTACTATGAAGGGCTTTTATATGTGTCTGCATTATATTTGTCCACATCATGATATTTCCCAACAAAAGGACTGCCAACAACTTCGAGGCCTGGAACAATGAGGTGCCATCATTGTATGGGCTTCGAAAAGACCATAAAACGAGCAGTGACCCTGTCACAGGACCACCAACAAGGCCAGTCTGTGGAGCTAACATTGCTAGTAACTACAGACTGTCCTATTTCCTCTACCTGATCATACGCCCCATCATTGAAATGTCCCCAGATGTATGTGACAGCACGGAGGACCTCCTCAGCAGAATCGGCGAGAGTAACCGATCTAGGGACCTAACAAACTGCATAATAGGTAGTATGGATGTTGTGTCCCTGTATCCATCTATTGACGTGGATTTTCCTGTGGGAGAAATGCGTAGAAATGATCAGCGAGGGCAATGTTGAATTACGTGGGATTGATACCAGTGAGCTGGGACTCCTACTTAAACTATTAATAATTATCTAGACACATATGACCTTAGCAACCTGTGCCCTACAAGACCATCAAGAGGCAGACCACCTACCATTACCTCAATGGCCAAGAAAACCCCCACAGATAGATGGAACGGATGGACCAGAGCCAAACGGACCCCCTAAAACCACGATGAACTAAAGAAAATGATTGCATATGCGGTGGGGGACAGCATAAATTTAACCCTTAAGGAACATATGTTCAAATTTAAAAACATATGCCCAAGAGGAGATAGCAGCCATTGGTGTTAGCATTGCAGGCGACATAGCTAACCTATTCATGGTATGGTGGGACAGTAGACTTAAACTTAAACTTAAAGAACAATTAGAAGACCCCTTAACCCTGATAATGTACTACCGCTACGTTGATGATATAAACATCGTAGTTAAAACAACCCCACTAGAGAACAGTCAGCAATTAGAGAA
The DNA here is from genome assembly GCA_964016885.1 of Eledone cirrhosa. Taxonomy (NCBI): domain Eukaryota; kingdom Metazoa; phylum Mollusca; class Cephalopoda; order Octopoda; family Eledonidae; genus Eledone; species Eledone cirrhosa. The sequence goes on from OZ024742.1 coordinate 82,774,497, forward strand.
AAAACACAATGGAAAGCATCCAGCAAATAGCTAACTCCATCCACCAGACTATTAGAGTTACTATAGACTACCCAAGCAAAGACCCGAACCATCGATTACCTGTACTAGACACAAAGCCCTGGTTAGATACCATTAATAACAAAAAACAAATCCTCCATTCCCATTATGCCAAACCCATGACTACCAAATATCTGATCCACTGAAACTCAGCTGTTTCGGACCATACCAAAATCAACATACTGATTGCGGATTTGGTACGGGTGATGAGAAACGTGTCCCGCGTGTGCAACCCCGAAGAACTAGAGAGACACATACAACACTTCATCCAACGTATGCAGTTCTCTGGTTACAATCAGAGAGATAAAATCAGAGTGTATAGAGGAGCCAGAACCAAATGGGAAAACATGGTAAATAATGACACAAATGGGACCTGCCCCTTGTATAGGAGCACATTTTGGAATAGAATAGAAAGAACTAGGAATAAGGCTAATAGAATAAACTGATGGTATGTTAGCAATAAATACCAGAGTGTAATGTTCATCGATACAACCACTAGAGGTGAATTAGCTTACAAATTTAGAAGGGCCCTAGATAAACATAAACTTAATATTAAGATAGTAGAAAGACCAGGTACCTCCATAAAAACACTTATTAGCAAGACATACCCTTTTCAAAGACCTCCCTGTATAGATAAGAAATGTATAATCTGTAAATTAAGCCCCCATATTAACTGTAAAACTAGAAATGTAGTATATAGCATAAGATGTACTGAAGGACAATGTAGAGATAAAAATATATTGTACATAGGTGAGACAGCTCGTAGTATAGGGGAACGGATAAATGAACACTGGCGAGACCTTCAAGATAGTAAAGAATCATCCGTACTCTACCAACATGCTATAATAGAACATAAGGGTAAATTAGAGAACATAGAAATAAAAATAGAATCTACACACAGAAAAGACACAATGTTTAGACAAATCACAGAGGCAATAAACATAAAAGAATTACAACCAAAATTAAATAGAAAACATGAGTGGAACAGCAACATCACAACTTACAATTAAGGACAACATGAAAACACACACGCACATAGAACAAACAAACAACCAGTAACATGTAAATAAACAAATAAATAAACGAATATAAACACACACAGACACCCGGATGTGGCGCATGCGCAGACTGAGCACACAATACACACACAGTAACAAGATGGCGTAGGACAGAACAAAGGAGAGGCACAAAAACAAAGAAAAGAATCCCCAATCACTGAAGAGGTCACAGAATGTGTGACGAAAGAACTTTGACAATATATAAACAACCATCTGGTTGTGGAACCAACCAACCAACCGGAAATTTATAAATTCCTAAAAGTATAAATTTATTATAATAAATTGAAGTGAAGGCGCGGGGTGCGTGTGTTTCTTATTGGCAACATGACCCTCCCAAATTATAACAATATCGGATTCAACACATGTTTACAGATAAAGAATCTTGCTAAACAAATTCAGAAACGATATATATATATATTGATATATATATATATATGTGTGTGTGTGTGTGTGTGTGTGTGTGTGTGTGTGTGTGTGTGTGTGTGTGTGTGTGTGTGTGTGTGTGTGTGTGTGTATGTGTGTGTGCGTGCGCGTGTGTGTGCGCGTGTGTGTGCGTGTGTGTGCGTGTGTGTGTGCGTGTGTGCGTGTGTGCGTGTGTGTGTTTGTGCGTGCATATGTGTGCTGACCGCAGTTAAAAATTTACTATATTAGGAGAGCATAAGCATCATTATCTAACATAAAAAAGGCTCCTACGGGGCTAAAACTGTTTCATTCGTATAAAATCATCAGGATTACACTGATGATTCCATTAGAATGAAATATTTCTACTCCTGTAGAAGCCATTTCTGAATTAAATATATATATATATATATATGGGATAACAAGTTATCGTTTTAGGTAATCCAGTTGTGAGTACTCTGTACTCAGCTGATAAAAAGAAGCCCTCAACGTCCTGTATAGATGGTGCAAGTCGGAGCAATATATATTAAAATAAGATCGGAGGCCATATTCAGTTGATTTAGGTTTATTTAAAACTGCCTTATACATATTTCGCTTAGGACTATCAGTTATGATAGCATGAGCTCTTCAATACGGAAAAACCTAAAGTAAACAGGGAAAAATCCTAAGAAACCTTTAAATTTGGGAAAATCCGATAATCTCCATGAAAAAGATTTTCTTTTCATGATACATGGGGCCGGCCGAACGCATGGGGTTGTTTCTTCGACGGCTGGCTCCTGTATGACACTAGGAATTTTGGCGGAAGTATTAGTCTGATTAGGAAGTAACGGAAACGGCTGGTGGCCCTTTTCCCTCCCCTCCCTATCAGTAACTGTTATAGTAGTAGTGACAGCGGCTGCTATCATAGTAGTGATCCCCACCTCCTCCCAACCCCATGTTGTCCACAGGTCTGCAATAACTGTGAATATTATAACCGCTACCCAAAATTTAACTATATACGAAATAGATTCAAATAAAATAAATAAACTAAAGAATTAATTAATTAAGAAGAAAGGGAAACGTTATATTAATGGGGATAGATTATGGCGGTTGATTGGCAGTATCGGTGGAGGGTCGGACGGCATGCTTTGACGCAAAGAGTTACGGCCCTTGCCATTCTGAGTTCAAATCCCGCCGAGGTTAACTTTGCCTTTCATCCTTACGGGGTCGATAAAATAAAGTACCAGTAATGTACTGAGTAATTTCTGACCTTGTGCCAATAGTAGAAACAGTTATATTAATGGGGATAGAATGAAAACAAAATTATAATGAAGAATATATAAATATATATTTGTGTATGTGTGTGTGTGTATATATATATATTGTAAACCCTATGCTGTTGAGTTCACAGAATTGTTAGAACGCTTGATGCGATACCTTGTGGTATTCAATATGGGTCTTTATATTTGAATTCTTTAACGTTCACACGATCTCAGATCGCTTCGCAGACTAGGATTAGTTTTATTGATATTTGCCCTCTTGCAATTCTCCGTAGCCAAATTCCACTTTAACTATACCTTGCTCCAGTGAAGATACATATGCAAAATATGTTCATAATCCCTGCTAATATCTTGCTTCACTACACGGGGAAATGTTATATTTACAGGCGGAGTGTGTGAATGATATAACGAATAAGTAAAATATCGTTTAATATTTCAGGCTTGATAATCAGACTATAATTAACCTGTGTATATGTTTATGATAGTTGTGCGTTTTCTTTTGTTTGTTGTTATTTTGTTTGTAGAATAAACCTATTATTTGCAGCCTAGCTTTGTATAAACGATTTTGCCGATATAATAGATAAATAAACTAGATTTATAGGTGATTCTACAATGAAAGTAGTCACGTCAGCACTTTAAACTCTAAATGCATGGGTTACTATAAGCTCTTAACGCTTAAGAAATTAAATGTTTGTGATATATTATGCTTAATAGCTCTATTTTGCAACTAAATAGCATTCCAAATGACATAACGGACTTTAATGTCTATTGAAAAGTTAATGAATGTTTGGCATTGAAGTATCAGGAATAAAATATGGGAAAATTGTAAATGCAAAATATCGGCAAATATCTTTCTCTTCGCACTATATTAATAAACGGCATTGGCAATTTTTTAACCCTTGTACGTTCCCAACAATGGAATGGAATTGACATTCTACGCGTAACCTAAACCTGCTGCCTGTGATATGCTGGACGACTGTTAATAGTTCGAACCCAAATAACTGGAGATTTTAGATTACTTTACAGTGGCATTAGGTGAGGTGTTTCAGTTCATAATTCTGACACTCCCGTGTGTAGGATATCTATGTTATATTTCTCTCACTTAGAATAGGAAGCATTACATTACTTCAAAAAAATATTACACGATTGTTTATCCTTCCACTTTAGATTGTAATCCATCATATATATAATTTATGTTTATGTTTCTTCTTGGTTTATTGTTTTAACAAGTTCGATGCCACATCAACACAAACACACTTTGTCTTCATATGATTTATATATCTAGCTATTGATGCCTGTTGTTGAAATACAAAGTTTCCACTAGAAACGTACCAATCATTAGGAACGGAGAAATGATTATGTTTTCTTGTTTTACGGCGTCAGGTTAGGCTATTTCAATGGAAAGTCAAAAACGTCCGAATCAGAAGATATTATCGTAAGCGGCATGTCGAGGAAGCTGGCCAGAGAGTGGATGTCAAGAACGTCTACTCTAAATTCGCAAGAGCATTTTTATTACTCACTAATTCAGATGCCTGGTCTGATGTCTAGCAAAACACACGTGTCAAATTTACGAAGCGTTTTAACACCAAATCTTTGTGTTCATTGTAAGTGGGTGGATATTCATCTCTCAACACACAACCATCATTATATATATATACTTTCGGGCGGTGGATTGGCAGTATTGGTAGAGTGTCGGACGCCATGCTTTCCAGCATAGTTACGTCCCTTTACGATCTGAGTTCAAATCCCGCCGAGGTTGACTTTGCCTTTCATCCTTACGGGGTCGATAAAATAAAGTACCAGTAATGCACTGGGTATTTGCTGGCCTTGTGCCTAAAGTAGAAACAATTATATATATATACTTTCAACTCTCTGGCAGAGGTATACAATCCCGGTGAAAAGTAATGACCCAGGCGCATGTTTATTGTACCTGAAAGCCAGTATTGAACAAACCGGGGACGATCACTTACCGGCAGAGCACAGCTTCAAATCGGGCCGTTTGTTTACAAACGGACCGAACATTATGGCAGTATCGGTATAAGGTCGGACGCCTTGCTTTGCAACATAGAGTTACGCCCCTTTATGGTCTGAGTTCAAATTCGGCCGAGGTTAATTTTGCCTTTCATCCTTACGGGGTCGATAAAATAAAGCACCAGTAGTGAAGTGGGATGATATAATACTATATATTTTCAACCTTTCGACAGACTGGCAGAAGTATACAGTCCTGATTCAGGAAAATGACCCAGAAACATGCTTATTGTTTCTCGAAGCCAATGTTGAACAAACTGGTGACGATCGGTCACCGGCAGGGCACAGCTTCAAATAGCGCCGTTTACAAATGGACCGAACATTACTATTAATGTTCGATATAACCCATACGTACATATGATATCTATATATGTGTATGTATATATATATATATATATATATATATATATATATGTATACATATATATATGTGTGTGTGTGTATATATATATATATATATATATATCCGCTGTGTGGATGATTAGTTTAACCACCATCTCAGTGTGTTTGGCCTTTAACGTAAGATGTAAGCTCTAATTCTTCTGAATTATTGAGCGCTTGCCTCACAATTCGAAAGTGTCCTTTCGTTATTTCATAGGCTGAAATTCGATTCTCGCTAATTTTTTACAGCGATTGATATTTTCCAATGCGCCATATATATATGTATATATGTATATATATATGTATATATATATATATATATATATATATACATATATATATATATATATATAAATAAAAAGAGATGAAATCGAAAATGCAACTGGAGTCTTATTTTTTTTAAAAATATATATATTTA
>OZ024742.1:82785096-82872596 GCA_964016885.1 Eledone cirrhosa
TCGGGCATTTAATGCAGTAAATTAGATTTCTGCTTTTGCATTTTATATTTGCATTTGGGAATATTTTTCCAGTTTTTGTTTTCATATATTGACCGGCGTGTATGGATTGACATGTGCCGCATCGATTATCATTGCATTTAGATACAGTGAATGATTGGTCTTTGTTGTTAAGGTCAAACTTTGCTTTTGTTAGCAATTGCTTCAAATTTTTTGGCTGTCTTTTACTAAGAGTCAAAGATCGATCTGTGATTAAGCCTTTTAGTTCATTACTTTGAGCAATGATCGGTAGGTTTGCTTTGGCAGTGTTGAAGATATTCTGGTGACATGGGTTGTGTGTCATTATAAATGGTTTGACCAGTTCTTGGTTTCTTCTTCCTTGGGTTGTTCTAAGTTGTTGTATAGGTATTTTTATAGCCCGCTGTATGCCATTTTCTATAAGTAGAGATGGGTATTTTTTGTTTGAGCAAAAATTCTCTTAGTTCTGTTAGGCGTTTGTACCTGGTATTCGTATCTTCTACAATGGTACAAATTCTTCTGGCTAGGCAGTATGGGATGTTGCGTTTTGTATGAGCTGGCTGGCACGACTTAAAATTCAGATATTGATGGGTGTCTGTGTGTTTATAATATATATCCGTGGTAATGGTGGTGTCGTTTTTGATTATCATTATATCTAGGAATGGTAATTTGGTCCTACTCATCTCTTTTGTGAATTGGAGAGATGGGTGTAGGTTATTCAGGAGGATATTGAACTCATCCAGAGTATCTAGAAATTCTGTCCAGATGATGAAACAGTCGTCAAGATATCTCTTCCAAGATTTTTCAATGTACTTTCTAAAGTCAGTACTATATTTTTCCTCTATTTCTTGGTAGAGTTGTTGTTCTAAGTATCCCATTACAGAGTTCGCAGTGTTGAATAATGTTAATTGTCTATAATAATGGATACAGATCCCATAACTCCTTGTAGAGTTGTAGAGCCACCATCAAACGGCGTGTCTAGGGCACGTTTAAACCTGGCGGAAACCCAACACTCTCCAGGTCTGAAAACAGACGATTTCTTCTATAGAGGAAGAATCAACCCCATTACCGGACTGGTGCTTTATTTTTCGACCACGAAAAGATGAAAGCAAAGTCAATCCTGGTGGCATTTGAACTCAAAATGCGCAATGAGGTGGGACGAATACCGACGTATTGATGACTCTGCCAATTCACGTATGCATTCATGTATGTAGGCATATATATATATATATTTCGTTTCTGAATTTGTTTAGCAAGATTCTTTATCTGAAAACGTGTGTTGAAACCGATATTGTTATGCTTTGGGAGAGTCATGTTGCCAATAAGAAACACACGCAACAGTGCTTTCACTTCAATTTATTATAAATTAAATTTATAAATTTAGGAATTTATAAATTTCCGGTTGGTTGGTTGGTTCCACAACCAGACGATTGTTCATATATTGTCAAAGTTCTTTCGTCACACATTCTGTGACTTTTTCAGTGACTGGGGATTCTTTTCTTTGTTTTTTGTGCCTCTCCTTTATTCTGTCCTACGCCATCTTGTTGTGTGTGTCGTGTGCTTAGTTTGCGCATGTGTTACATCCGGGTGTCTGTGTGTGTTTATATTTGTTTATTTACATGTTACTGGTTGGTGGTATGTTCTATGTGTGTGTGTGTTTTCATTTTGTCCATAATTGTAAGTTGTGATGTTGCTGTTCCAAGCACAAGCAAAAAAATCACAAGCAAAAAAACAGAAGCAAAAAAAAACACAGGGAAGGAAGTTATAAGCAGGGAGAATTAGCGTACAATGCATGTTCGAGGAAAGAGTTATAATGCAGTTGAAATATACCTATTTTGTGTGGGTTGGGGTGTTAAAGCATGTTATATTTGTTATATATATATATATTTATATATATATATATATTTATTTATTTATTAAAATAACAGATTAAAGTTTAAGCAAAGAATCGGTGCTTTCACCCTTAACGCGATCTTCTGAAACTAACAAAGTCAATCTGTAAACGCAGATGTGAATATTTCAAAAAACGTTGCAACCGGAGGAAGACAGGAAGACGATACTTGAATTCGTGGAAACGTTCCCTGGTAAAGAACAGGAAAAAACGAATATAATACATCATTATTTGGAGCGATGAAAAACAATTACACGCAAAGACAGAACCACATTTATGGTATAAAAGTAGTCGTAGACTAATATTCTCTTAGGTGGTTCATAGAGACGTTCTCTGGCAATGAACGGAAAACACGAAGATAGTACGTCATATGTGGAGCTTGGAGAACAATTGCACGCAAAGACAAAACCACGTAAATGGTATAACTGTAGTCGAAGACTAAAATTCTAACTAGGAAACCGAATGATTCTCCGCTTCAGAGTTAAGAATAAAGTAAATAAAATACAGAGGTAATTGAAATTAAATAAATACATACACGCATCCAAATACGTACATACACAAGCATACGCGAAAACACTCGCCATAGGTATACAAATACACGCACATATAAATATATGTGTGTGTGTGCGTGTATACAAATAATTAAATAAACGTATATAAATAAATAAATACGTATATAACAAGCACACACACATACCTACATGTAACTACACAAATGTTCGGAGATACGTCAACCAAAACACGAAGTACATATATACACACACCCTACATACGTACGAACCCGCATACTCACACAGATGCAAAACTCACGTATACACATAACAAAAAGCATATGTACCAGAATATATAAAAAATATACGCCATAACATATATAATCAAATATACGTACGGGAAAGTATACGTACCTTCACAAAACATACAGGTAATATATACTTACCTATGCAAATAAGTAATGGTATAAACATAACATATACTTAGCTACCACATCAAGGCGTAAAATATCCGCGTATAGATCGTACTATCCGTTAGGGTATAATGTGGGGCTGTAATACAGGAAAGCTTTGTGCAATTTATGTTTACAAGCCGAAATTGCCTCAGATTTTTTGTTTAAGATGTGGTCTGTGACATATAGTATTTCCAGTGCCTCAGCGGCACAGAGGTCACGTGGTCTTTTACGATCTAGCCCTAGCTAGGATCTGTCAGTGTAACTTATATTGGGTGTGGTTGTCTTTTAGACTCCAGATATAAGGTGAAAGTGACGTCATATTCTTCTTAGAGGGTAACGAAAATAATGGGTATGCATGTAAACACGCTGCTTGAATCTATTGGCGGTTAACCTTATGTAGGCCCTACGGGACGTGGGTGTTTCAACCTTACATTTGTAGACAATGTTACTAGAGAGGCATTTCCCGGATAGGAGGCAATCAACCCGATTCCTACAATTACAGTTAGTACTAACTACAGGGTTGCACGTGTTCCTATATATATATATATACATATAGTGGAGGCCCGTCGGCTAGTTGTAAGTGTGTTGGATCATAATGTCGGGGGTTCGATTCCTGGGTTGCGTGTTGTGTTCTTGTGCAAAACACTTCATTACACGTTGCTCCAGTATACTCGGCTAAATATGAGTACCAGCAATAGCTGGGGTGTAATCCTGCGATGAACTGGTGTTTTCGTAGTTGCTACAAGCCATGAAACCGGGATAAACACCGGCCAAATGAGCCTTCTGGCTTAAGACAGACTTTAGACTTATATATATATATATATATATAAAGTAGTATATAAAGTAATAGTTGTATAAATACAGTGTGTGCAACAATGATTGAAACAACGTGTATATAATCCAAACACATAATAGGTAAGCATGTAAACATGCCAGAGATTACCACTATCTCTGTAAACCTAAAAATGATAAACGCCTTTAATCGCTTTTAGGAGAGAGAGCGAGAGAGAGGGGGGGAGGGAGAGAGAGAGGGGTAGAGAGAGAGGGGGGCAGGGGTGATAGTCAGAGGGATATAAAATTTTATATCTCTCTGACACACTCTGCATCTATCCATGGATTATATACTCCCATGTTTAGTCGTATCCCCGGTCTTATCTCCGTAGACTCTACATATATTTATATATAGCAAATAATTATTTCTACTTTTGGCACAAGGCCAGCAATTATCCCAGTGCGTTACTGGTGCTTTATTTTATCGTCCCTGTGAGGATGAAAGTCAAAGATAATCTGATTTGTACTCAGACTGTTATTAATAAGAAAGGATTGGAGGTGTAGGCATAAATGAAGAGCAAATGTAAAGAAGTATATCGATGGAAAAAGCCCTATTTATTCCCTTAATTCCCAAAGAAGTTGTACATCCAATTATTTGAAATGATATAAGTCATGTCCCATAATTTGTGTCCATACATAGGCAAAGATATATAGCCATGATTGTACAAGATAAAACAATAAAATAGTTTATAAAAAACAAAAGAAATAAACCTCATTTTACTTCTAGTAAAGAGATTATTCGTGAATTTAATCCTCCCCATTTTTATCCTGGGGTTATATAAACCATTTCAAAATTAATGTAATTTATCACCTAATAAAGACACATTCACATACATTCAGAAATACATATACTCATACAGGGTATTCGGGATAAATTTGATAGACTCTATTTTTTTTTCACATATATCCTTGTATCTGTGAAAAGAAAACGGCATTGTGAAACCTAATCACTACAGTTTAAAAAATGTCAAGGTTAACTGAAATGGACAAGTGGAAACTACTTGAATATTGGAAAAGCGTAACCTGCATCATCATATAAATCCTGCAATCATGACAGCTGCTTAATGCACTTTGAAAGCAATAAGATTCAAATGAATAAATGTAACGGTGACCATAATGCCGTGGCTTGTACGAAAGAACACAGCAGACATTCTGATACACCAGAATTTATCCAACAACTCAAGAGAAAATGATGGAAGGCCCACTGCAATGCCTGTAACACCAAGACCCAGCTGGCAGAGAGGATTAAGGAGACGTTTGAGGAGTCTCTAAGGACACCGTGAAAGCAGCATTTGGCAGATTCTGTAGCCAGCCGTGGTGGATGCTGAGTGTGGCTGCTTTGAGTGAAGGTCCTCCTTTGATCATTTAATCTTTATACCACTTTCTATTTTTAATAAATTTATTTTTGGCTGACATATTCACTTTTTTCTCCTCAAAAAGTAAAAAGAAACTGTCAAATTTAGCCCGATCACCTTGTTGGCGTCCCTGCTTATGTCAACACACACATCTATTTATGTATATTCATATACACATGTAGGTGTCTGTCTTAATACACACACACACGCATGTATAACTATGTACTCACAAGAGAAGGAATTACACTTATGGTTATATTTCTGCGTTTATATATATGGACACAGATTATGCGAAATGTTTCATAATATCTAAATGTTTCATGAACATTCAACTCTTTCAATTATGTGTGAGGGAATAAATATGTTTTGTTTATGATAGAAGTCTAATTTTCCATTGATGTAGTTGTTTATATATATATATATATATATATATATATATATATATATATATATATATATATGTATTGAAAGAGAAAGATATGTGTGTATATATATATATATATATATATATATATATATATATGTGTGTGTGTGTGTGTGTGTGTGTGTGTGTGTGTGTGTGTAGTGTAGTGTGAGATAAAGAGAGAGATAGATAGAGAGAGAGAGTGAGAGAGAGAGAGAGAGAGAGAGAGAGAGAGAGAGAGAGGGGGGGGGCATGTGTGTATGTGCGTATATTAGATTCTCTTGGTTAAAAAAAAAAGATATGTTGTTTTGGATATTTTATTTAAAGTACAGTTTTTTCTAAAGATCATCTGGACATGGCATGTAATTTAGAACCCAATTTTTACGATAATTCGAAAAAAAAGCGGCCTCGAAAGAAGAAACAAATATGATATGTAACACTTTAACAATCATACAATGATATCTTATTCCATATATAATTGATTCTTCCCCATGATATTTAAAATATGAAAATAATAGCTTACAATATATGGTAGCTGCAGCTGGTTTCTAAACGAGACGGAGACTAAATCATCATTGACTTAAATACAGGAAAAACATGCGTATTCATGTATATCTTTCTATCTGCCTCTCGTTTCATATATATATACGTGTATATATATATATATATATATATATATATATATATATGAAATATATGAAATATATGAAATATGAAATATATGAAATATATGAAATATATGTACCGCGATGATGCACTTCTACTCATAGAATATAAAAAATATATGAAATATATGAAATATATGTACCGCGATGATGCACTTCTACTCATAGAATATAAAAAATTTAATATAGAAAGAACTAGAAAACAACTGCATAAGACATTCAAAAACTTTAACCTTAGTATCACCATGGACAAAAACACTAAAAATGTTAACTTCCTAGACGCCACACTATACCTAGACTCAAAAATATATACACCTTTCCATAAGCCTAATGAGAAACTTATTTACGTAGATACCAAGTCTAATCACCCTAGATCAATATTAAACTCTATCTCTAAGGGGGTGTCCAATAGAATCTCTAGTCTGTCCTATGACGCAAACATATTTAGCAAAAACTCACAATATTACAATCAAGCATTAGCTAGCTCCGGCCATAATATAGAAATAGAGTTCCTACCTAAGAAAACACATAGCTACAACATCATCTCGCACAACATGTCCATGAGGAAATCTAATAATAGGAATAGCAACCACAAGTACACCAAAGCGGAGGGTGCCACCGGAAGTAACCATTACCATGGAAACTACTGTGAGGCCTTAGGAGGAAGCAACACACCAAACACTAAAAGCAAAAATAGAAGAAGAAATAATACATTTTTCAACCCTCCTTTCAACCTAAATGTCTCCACCAACATACCTAGGGCTTTCTTCTCACTACTAGATAAAAACTTCCCTCTAGGACACAAGTACCACAACCTCTTAAACAAAAACACCATTAAAATCTCATACTCTACGACGCCTAACTTAGCATACCACATAGCTAGCAGCAATAATAGTAAAATTAGTTCTTACTTCCAACAAACAAAATCACAACGGGATGCAAACCCTCTAAATACCACTGTAGCAAGCAACAATAGCAACGGCAGTAACAATAGAAATAACACTAGTATAAGTAATAACACCAGGGTTGTCAACCTGAACACCCAAAATCCTATATCCACCACACAGACTTCCGCATTGCATTATAACCAGCGGACTAACGCACAGAATAATTGTAACTGTAGAGCTAATAGAACCTGCCCCTTAGATAAAAAATGCCTAACCAAGGATGTCATATACTCATGCACAGTCACGACTAATAACTCTTCAGAAACCTATGTAGGCTCCACTTCTAACTGCTTCAAAATTAGATATAACTCGCACATCCACTCGTTCAAAAAGCACAGCCTAGCCAACTCCACCTCACTTTCTAGCTACATACACTATCTAAAATCTAAAAATAAACCATACACACTCAAATGGGAAGTGATAGGCAGCGCGACCTCGTACAAACGACCTAATAAATTCTGTAACCTCTGTATACTAGAGACACACAATATTATCTTCTCCAACCGTAACCTACTTAACAAAAAATCTGAGGTGTTTGCAACTTGCCAACACCGCCTCAGACATTCCTTCCAAAACTTTAAGCCCTATATATAGCAATGTCGGACTGGAACCTAACACCACATCTAGCATCAAACACCAGAGACACACCCTATACTACATACCCAACACTAGCTGATCCATTATAACACAAACAACGACATCCCTCTGGAACCCTTCGCAGGGAAAATACCCATTTATACCTCTACGGCAGGTGTGACAACATCCACCCACCTGGACGGCACTACACCGCTCTAAGGGTAATTTGAAACACCTTCCTTAGACAGATGTAAAATGATTTAATCGAGTAGCGCTGTTGACCAGTAGGACCGGGCTGCTGAGCGCAGTGAGTGAATGCAATGCAACTGCCGTGCGGGTTGTACGTATATGGATGATCTGACGGTCAGAGAGGGGTCGCGAGGACTGCGGATTGACCTTTGGCCTGCCTGGGGACGATTATCTTTCGACATCCAATGTAGCAAGCGATGACCCAGATCTTACCAGAGATCATTGGGTCCTGAAGCAATCCTGCAATCACCGCGCCTGGTCATATGAGCAGACTACAACCACAGAGATCATTAATTTAGAATCCTCGCTCATCATCTATAATTTCCATTTGTAGCACCTTAAGATGGGTTAATCCACCTTAATAATAATATGATCACCTTCAGCATAATTTAGTTAAACTACTCTATAGTTAGTGCACTTTATGCTTTAAAAGTCTCTCTTGGAAGGTGCACCTCACCATAGAATTTAGGGTCCATATTGGGACACATTTTAATGGCTAGATATAGAAACCCCAGAGTTACCTCCCCGCATGCATTAACTCCCCTTAGCCACACACACACTTCCGGTATTCAATGGCGTCTCTCGAAACGTAACAACCTCCTGTATCGAACTAAAGAACACCAGACTACGATCTCTAACTGGATTGTCGTGGGTTATGTGAAAGGCATATAATCGAAATATACACTCCCTTGACCATGAAAATGCCGAAGTACATGAATTACTTGACATCCCTGCGTTGTGCATCTCCAATACTTATAACACTTTTAATGCTTGCACTATCTTTAATACTTATAATATTTCTCCACACACAGACTACATCAATCATATAAAGACTTTGCCACCAGATCTACCAACCTAACACTCTTATTTACCTACCTAAGTGCCTCTACCACACATATCTCTCTGCCACACTATATAAACAAGACGCACATGCGTGCCACACATATAACATTTGCACTATATAACCACTTATCTTCATGTTGTACTTTAACCTATATCTTTGATTTTTGATTGTACCTATTAATATAAATGTAATCTCGAAGTGTGTACTGCCACTCTAAATTTTGTAATGAATGTTGACCCACAATGTTTGAATATGTATCAATGTTTGAATATGTATTGGTATGTCTCTCGGCTGAAAAGGAGGTCATATAACTGTCCATGCATTAATAAATTGCTCCGAAGAATCCAAACCTCGGTTTGGAGGAAACAGCTGTAAGCACAATAATGTTTTGAACAGTTCTTTGATTCTTATATTTCATATAACTGCTCTGTAAATCATCTGATGTTTTTACATTGAGCTACTTAACTTACTGGTAATAAGGTAGTAATACATTACTGCCTACCACTATTTAGGGTGTGTGTAAAATACTTACAACTGCTTAAGGTTTTGTGTTTACATAACCATAAATAGTATAAATAATACTATATATATATATATATGAAAAGTGCGCCAAAGCCGGCTGCCAAATAAACTTCCTAAAACGATGCCTGAATAACAACATCATCCCAAAAACTATCAAAAACTTGCATCTACCAACATGCTTCAACTCACCAGGCCTCAAACGATCACTTAGTTATATACAAAAATTCTGCCTAAGAAAACTCATACAACACCTACACCGCACGCTACAACACATACGGACTATTTCCAGCCTTGTACCACAACTCGCTGAAACCCCAGAAACTCTGTCCAGAATTATCTCCGCCGCTATAGACAGGTCATACCACCATCGCCGAGACTACGAGAAAATACGCCTAACGCAAACATTTCTCAAACTCAGCACGGCTAACCGTCTTAACAACATCCCAACTCTGAGCACCAACAGAGGCGAACAAGACGGCACCAACACCGAACCTAGCGGCGCCCCGACCAACAACACACCTGAAAAAAACACCTCGTCACAGATTTAACAGGATCCCTCTCCCGAGAGGAATTAAACCTCCTCATCCTGGGTCCCAAGTTCATATTGAAACAGAGACTGGACGACAAATTATGGCTCGACATAGAAACGAATTTCTGTCCGGCTGCCTACCAACTAAAATGGATATCGACTCTCGGCAACAGCACCACGGAATCTAACAAACCCAGATTCCCGATATACCAACTGGATCGCCCACTCTGTCCACCGCCTGCCAACCGCGAGCTTGAAGAAAAACTCTCGAGGCTAAAAGATTCCGTATTTAACATCTTACCGAAACAGAAGAAGATAGCCCCAAACCTCTCCAGGACACAACAACTCACCCTGAAGAACCTACGGAATAGGGAACTTATATACTTACCATCCGACAAAGGTAAAGAGTTTTGCGTCATCTCTCAAGCCACATACAACAACCTAGCCTCTGAACACCTAAGCGACAATGAATTATATACAGAGATCCCTGACATGACTGCAGCCCAGATCGAAAAACAGACCAACTCCATCTGGTTCGATATCTGTAGGAGAAGACAACTCCCAAATAAAGTTAAGCTCAACTACACCACTAGAAATAGCAGACTGCCCACTTTCTACCACCTCATCAAGACACACAAGAATAGTACTAAGACGCAAATAAGACCCATCGTCTCTAGCATAGAAGGACCCCTATACAAAATTTCCTGGCTCCTCTCCCAGGTCCTCAAGCCTCTACTATCCACCTTTCCCGGGCATGTTAGTAGCTCCGACGAAGTCATACGTAGACTACACCAACTCCAGCCAGAACAACTTAAACTAAATAGATACGCCTTTAGCCTCGACGTTGTCTCCCTCTACACTACAGTACCCGCTCATCCAGCTGTCGATTTATTGACGGACTGCGTGGTCGCAGAGGACATCCACTGCTACGGCCTCCATCCGACGGACATACACCAGCCTTTGTCCTTCACAGTAGACAACACGTACTTCACCTTCCACCACCACACATACAGACAGACAACAGGATTACCCATGGGATCCAGCCTATTGGGCCTGCTCGCCATCACCTATATAAACCAGCTAGAATGCCGAGCCCTCAATACCTGCCATTCCCATACCTTCTTCGCCCGATATGTAGATGACATACTCATCCTTACATCATCCCGTGAGGAGGTAGATAAAATATACACAACATTCTCCAGCATGGACGCCAGTATAAAGTTCAGCATGGAACACACCGATGACCGCGGATCCCTATCCCTACTGGACTTCCAACTCAGGGTAACAGAGGAAGGCAACATCCACACCTGCTTCTATAAACAAGTCGCCAGCAGGGACCTGTTCGTACATTTCAGATCGGCCCTCCCAGCCGGCGCTAAGTTCGGATACATAAGGAACGAACTAACACGTATCCGGAACAAATGCACCGATGCTAGAGACCGAGACACACACACCACACATTTCCTGGAAGTACTCAAACTGAACGGATACACGACATCCACCACAAACCGTGCCAGAAAGAACAGAGTACACCACACCCGAGGCACTAACACTTGCTTCCTGAAGCTCGAACACTTCAGTGACGAAACAACAACAGCCATCCGCAGAGCTATCAGACGAGAGGGAGTAGATATCCAACTGGCCCATTCAGGTCCTTATCTACGCGGACAGCTAACCAAAAGACACTCCACCAAGCATGACAACTGCTGCAGGCTAGCCAACTGCCCCATCAACGACACAGACATATGCCACCAGGCTTACGTCTTATAGAGACTAGAGTGTGACAAATGCAGCAACTTCTACGTAGGTAGCACCACCAGACCACTCCACATAGGAATAAAAGAACACCTCAATACTAATGCTTCCTCATTTAAGAAACACCTAGTTAAATGCAAAAACACCGACAAAACCATAACAGTTAGGATAGAAACTAAAGAAAGAAACCTCGGCAATCTTAGAATTAAGGAAGCACTAATTATAGACAAAACACTACCACCAATCAATAATAGACTAGAACTCAACATCTAATTTATAACTTGATAGAGCATCTAGCCCCATATTTACACCCCCCACACACACGCACACACACACACACACACACACATGCTTACACCTCCACTTATTCTCTCTCACACACTCATATACACACACAAAGACCAGTTCTAACACGAGATAACATCTATCCCCCACATTTACGTATAGACATAACTTCTCACACTCACACACACACACTCACATACTTACACCTTCATGCATTCTCCCACACAATTAAACAGACATGTACAAAAAAAAAACCTTTTAAAGGGAGACTACTCTTTATCCACCTAACCTAACTCTTTGACATTAGAGATAGAATATATACTCTATACCATTTCCTGTCAGCATGACTTGGCAAGCTATTTAGAACACTGGTTTAACCGCTTTACTTCCCTCCGAAGAAGAGATATTATCTCGAAAATTAAGGACATTTAAATAAATCTAAGGTTGACTAATTGTCAACAATATCTTTTGCATTTGCATTCTTTATTCTATGTCCATACCTGCATTGTTTTGGCTTTATTATACATATACAAACGTTTATATATATATATATATATATATATATATATATATATATATATATATATATATATATATATATATATATATATATATATATATATATATATATATATATTTATATATATATTTAATACATTAACAGAGAAAGCCTTAAGCGATATTCTGACCAACTCCATCTCACTCAACAAACATTAGGTTATATATCTAAGTATTTTCCCAATTTAGTGTTTGTGGTGTAATCAGTATTTCGTGATTGTATGATTTTATATGAGACATAAATAAATATCTCTTTCCTTCCAGACGGCCGTTTCGTTATAAGATTTCTACAATCTGGGATAAATAATTTCCAGGTTATGTAGAAACTTGTATATAATCCATAGTTTTATACACAAGCGGGCTCTTATAAACTCATCAGTGGATGCCCAAATAATATCGATATAAGAATTCCATCGACATTAATAGATTAGTGATGATCTCCTTCAGCGCTAGAAATAGACTGCAGTCCACTCAAAAATAAACTACACGCTGCCCCCAAGAAGGTAAGGGGAGGTCATCTTAAAATATAAAACAATATACACGCTGGTCATTTAAACCTGTTAGGTATTATAACCACGTGTTTAAGAACTCAATTCGATATTAAAAGAATATCTATATGTATACACAATCAATGCACACATAGAGATATTAAATCTCAATAAATACATGTATGGATCACACATATACACACATAGTTATTTTCTTTGGCTAAATCAGACATGGGATATAATAAAGATCAATCAGTATTTCATATAAAAAATAATAGTAATAAAGAGCGTCATACCTGGAAATCATATCCGACCACCAAGAGTATATATTATATATATATATATATATATATATATATATATATATATGCTGACCAGGACTACCATGTTGCTTGTTTATTTCCTTTCTTTGGTTTGCTTTTATCCTTCTATGTTGTTCACTTGCGCCCCTCGCTTTACGCGATTTACTGGTCCCATAACTTTTTTTAGTTATTGCTCACACCAACCTGAAGTATCTGATTTTTAATGCGAAGGACTATTTTTATCATATGTAGCCTATGTTCAACCACGCAGTATTCTTCTTTCTTCTCATGTGTTTTATATATATATATATATATATATATATATATATAATAGTAGAACATATATATATATATATAATAGTAGAACATATATATATATATATATAATAGTAGAACACTGGAGGTTTATATTCATAGTAGTAGAGCACTAAGTCTGTGGCACGAGTTTGGTAGAAGTAGTATCACAACAGTTAGTTCACCATAAAGTACTCCTTTCTTTATAAAAGTTAAGATGTACAAAATACTACATGTTTCTTTAATAATACATCTCTCTCTCTATATATATATATATTTTTTAAATGAAAAAAAAAGGGATGTCCTACACGAGTGAAGTATAAGGAAAAAAGATGAAATCGAAAATGTAACTCGAGTCTTTTTATGAATCAATATATATATACTTATATCTTCTAATTTTGATAGTTGATGCTCAGAACAAACGTCCCTCGAGATTTTTTTGTTGAGACACATAATCATCTTACATTTCATATATGTTATGATGCCTTAATATGCATAAGGAAAGTATATACTTTCAGACGTTCAACCATCTGGCAGGAAGGTATACGATGCTGAAGATAGCTAATAAGCTTGAAACTAGTACATCGTTCCTGTGTCAGTGTTGAACAAAAGGGTGACGTGGTTGCCTAAACACTGTACGACGTAATTCGGGCTGTTTGTTTGTTTACAAACGGACAAACCGAGCATTATAATAAATGTTCGGTAAACCGATACGTGCATATATATATATATATGTGTGCATATATGTATATATATACATACTACTGTACGTCTGTATACATATATGTATGTACGTATACATACATACATACTTACATTTAAGTAAGTGCCGTACTAAGAGTGAGAAATGAAATTTCGTTTCATTCTATTCCATTTATATATTAAAGATGTCATGTCTGGGAATATCAGAATCATGCGTCATACCACCCGTAGAAGAAGATCAATCATTCAAAGGAAGGAAACGAGCATTCATTAAAATCAAATTATAAGTCGATTGACATATATATATATAAAATAAACATGTCGAACATTGAAAAGGGATAATTTGCAAAGTGTGTATACACACATACTTACTGAGGTAGCATATTAACATTTAACGAGAACTTTGAATATATATATCTTGCAATAATGATTAATCTCCTTTGATTTATACTTAGGGTGTGATCATAGATAGTTTTAAATCTTCTCCTTTGCTGACGATCCCGGAGTTAACATATATGATTCACCTATTGATGGTGAAATATATTTCTTTAATGGAATATATACAAAGGAGATTAAACATTAAGTTTATTTCATAAATATATATGTCAATCGACTTTTAATTTAATTTTAATAAATGCTCGAATTTATTCATTTGAATCTTTGAGCTTCTTGGTATGATGCATGTTTCTGATATTCTCAGATATGACATCTCTCATTTTGTTAGTATTTGCGACTCCTTGTTAGTAGAGCTTTTTCTGTTGAAAGGCCTCGGTTGTTATTTCTATGTGTCGATACGCCTTTTCACGTCACTGGGTTGACGGCGGAGTGATGTGTATTTTTCCAAACTACATGTCCTTTTCCTCGTTATGCCTTGATTTGTTGTTAGAGTGCCATCATAGATAGTTTTACATCTTCTCCTTTGCTGACGATTCAGAATTTAACATCTTCGATTCACATATTAATGGTGAAATATATTTCTTTAATGGAATATTTACAAAGGAGATTAATCATTATTTCAAGGTATCTATATTCAAAGTTCTCGTTAAATCCCCTGTTATATATACATATATATATATATATATATATATGTGTGTGTGTGTGTGTGTGTGTGTGTGTGTGTGTGTGTGTGTATTTATGTTTATAAATGCATAGGAGAGAGAGTGGGGTAGCATTTTAAATTACATTTCTATAATAAGAGCTCAATTACTTTGTACGGATGTTAAGCAGTTTTATCGAAACATTTACTATGCCATGTTATTAAACCTTTCATAGAACATAATGAAATGACACGATGTTGAATCGAAGCAGCTCAGTAAATATAAGCCACACATTTTCATATTTTTATTTCTTACTTAATTGAAGATGGATTCGTAAAAGTTAAATTCTACCGCGGATATTTGAAACAAAGTATTGCAACGTGACAGCACTCAATTATTACTGTTATCCACATTATTCTAAAGTATATCATTTTTGTAACTCGAGCATGATAACCACTGCACAAAAATAGTGCTGATATTAATGGTATAATATTTGTTGTTGTTGGTAACTGTTTTGGTGGTTAACACAGATTCTCTATTCAGTCATAATTTTCTAGAATCATGTCTGCGTATTTAAGGCTGTCTACAATAATGTGTCCTATTTATGAGACATTAATATGTGACCATGTAATGGAAAATGTAGTACTTCCGTTGCTGGCAGCTTTCCTTTCAATTTGTATATACATGTTTTTCTCGGTTCTCGTGATTTTCAATTTTGTCTATTTATCATGAGTCCCATGCTTTCCTTGTTGAAAATCTCCCACACATATTCATTCAGGGAATACCTTGTTCGATTCCTATTCAAATTCAGACCTTATGGCTAGATGTCTTTTTACTGTCCACCTCAGGAGAGTGCAATAAAATATAGATTTGAATGGTTATCAAGTGGATCCTTAGTGAGTACGTATACCGAGGTGCTGGTGTATTTCTTTTTATGAATTTGTATAGTGATTTTATTGAATTCTTTATACAACAAAACATACAAAAATATTCATAATTTTTTCCCGTCAGACTACAATAATTTTTTGTATCATCATTGTATATTTTTGGCAACATTTTTCACATAAAATCGTGTGCCGTTACAAATATTAGTATTTCTTTTGTATTCTCCGCTGGATATATTTATTACATTTAAGTCTCCGTAATTTAATCAAAGGTACACTGTACAGCTATTAGCTTAATTATCAGGAAATAAGAAATAAATCCACGAAGCTGTCTAGACGTGTCGTGACAATCTTACATGAAAACAATGTAGAGTTTCATCGCTTCTGTATTAATCTTATCCAAAGCGGATGATTGAAATTGGTAAAAATTTTGAGAGACTAAACTCGCCGCGAACATGTGCACACAAAATTTCACTAGACATGTACAAATACACACTCACAAATACGAGATGTATGTATGTATATACATACAAACATATATATATATATATATTGGATTGACAGTATCGGTAAAGGGTCGAACGTCATGCTTTGACGCATAGAGTTACGGCTCTTTCCATTCTGAGTTCAAATCCCGCCGAGGTCAACTTTGCCTTTTATCCTTACGGGGTCGATAAAATAAAGTACCAGTAATGTACTGGGTAATTGCTGGCCTTGTGCCAAAAGTAGAAACAATTATTATCGGTGGATTGGCAGTATCGGTAGAGGGTCAGACACCATGCTTCCCAGCATAGTTACGTCCCTTTACGATCTGAGTTCAAATCCCGCCGAGGTTGACTTTGCCATTCATCCTTACGAGGTCGATAACATAAAGTACCAGTAATGCACCTGGTAATTGCTGGCCTTGTGCCTAAAGTAGAAACAATTATTATCATAGTGGCATTTATCTTTCTTTATGTTCATACGAGTTATCAATCAAGTCACAACCAGTGACCTGAAGAGACATGTTCCGCCATATTCAAGAAAGAACATACAAACACACACATGCATCTTTAGGTGTTTAGACTTGTGATGTACTTATATTGACAGAATCTTCCTTAGTATATGGGCAGTTCCCATTAGTACTATCTTTTGTTTCCTGGGATTTGCGATAAGTAATCATTAGACCCCTTAGGTATCATTCCTAGAGCGCCTACAACCACTGGTATTGTTTTAGTTCTCAACTTCCACATTTTTCCAATTTCTATCTCCAGGTCCTTATACTTGCTCAACTTATCAAATGTTTTTATAGATAAATTCTTGTCTATTGGAACGGACATATCAATTAGCAGGCATACCCTCATTTTAATGTCCTTCAGTATTATATCAGGTCTATTTGCATCTATTTTTCGGTCTGTTTGGATGCTAAACTTCCACAAGATTGAGATGTGATCTTATTCAAGTACGGGAGGTGGTTGATGCTCCCACAATGCTTTTGATGGGGCAGGTCAAAATCCTTATACATTATCCAATATATAAGAAGCTCTGTCGTGCCTGTTTAGGTATTCGGTTGGAACTATAGGACTGCACATTGAAATTATATGATCAATGGTCACTGGTTTTTTTTTTATATATATGGCATAATGGGTTGCATCCATTTTTTATTATGTTGGCTTGGTAATTTTTTGTTGGCAGACACTGATCTTGTGCTGATATAATCAGTCCTTCAGTCTCCGATTTCAGTCCAGAGGATGCCATCCACTGATTGGTTAAAGTATTGTCAACATCAGGATTGTTAGCTCTTTCTGGGTCTTTTCTTGCCATTTCTTAGTCAGTTTCTGGAGCAGTTCTTTCTTTGCAGTTTCTTCTACCTGCTTTGCTTTTTCATTGTTATTCATTTCAGCAGTAAATGGAACTTCTGAAATGTGTAGTCCATTACTGTATGTTTGTGCTTATTTTGTAATGGAGTATGATCTTTTGATGCTTTCATGTTTCAAAACGAGTTTGATCATCCAATCATATGATTCCCTTAGATATGTAGATAATCCAATTGTTGCAGTTTTCAACGCAATATCTAACCGGATTAACCCACGTTCTCCTTCTTTCCTAGGGAGATATATTCTATCTGTATCTGCCTTAGGGTGATGCATTCTGTGCATGGTTAAGCATTTTTTTAATTTTTGTATCGAGCTTACGAATCTCTGAACTTGATCAGTTGATGACATTGTAACTGTAGGTTACTAGTGGTATGGCAAGCGTGTTTATGACATCGATCCTGTTCCTTGCATTCAATTCCGTTCTTAAGATTGCTCTTACTCTGCGGTATCATTCCTTCCTTATCCTTTCCCTCATTGTCGAATGCTTGATTCCGTCTCCTTCACAAACAACTAGATATTTGTAAGTTTCCTATTGATCAAGTTCTCTTATCACATTCACCCGATCAAGATTAATGACTGAACTTTTCAGCAGCTTTCTTCTGGTCATCACTGAACTGCTTCACAGTGGTTATTAGCCCTTGTAATTGGTCATCATTTTATGCAAATAGTTTCAGGTCAACCATGTAGAACAAGTGATTAATGGTTTTGTCATAGACTTTATATCCATGTTTGTTTCATTGGGCATTTTACTTAATGGTATAAGTGCGATGGAGAATAAAAGTGGTGATAAAGAGTCACCCTGAAAAATTCCACAATTAATATTAACTTCTCCAGCTTCCAGTGATTATTTTCACTATTCAAAAAGAGTGTCGTTTTCCATGTCTTCATGCTGAATGACAGGAATGTCCTGACAACGGGAGATAATTTGAAAATCTCTAAACATTTTTCAATCCAACTGTGTGGCAAACTATCGGGATGCTTTTTTATAATCTATCCAAGAAATTGATAGATTGTTGTGTCTATTATTACAATCTTCCAGTATCATTTTATTAACCAAAAGCTGATCCTTACAGCCATATGAGCCTCGTTTACACCCTTTCTGCTCATTGAGAAATAGATCATTTGTTATCCGGTGATCATATGTATATTCAGTTAGGACTGATGTTAACATGTTATACACTGTGGTCAAGCAAGTTATCGGTCTGTAATTTTTGGGATTGTTTGTCTCATCATTCTTCGGAAATTGTAAAGTTGGGATAACAGCTCATGAAACTCTGTGAAGGCATTTATCCAAACATTTGGTATTTTTTCTTTTCCTGGGGATTTCCATTGATTGGTTTTTCTAAGAGCTAAACGCAACTGTTCAACTGTTATATTTTCCCATGTTTGTTCCATGGGGCTTGTTTATTATGAACTTTTTTGTCCGGCCCAGATCTTTTCCCAGAATTCTGGCACTTCCTTCTTGGGTATTATTGATTTAGCAGTTATTGATGACTTAGCAATTTTTCTGTAGAAGTTTCTGTGGTTGTTTTTCAACATATTATTGTCCTTATACAATCTAGATCGTTTTTCAAAGGGCCTTTGGCCGACACTTTTTGCTTGATTATTTCTAACAGCATGTCTATGTCACTTGTTGATTTTATATTGTATTTTCTTTTCAATTTTCTAAGTTTAGTTTGTTTAACATGTTCACCTACTTTGTAGTTTGTTAACATTTCTATGTCAGATCGGAGAATGTTTATTTGGCGATTGATGTTCTCTTTTCAAGTAGGTTTCTTGTGGGAATTCCTTTGTTTTTTTTTAATTTTCATTCCACATAAGTGAGTGGTGATTTAGCCGATGCTTATTAGAGATGATTTAGATCAGTAATGTTTAGTTTGTTTGTGATGATAATGTTTTTGAGAATTATGTTAGTCTTGTGTATTATCCTTCGGTTCTGTTTGTAGTTCTGGATCTTAGGGAGAGTGTCCCGTTCCCCCATGTCAGATTCTTTCATTTTCATCCTTTAAATCATAATTTCATTCTTCAAGTTGGCGAGTTCATCCTCATTCGATTCTTTATCATTTATGATCTCATTGTTTTCATTTTGAGTACCATCTTGAGCATGCACTCCTTCCACTTTTTCGATTCATACTTTAATTTGTTCTGCTGTCAGTGATTCTTCCCCAACCCTGGGATTCGAAATGTTACAATTTACCTCGCTTTCACTGACACATGTTTCATTTTCCCTTCGCTGACTTTGTGCTAATAGCTTGATCTGATCCATTTCTATATCAGTTAGTAACTTTTTCCTAACAATATTTCTTCGTATATTGGCTAGTTTGTTACTGACAATATAGCCTTTGTTTTCGGAATGTTTCTTTTTCCAGTTGATATATATCTGTTCTGTATTCGATCTATTTGATGGGTAGTACATGGCAGTGTAGAAAGCCTCAAGGACTTCTTTATTGTCCTCGCTTGACCATTTTTCTCTGTTTTCCTTTGGATTTCTTGGTGGTGAGCATGGAGAGCCAACAGTAGGTGTATTCCGGTTATGGGAGGTCTCCAGCTCCAAATTGGAAAGGTTTGAACCATTAACTGATTTTTCAACCCCAGTCTGGTTCCTTTCTGAGGGACGCGGCCCTTTTTGACCAGGTGACGGCTGATCCGGTATGAGATTTTATCATTTGACATTGGCTTTATTTTGTTGCGTTTTATCCTTAACCCCCAAGGCGTAATCATTTCGTGTTACCACTCCTAGGACGAGTGTCAACCAAGAATAGAGGGGTCGTCCTCCCCTAGAGACACGGCCATAACCCGCCGGCTGCCATCCCGGTATTTCTTGGTCACGGGTTATTTTTTTTGTTTTTTAAATTGTTATTATCATGAGTGGTTCCTTAATGTGAGCACTGCGTGGGTTAAGAAAGAAATTATTATTAATAATTGTTTCTACTATTGGCACAAGTCCAGCAATTACACCAGTACATTACTGGTACTTTATTTTATCGACCCCGTAAGAATAATAATATACTTTTTGTTGAAGCTGCCTGTTGTTGTTGGATATAACGGTGGTGGGGCTGGGGCTTTTTCTATTGTTGGTGGGGAAGGGGGGGACATCAGTGCCATAGTCGTTAACGTTTGACCGGGTCACTAAGTCAGTCTATCTATATCTTTTGCTAGCCTCTCACTTGTCTAGTGTTACTACCACCTTCCCTTTTCTTAAGTTAACAGAAGTTAGTGGGGGAATAGTGGTGGTAGCAATGATGGCATTGTGGCGGCGGTAATGGGATAGTGGTAGCAATAATGCAGTGGTGGCGGCGGTGACTGTAGTAATGGCGTTGTCACTACTGAGTTCTGTTGAATAGACTGTTGCTAGTATGCGTTTGTTTGTTTTGTATATCTATGCGGTTTGTCGCCTGTTTAATATATATGTTGACATATTTTCTTAATATTTGATTTTAAAATTTTGAGAATACTTGAGATACAATAATAATAATTATTATTATTATGCTGGGATTGGTGGAGGTGGTGGTGAAATTGCCGTTATCTGCTTGTTGTATTTAGTGTAAATAGAGGGTGGTGGGATAGGTGGTCCATCTAGGTCGTGGTGGTGTTGAAATTGCTGTTATTTGGCTGTTCTATTTCGTGTAGACAGAGGGGGTTTTCTCCATTTATAACCATTTTCTTTTTTGAATGTAAAATTTATAATACAAAATTGAATATTTGAGCCATATGCCAGGTTATTATGTCCTATTTGTACTAAAAAAATGTATATCACAATTGTTTTAAATGTTAAAATTCAAAGGCTTAGGGGAGCGATTCCATAACACTCTATCCACCACGTACTTCCTCTTCTATTATTATTATTGATATTATTGTTCTTCTCAGTTATTGATGTTATTTAACTGGAAAGTTTGTTGAAATGAATATCAAGCCACTACCTGCAGCCTCAGATATTCAGGACGTATCGGAGGGTTCTTGCTGTTCCCAGCAAGCATGCCTTTTGAAGTGTTCCATAAGCGGGGCGGGACCTATTTTCTTTAACCATCCTTGGAAACACTTTGAGATAGTACCTAGTGCGCCTATTACAATCGGGACCGCTTTGACCTCATGGCAGTTCCAAATTCTTTTTACCTCCCACTTTAAGTCCTAGTATCGGTTAATTTTCTCCCTCTCCTTCTCTTGCACTCTTGTGTCGAATAGGCAGGCTACATCCACAATCAGACATGATCTTATTCCCTTGCCCAAAACCACCAGGTCAGGTCTATTGTGTTCCAGTTTCTTGTCCGTCTGTATCCTAAAATTCCACAGCACCTTCACCTGATCGTTTTCCATCATTGACTCTCGCTTATGCTCATACCACTTTTCAGAATGTGGTAAATTGTTTACTTTGCATAGGTGCCGGTGGATCACCCTGCCCATCACATCATGTCACCAGCCTTTATAGTGAATCTGGGCTAGGTGTTTACACTCGTATACAATGTGAGCCACAGTCTCCTCTCTCTCTCCATAGATCCCTCACAGTGGGCTAGCCTCCTCCATGTAAATATGGTGTTTCAGCCACTTCGTTTTGAGGGAGGGCCTGCTCATGGGCAGCCATTAGCATTCCTTCTGTAGCCTTTTTAAGGTCTCCTCTTTTCAACCAGTTCCATGTCTGTGGATCTCTAAATTCAGTTTTCTCAAAGAAGGTACTATGAAGGGATTTTTCATGAAGGTTGCTCTTTCTTTTTGTTGTTATTTCCTCCTTGGACATCCCCTGGTCTATTATCCTCTCCTTCAGTACAATTCTGAGCATTGGCACCCTACTATCAGTCACGTATTTGTGGAGGTTGTTTTTCTCCATCTGAACACAGTCCTCTATGCTGATAAGACTCTTCCACCTTCAGATCTCCTTCAGTAGAGTCTACTGACATCACTCATTTTGTGGAACATATTGTAGATAGTCAATAGCTTCCTGGTCTTCCTATCCATTTCTTTGTGTTCAGCAACATTCCATCTCAGAATTCCCGCACTGTACCTAATAATAGACACAGCTCGGGAATTTACTGCACTTATGGCATTCCTACTGTTCAGATGTGACTTTAGTACGCTCATTACTCTCCGAATGTATTCAGATCTTATCAATTCCTTCATGTTTTTGTTCTTGATGTCATCAGCCTCCAGAACACCTAAATAATTGTGTCCCTCTTCAGCA
The DNA here is from genome assembly GCA_964016885.1 of Eledone cirrhosa. NCBI lineage: Eukaryota > Metazoa > Mollusca > Cephalopoda > Octopoda > Eledonidae > Eledone > Eledone cirrhosa. Next base: position 82,808,204 of record OZ024742.1, read on the forward strand.
TCAATTTCCTTTATCATCTCACTTGTTGATACCTGGATTCCGTTGCTTCAAATGCCTTTTTGTAGTCTATCCATCCCATGGCAAGACCAGTGTGCCTCCGCTTGCAATTTCTCATTACCATCTTATCAATAAGTAACTGGTCCTTTGTAGAACGGGACTTCTTTCGGCATCATTTCTGTTCGTCCGGTAACAAGTTGTTTATGTAGAGGTGATGGTAGATTACCTCAGACACAATACTTGTTAACAGTCTCCACATTACGGACAGACATGTGATAGGTCTATAGTTGGTAACATCGTTACCCTTGGTTCTGTCTTTCATTACCAGAACTTTGGTACCTTTTTTCAACCACTCTGGTACCTTTTGTCAACCACTCTGGTACCTCACCTGACATCAAGCAGTCATTGAACCTGGTTGTCAGTTTCGGGTGGAGGAATGTTATATTTTTAATCCAATACCCCTGCACACCATCTGGGCCTGGTGATTTCCAGTTGGTTAGTTTTCTGGCCTGCCCCTTAAGAGTTTCAACTGTGATACTCAAATCAGTTTGTTGGTGTGCCTGTTCATTAATCTCCTTTTGTACTGTCTCAATCCACACTGCCTAATCATTATGTTCAACATCCTGCTCCCTTATTCCTCTCCAGAATGTTTTAGATTGTTCCGCCTCAGGGATCATGTCGTTGCCTCTTTCTTTCTCTTCAAGCTGTCCAAACAACATCTTCTGGTTGTTGTCAAACATGCCGTTCTGTCTATACTGACTGACTCTGCTCTCGTATTGCCTAACCTTTGCGCTCTTTGCTACAATGCGTTGCTTCAGTTCTTCTATGATAATATTTAGCTTTTTTCTCCTAGTTTTGTACTTTATTTCCAGTTTACTTTTAGTGTCTATGTTTTGTAGTGTCCCATTCTGTAAGGACTCAAGCTTTCCAATGTCATTTCTCATTTCCCTGAGTTGACCATTCAGTCGTTTCTTCCACCAAGTTTCTGATCTTTCTTTGTTGTTGTTTCTTCTCGCTTTTATGCCAAGTAATTTCCTCACCGCATTTTCTGTTGCTTTGAGGATATTGTTGCATTGGTGATGGTTCCTCGTCTCAAGGTATGGGATGACTTTGTTTACCTCAGCTGTTGTTTCTTTTAACTTTTTCCTGTCTACAAGTCTTAGGTTCATAGGTTTCCCACTATCATTGTTCATTTCATCTAACACTAAGTTTAGGATATCACCAAATCTTGTCCTAGCTCGTCAGCATTCATTTCCTCAATGGCCGTATCTTTGTTGCAGGTATTATTTATTTCAGCATTCAGATCATTGTCTGCTTCGGATGCTTCCTTCGTTCTCTCAACCTCTTCACCTTCATCTCACACTGGCTTGTTTGCCTGGCATACTCCACTCTCCATTTCCAACCTAATCTCTCTGCTCAGTTCCTCCAGTTCCAGCTCGCTGATCCACCCATTAATTCTTATTACCCGCGCCTGCCCGGCCAATTTTTATTCATCTCATTTAAATAGACCCATCTCGTTCCAGATGCTACGCATCCGTTTCCTATAGCCTTTTTCCTTGGGGTTACTCTTCAGGTAACATTGCATAACAGTTCTATTCAATTCTTTCGTCCAGTTGGTTCTGGTCCCTTTCCGCCTTCTTCTTCCTTCAACACCAACAGTATTTGGATGACAGCCAGGTCCCTGCTGTTGGGCCAGGGAGCACCTGCTGCCTGAGAATCTGTCACATGACATTCCAGTCTCCACTTCACCGTTATTCGAACTGTTTAGGTTCGACATTTAAACACTCATATCGAGGATTGTGAATGTATGGTTACATAACCACCAGTGATTTCATGACCCCGAGTGATTTGATCACCCCCGGTGATTTTAGCGTGGCACTATCACGCTGTAGACGAACATAAATAAATAAAAAAATAAATAGGTAAAAACCTAAAAAAATAAGCATAGTTTCATTGTAATGTAATGTTTGAATATCTGACTTATTTTTTTGTTTGTTAGTTTGTTTGTTTGTTTTTATTTTATTTTTTATTTTATTTACGTTTTTTGTAGCTGCTTGCTGTTTTGATTTTGATTTTTGATTTTTTGATTTTTTGACCGGGTCATCAAATCAGTCTATTTATATATTTTGATGCCTTCCTCACTTAGTAGGAATACTACCGTACCTCTGTCTTAACAGGAGGTAGTGGGAGAGAATACCGGCGGTAGCGATAATGAGGCAATGTTGGTGGTGGTGATGTGCTAGTAGTACTTAGCAGGAGGTAGTGGGAGAGAATAGCGGCGGTAGAGATAATGAGTCAGTGGTGGTGGTGGTGATGTCATCGTAGTACTGTAACGATGGTGTTGAAGTTGAAGTAGAAATAGAAGTTGGAGTAACTTGGCGAGAGTTGTTGGTGTGGTAGTGGTGATGGTGGCGGTGGTGGTGTTGGTGGTGAAATTATTTGCCTCTATGTCCACGTAGCAATTTTCCTATTTTTTTTCTATAACATTTCTGATCCAAAATTAAATATTAAATATTGGGGCCCTATGCCATAATGTGATGCGTTGTCGCTTGCTGAGATTAAAAAAAAAAACTGTAATCTTATGTTTCATTTGTAATAAGAATTATTCTATCACAGTTGTTTTAAATATGTAAAAATCAAAAACTTTTATTATTATTATTATTATTAACTTTGCCTTTCATCCTTACGGGGTCTATAAAATAAAGTACCAGTAATGTACTGGTTAATTGCTGGCCTCGTGCCTAAAGAAGAAACAATTATTATTATTATTATTATTATTATTATTAAAGGGCTTTCTCCACAAATGTTCCCCCGGAAGGCTTCCCCCTATTGGGGAATTTATCATTGTTATTTTTGTTACATCCTCTATTTTTGTTTTTTACACGCAGAAATGCCCATTTGTACCGTCCTGTATTGTCCTGTACTGTCCTTAATGTCTACTTTATATAAACCCTTGTGGTTAATAAAGAAAGTATTATTATTATTATTATTATTGTTATTACTCTTTGAGTCTCAGTCATTGATGTTAGTTAACTGGAAAGTTTGTTAAGATGAATATCAAGCCACTACCTGCAGCCTCAGATATTCAGGACGTATCGGAGGGTTCTTGCTGTTCCCAGCAAGCATGCCTTTTGAAGCGTTCCAAAAAGCGTGAAGGGGACAATTTTCTTTAACCAACCCTGGAAACTTTTTGAGATAGTCCCTAGTGCGCCTATGACAATCGGGATCACTTTGACTTCATGGCAGTTCCAAATCCTTTTTACCTCCCACTTTAAGTCCTGGGATCGGCTAATTTTCTCCCTCTCCTTCTCTTGCACTCTCGTGTCGAATGGGCAGGCCACATCCACAATCAGGCACGATATTATTTCTTTGTCCAAAACCACCAGGTCAGGTCTATTGTGTTCCAGTTTCTTGTCTGTCTTTATCCTAAAATCCCACAGCACCTTCACCTGATCGTTTTCTATCACTGCCTTTGGCTTATGCTCATACCACTTCTCAGAATGTGGTAAATTGTTTACTTTGCATAGGTGCCAGTGGATCAACCTGCCCATCACATCTTGTCTCCAGCCCTTATAGTGAGTCTGGGCTAGGTGTTTACACTCGGATACAATGTGAGCCACAGTCTCCTCTCTCTCTCCACAGATCCTGTACAGTGGGCTAGCATCCTCCTTGTAAATGTGGTGTTTCAACCACTTCGATTTGATGGCGTGCTCTTGCGCAGCCATTAACATTCCTTCTGTAGCCTTTTTGAGGTCTCCTCTTTTCAACCAGTTCCATGTCTGTGGATCTCTAAATTCAGTTTTCTCAAAGAAGGTACTATGAAGGCATTTTTCCTGAAGGCTGCTCTTTCTCATTGATGTTATTTCCACCTTGGACATCCCCTGGCCTATTGTCCCCTCCTTCAGTACAGTTCTGAGCATTGGCTCCTTACTATCAGTCACGTATTTGTGGAGGTTGTTTTTCTCCATCTGAATACAGTCTGATAAGACCTCTTCCACCCTCAGATCTCCTTAAGTAGAGTCTATCGACATCACTCCTCTTGTGGAACATGTTGTAGATAGTCAATAGCTACCTAGTCTTCCTATCCATTTCTTTTTGTTCAGCAACATTCCATCTCAGAATTCCCGCACTGTACTTAATAATAGACACAGCTCGGGAATTTACTGCACTTATGGCATTCCTACTGTTCAGATGTGACTTTAATACGCTCCTTACTCTCCGAAGGTATTCAGCTCTTATCAATTCCTTCATTTGTTTGTTCTTGATGTCATCAGCCTCCAGAACGCCCAAATACTTGTACCTTCCTCAGAGTCAATTTCTTTTATCATCTCACCTGTTGGTATCTGGATTCCGTTACTTCTGCTCAACTTACCCCTCCTCATCACAATGACTCCACACTTACTAATACCAAATTGCATACATATATCATTGCTAAAAATACAGACAGTGTCAACAAGCACATCCAACTCCTTCTCACTCTTCCCGAAGAGCTTAAGATCGTCCATGAAGAGGAGGTGGTTGATGGTAAGCCCTCCATTTCCCAACCTGTATCCTGCTCTCACTTTTCGCAGTAACTGGTCAGGGGCATCAGGGCAAGGACAAACAACAGAAGGGACAGACTATGTCCCTGGAAGATACCTCTCTTGATCTTCATGCCTCCCAAGGATTCTCCAGTTGATGTTGACTCTGTTTCACAGGACTTCATACTTTTGCTCAACAACTGCCTCATGTTATCTGCCACCTTGAAGATCTCCAGGCTTTTGGTGATCCAAGAGTGAGGCACCATGTCAAATGACTTTTTGTAGTCTATCCATCCCATGGCAAGACCAGTGTGTCTCCTCTTGCAAATCCTCATTACCATCTTATCAATAAGTAACTGGTCCTTTGTACCACGTGACTTCTTTCGGCAACCTTTCTGTTCGTCCGGTAACAAGTTGTTTGTGTGGAGGTGATGGTAGATTTCCTCAGACATAATGCTTTTCAACAGTTTTCACATTACGGACAGACATGTGATAGGTCTATAGTTGGTAACATCATTACCCTTGATTCGGTCTTTCATTATCAGAACTGTGGTACCTTTTGTCAACCACTCTGGTACCTCACCTGACATCAAGCAGTCATTGAACATGGTTGTCAGTTTCGGGTGGAGGGATGTTATGTTTTTAATCCAATACCCCTGCACACCATCTGGGCCAGGTGATTATTATTATTATTATTATTTGCATTTATCTTGCTTTATGTTTATACGAGTTATCACCAAGTCACAACCAGTGACCTCAAGAGACAACAAGGTCCGCCATGTTCAAGAAAGAACATACATATTCACACATGAATCCTTAGTGTTTAGACTTGTGATGTACTTATATTGACAGGATCTTCCTTAGTATATGGGCAGTTCCCATTAGTACTATCTTTTGTATTTCTCCTATACGCGTGTTTCCTGGGATTTGCGATAAGTAGTCGTTAGATCCCTTAGGTATCATTCCCAGAGCGCCTACAACCACTGGTATTGTTTTAGTTCTCAATTTCCACATTTTTCCAATTTCTATCTCCAGGTCCTTATACTTGCTCAATTTTCAAATGTTTTTATATATACATTCTTGTCTATTGGAACAGACATATCAATTAGCAGGCATACCCTCCTTTGAAAGTCCTTCAATATTATATCAGATCTATTTGCATCTATTTTTTTTTTTATATATATGGCATAATAGGCTGCACCCATTTTTTATTATGTTGGCTTGGTAATTTTTTGTTGGCAGACACTGATCTTGTGCCGATATAATCAGTCCTTCAGTCTCCGATTTCAGTCCAGAGGATGCCAACCACTGATGGGTTAAAGTTTTGTCAACATCAGGATTGTTAGCTCGCTCTGGGTATTTTCCATACAGAGGCTTTTCTTGCCATTTCTTAGCCAGTTTCTGTAGCAGTTCTTTCTTTGCAGTTACTTTTACCTGCTTTGCTTCTTCTGTGTTTTCCATTTCAGCAGTAAATGGGACTTATTATTATTATTATTATTATTATTATTATTATTATTATTATTATTATTATTATTATTATTATTGGCGACCTTCGTAGGAAATCCTATCATCGTGAGCTCCGCGAAGGTTTGTTGTTTTCGTTTGTTTAAAATTGCCATTTATGGAAATTTGTTGTTGTTAACTATTTATAAGGTCAGAAAATTTGCTTTCGGAAATGGACACTCAAAATGATTGGGGCCTTCAGACCGAAATTTAAACTTTTATAATTATCAAACAAAACAATTTCTTTGAAAAATCATGGACGACTCACAGCCTCACCTTCATCACAAACTAACACCTCACACCGACACCACCATTGTAAATATTACTACGTTTGCCAACACTAAAAATATAAGCAGTAGCAATAATTTAAATTTGTCTCATGCAGACATTCATTTCCCGCCATTACCAATGACTGCAGGTGTTAAAGCCGCCACCCCCGCCACCACCACAGCGACAACAGAAACAAAAGAAAAAAGAATTATCTCGTGACATCGAAATGGATTCACCCAGAATCGACTCTTCCACACCGAACACCACTGATGCCACCACTACCACTACTGAAACTAAAAATAACAATAACAAAAATAACGATAACAACAACAGCAACAACAACAATGGGAATGAGAAAACCACCCAGGCTTTTGTCAGAGTAGCCACAAAGTGCGAAGCAGTCCAGGTAACTCGGAAGGAATTAGATGAAGCCAAGAGAATGGTAAAGAAAGATGGGTACAGGGTCAGTCCCCCACCCCACCTAATAAAATGGACCCTCGTCGCCTATGCACCGTGTCTTATCGGACGATTAACATAAAATCGCGCAGAGAGGAACGAGCATCCGAGTCCCAAATCCAAAAAGGTTTGGTATATGTGTGGGCAAAAAAAAACCCTATCAGACGTGGGCAGAAATATGGAACTGTGGACGTGTTCTTTGAAACTCCACAGGAGGCTAGAGAACACTCCATGTCCCCATTAAGAAGTGACGACTTCACACTCATCCCAAGGTATTGTGACCAGAGACTTGTGAAGATCAGGGTGACCCACGTTCCACCGGCCATCGAAATTCCCTGGCTAATGGCTGCCGTCCTCACCGGCATCGAGGCCAACAGCAAGATAATCGAAATAGCGAAATAAAAGCAGGATAACTGGTCCGGATCTGGGATGGAGCTCCTGATCCATGCGGATCAAAAAAGCATTGAGGAGATCCCAGAGGTAATAGATCTCACTGACGGCAGCCACCTCACCGTAATCGTCGAGGGCAGAAGGCCTAGGTGTGTCGTTTGTGGTGAAGGAACCCACCTAAAGGCTTTCTGCCCTCAGGATAAAAGGTTGAGGCCACCTCTCTTACCCACCCCAGTGACTCAACCATCAACACCACCAGCAGCAGAAATGGCAGCAACAACTGTGGCAGCAGCAACAGAAGCAACTGTAACAGCATCAACCCCAGCAACAGTAGCAAAACCAACATCACCAACACCCAACGCCCCAGAACTAGCACCAACGCCTACACCACCCACCACGCCACAACCAAAACCAACGCCTGTGGAGGATTTTCTACTCCCCGACCTATCGCAACTGGAGACAGATTGTGACGACGAGGAGTGGGAAACGGTATCAGGATAAAAGAAAAAAAGAAAAAGAAACCAAAAAAGAAAGAGTCCCCTTCCCTCCCCCTCCAAAAACAAAATACAGAGGGAAACAAATAAACTATCAAACAAAAAAGTTAGGACAGCTATGCCACCATCCACACCAGCATCACCAACCCCGTCACCACAAACAGCAACACCATCACCATCATTAACCCCAACACCACCATCACCAACACCACAAAAGTCACCAAAAAGCGAAACAGAAACAAACCCACCACAAACGCAAACAAAACGACCAAAACGATACACCCTACACAGCATTAAATTTGAACAACAACCAATTATTACACTACATTCAACACAACACCAGCATCACAGAAAAAGACTACACAACAACCCAAAAGTTCACACCACCTCCACACATACAAATCACTCGCATCACACAGAAAACGTACACGACACTAAAACAAAAATTCCCAAAGACATCGAAGACTCCCGACAAGCACTCTCCAGGAGGATTTATAAGGATATCCTACCGGAGGAGGCCACAAGCAGTGAAATGGATGGAGAAACCATCCATCCTTTACGAGAAGTAAGGTAAGTGGTCTTTCCCATCTTTTCCACTCCATTTCAACATCACCTCACTGAGAATAGGCAGCAGGGGCACCTGCTCAACGACCTCAAGTCACTAAACATAGATGTAGTGGCCATCAGCGAGACCAGAATCTCCGAAGCATGGGCCTTCGCACCGATCTTCGGCGACTACGATGTGTACGCATCTCCCAGCCGTCCGGGATCGGGGGGGGTGGAGTTGCTGTGATTTTTCGGAAAAGTTTGGATCTCGCCACACGGGCCGTCTTCCTGGACCCAGAAGGTAAGTTGGTGGTGCTGGACGTGACCAGTGGGGACGGGCAATATTTCAGGCTAGTGGCCGTCTATGCCCCAACAGGTGCAGGGCGGCCTGATTTCTTCCGGCGTCTGAACACCTTTCTTGGAACGTCCCGCTCTTTAGATGCACGCTGGGACTGTGTGGGATTAGCGGATAGGGCAGGAGGGTGCAAGAGCCTTACCAACCTGCTCAGGCGTGTTGAACTGTCTGACAGGTACCGATTGGATTTCACGAATGTGCCAATGTGGACTTTGACAAATCGCACAGGGTCATCCAGATCATATCTAGATAGAGTATTGTGTAGGCAAATAGATAGGTCTAGCATAGGCTGTCCACAATTCAAGATAGTCAGTTAGACAGACCACAAATTCGTGATGTGTGTGCTTGACTTAGATAGGCTTCATAGACGAGGACCCGGCTACTGGAAGCTAAACGCGTCCTTACCAGCGCGCAATGCCTACAGAGACCGGAATAACGAACAAGTTAAGCGGGCGTTGACGGGGACCATCGTCAACAACAAGTGGTGGTTTGCTCTGAAAAGAGCGATTAGAATAGAGTCCATTAGCTTCAGTAAGGCTTTAGCAATAGAGAAAAATAGAGCATAGGGAGAACTAGTTAGAAAATTAGACGAGGCGCTTAGCAAAGGCATCGCGACCGACGTACTTGCGGCGAAATTGGCTCTTGACCAATTCTTCAATGCAAAGCACGAAGGCTGCGTTGTCAGAGCTAGGGTGCGTGCCCTCAGACACGAGGGGACGAAAGCCGTTCAATGGGCCCGAGTGGCGGAGGCGGGTCGTGGCAACAAAGCCACGAACCGGTCTTTGGTGGAAAACGACGGGCGCATGCTACTCGATGTGGCAATGTGATCGGTGGAAACTCCACCATGGCGTTCTATAGAGGATTAGTGGAGGGGAAAAGCGACGACGTACTTAGAGAAACTCTAGGCTTCGACGAAAATCAACTAGCCAATCTCTTCGGAAGGACTTTCGGGCCGGGGCCTATGGACAACTTCCGGAAATCCCTGGCCTGGCAGTGCTACCGAGGAGCTTTGCCAGTTCGGGATAAATTCTACAGGCATGGAGGTGCCGTCAGCCGGGCATGTCCGAGATGCGCGCAGGGCGACGAAACCGTCCTGCACGCACTCGTCCAGTGTCCGTGCATTGCTGATTTGTGGGTTTATGTCGAACACCTGCTTTCACGTGTAGGACGGATCCAGCTATCAGCTGAGTCCATCGTGAGGATTGCCCCGCCCTCTTCCTTTAACCGGAAAGGGCAGGAAGTTGTTTTCTATCTGGTGGTCATGGCGAAAGAGATAGTATGATGGTACGTTTGAAAGGCCTGAAGACGAGCACTTACCTCTTCGTTGATGCCCTGATTGACTTTTTCAAATTTCATTTGAAAAGGAAAATCAGAGTAGAGAGGGAAGTGCTCTCTTCGCAGCATTTTGTTGAAAGATGGGTGAGAGAAGCAAGAATGGCCCGAGTGAATGTGTATGTGTCTGTAAATTAAAGGTGGAAAACTGCGAGACGACAATTTTCCCTGGTGGTCAGGGTCACTGTGGCCTTTTAATGGGCTTTCTCCACAAATGTCCCTCGGAAGTCTCCCCCCTATTGGGGAATTCTTCATTGTTATTTTTTTGTTACATCCTCTGTTTTTGTTTTTTTACACGTAGAAATGCCATTTCTACCGTCCTGTCTTGTCATGTACTGTCCTTAATGTCTATTTTATGTAAACCCTTGTGGTTAATAAAGAAAGCATTATTATTACAGTATTATTATTATTATTATTATCATTATTATTCAAAAGAAGATTGGAGGCCATAATCATTGATTGAGCTTTATTTGAAACTCCGTCATACGTATTTCTCTGACGACTATCAGATATGATAGCCTGAGCTCTTCAGACGGTAAAACCTACAAATACCTGAAAACATTGAAGGTTCGGCCGACCCTCTGTATCAAGAAAGGCCTATTTTTTTCGAGGACCTTTTGCGTTTTTATCACATTTAAATTATTTATTTTATGAACTTCCAATGTTTTCGGGTGATTTTGTTATGTTTTGCCGTCTGAAGATTCCAGTATATCATAACTGATAGTCCTTAGTGAAATATGTATAGCGGAGTTTTAAATGAAATGTATCAACTGATTATGGCCTCCGATCTTTTAATAACATTTAATGCTACGGGCAACATTTATACATGTCGTTGAGCGCTTCTTTTTATGCGCTTCATAGACGACCGACCATAATGTGATCCACACATATCCGGTGGTTTAACTTCATAATCTAATATATATATATATATATATATATATACACACAACTGAATTCATTCGCCTGATATAGGGGTTGCCTCCCCTGCCGATCCCCACGTGAGGTCAGCAATAGTCAGTCCTTGTATTAACATTGAACTAAAACCTGTTGAGAAAGTGGCTTCCTTGTTCAATCATCTTACCAGAAGTCTAACATTATTTATGTAAGCGGACACTAATTGATTTAGGAGCCGCAGAAACCCAAATGCTGTATTTTACGAACCTTCCAGGGGTCCGGGTAAATTTTCAATCACAGATATATTTTATTTGTTTGACCCGAATTACTTGATCGTTTTTTTGGCTATGCGAATGATTGTTTAACCATCGTCTCAGTGTGTTTGGCCTTTAACGTTTGTTATAGCTCTGTTTCATCTGAATCATTGAGCACTTGCCACACACCTCGGAGGTTGTTTTTCGTTATTTCGTGGGCCGAAATGCGATTCTCGATAATTTATATTTGTATCTCTCTCTCACTCTCTCTCTCTCTCTCTCTCTCTCTCTCTATATATATATATATATATATATATATATATATATATATATATATAGCTTATCCATATTCATTCTTTATATATATATATGGGAAGCTGCCCAACCTAACGCTACTACTACTGCTATAGTGGGTTTAGGTTTGGTTCTGCTGGCATAATTCACACATTGCACAGCTAGAATTCAGGACTGAACTTCGTTGATAATTTATCCCGTAGGTCCGGACTACGTGAATTTCTCGAATTTTTCAGAAATAACGTGTGGTATCTGTGTGAGGTATTTTGTTAATGCACCAACTGCACTCATGACACTAAAATGTAACTGTACAGTTCGGAGCCACGTTTGTGTACGCAAATGGGTTAATCCACAAATGTATATATATTTATATATTATAAAATATTATTTGAGGGCGGCTGACCGGGCTAGAAGCTGATAAATGTTCGGCCGCACTCCTGTCTTTTCTTTTCAGCCCCATGGATTTTGTTTATTATATTCCTTTGTTAAATTTCGAATACCTGATGATGTCACCGGATTCATACTGAAACCGGACACTGAAATTATCATAGTATAATAAACCTTTTAAGAAATTACACCAGTCCAACCTCCTGTTATTTTATAATAATTTAACTGTGTACTTGCACCACCAACAACACAAATGAAGTCGGGTGAGCTTCTCTCCCTAATATTACATCGAGGTTGACCATATGGAATGACCAGTTCTATCCAGCGGTGAACCAACAAACCTAAATAAATATATATTTATATATATATATAAGGATAACTAAATATCGTTATAGGCAATCCAGTTAGGAGTTGTGAAAACTTCGTATTGTGGATAGTTTTAGCGTCCGGCGTTGTTTGACTCAACAAGGGGTTTACATAGGTGGCGAGTTTATGAGTTCTCTTGATTTCCTATGTAAGTTTATCTTGGAGTAATAATATTGAAAGAGTGAAGAATAACACGGTCAACAGTACAAGAAAGGGTGTTATTTACAGTCTAAAAATTGTTTCATTGATTCAGTTGTCTAAAAATTGCCGAACCCTTGAAGCTGTACCACTCAATTTTAAATACGTTGTTAGCTTAACCAGATCATCAGAGAAACTGTTAAAATATGTTCAGTTTTCACGAATTCAAATTACATCATTAATAATAAAGATAGAGAGAGAGAAAAGAAAGTGAGATAGAGAGAATAAAAGAAAAAGGAGAAAGGAAAAAAGAGAAAGATATAGAGAAAATAGGATAGAAAGAGAAGAGAAAAGGATAAAGAAAAAATAAATAATTAAAAGGTAAAGAAAAAGAAAATTAAAGGGAGAAATAATGATATCAACAATAAATGTATAAATGCTAATAAAAAAGTTACATCGAGGATGATACAAAACAATGCAAAATATGAAAAATAAATAAATAAAAAATGTTTATATGTGCGAAGAAAAGTAAACATAGTATGATTATTGAGAGTAGTTGTGGTGTTGGTGGTTAAAACAGATACGATGGTATAAACATGAACATGTTAAATATATTCATGTATGTATTGGTTATTTTAATAAATTAATTAGATAATTAATTAATTATTTGATTAATTAATTGTAAGTTATATTAGAGGTTATTCGATAAGATATAATGTAAGAAATGAAATAAATTTAGGGAGAGAAATAGAAAGATAGAAAATGAAAGATATAAAATATAAAATAGAAAATATAAAAGGTTGTGATGTTGGTTCATTGACAGATGATGACAATAACAATAATGATAATAGGTTATTATAATAGATCTAAGTGGTACAATTTGAGCTATGGAATAAATGGATTGAATTAAGTTGGTCTAAAATAATTGAATTTGGTCGACCTTTTATGCCTACAGAAAATAGTTCCTTCAATTTTGCTGTTAAGTAACATTTTGTTGTATTTTAAAATTTGGAATAGTTCCATATTACAAAGACCACAGTGAGACATGCCAAGTCTGTAGGCCATTGCCGATGATAACTTCATCCAGCTGATTCTGTATTCCTGGTTTGTGTCTTTGAGCTGCCAGATTTTATTGGCGAGCGTCGTTGTATTCATAAGCTTCCTTTTATTTATATAGTGGCTGTGGATATAACACCTTTTCTTGAACTCCCCCTCTGTCGAACCTATGTAGTGCCATGCTAAGTTGCCTGAATTTATAGTACATAGGTACACTATATTTGACTCCAGGCATCTATTTTTTAATGGGCATTTATCAGGCAGATGACAGTTACATTTTGATGCTTTCCTATGTGCCGGTTCCGCGATACGGTTTTGTATGTTGTTATGCATGGGCTGAGAATTGGGTTTGTTGATGTATTGTCGAGATGTGTTCTGACGTGTGTTTGGTTGTGATGATGTTATGTGTTTGTGTTTTTTAGTTGGTGTTATGTTACTTGTTTACGGGCTACTTGTATTAGCAATTCTCTTATAGTTAATTTAATGTATGTGCGATACTATGTTGTTGGCAGTGGAGTAAGATAGTTTGATAGTATTTCTATTAAAGATTTTATGGTATTTATGAAGTTTAGGGAAGTGTTTGTCAACTAATTTAAAGAAAGTATAATAAAAAGTTTTATAGAGGAATTAAATATTGATTGACCCATAAATATTTTCCATCTCTGCATCTTCTATAGTGTCTAGTGGTCTTATATTAGTATTCGGTTCAATTAATTCTGGTGCTTGTTGCTTATTTCTATGTTGAGTCCTAGATGTGTTGCTTCTATAGGTGTGAATAGTGTTATTTCTGTTAAGTGTATTGCTATTTTTTGTATCTGGTATGTATTTGAGTCTCTCTTTATGGTCTGCCTTAAGTAAAGCTATGTTGTAGTACTTAGTGTGTTCGTTAGAAATGTCTAGATTAGAAGATAAACGCGAAATTCTAAGGGGTATATTACGTGCTATGGAGTTAATTATAGAGCAAGGGTGATTAGAGTTATAATTAATGTAAGCTAGATATTCATTATTTTTATGGAAGGGTTCTATCAGTCCTGTGTTTAGGTTAAGTAATACATCTAAGAAGTTAGCTTTTTTAGAGTAGAGTTGAAAAGTGATGTTTAGGACTAATTTATTGAAGAATGTTTTAATCTTTTTCCGTAATCTTTCTAAGTTTTGATTATTTAGGTTTTTATCTAAAAGTAATGTATCGTCTCTATAAATTCCTACCTGTAGGTTATCACCTTCCTTATACAAGATATGTGTGCTATATATATTCCGACCTTGTCCGTTACTTGGGCTGAATCGTTCGATCCCATAGTGATATCAGAGTTATTTTGTCTATTTTTTCTTTCCCAGTAACTATTATCGAACCTAATGATTGTCCTTCTAGCAGCTAGTATTATTTTAATTTCATCTGGTGATAGGTCAGATGTTTTTCATGCAAAGGTTAGTGCCTTATTTGGGGTTACTGGGAAATAGAAGAGTAATAGTCATTGATGTCAAATTGTATGAAGTCGGAAGATTCTTTATTGTCTAATTTGCTAAACCAATCTATTGCTTCAGTAGTGTTACCCCAGAGCTTAATTATTAGTTTTTCTTTAATTTGTGGTATTATTCTATCTAGTATATACTTACTAAGTTTGCCTGTATCAGATTTTGATGGGCATATTAATCTAATAGTAGGGTCAGTTTTGAAGTTGCATTTATGATCATTCAAATTAAAAGTGGGTTTACAAGGGGTTAGAGGTTCGGTTCTATCAGATATTTTAAGTTTTTTTACTATGTTAAGTCCTTACTTCTTAATGTTATTGAGTGTAGACTCTGTAGTTTACTTGTATTTTTTATGTAATTCCCGGCATATAAAGTTGTTGTATGTATTAAGGCCCATAGTGTATACGTTTGATGTTTTGTCTGCCTTTACTATAATACCGTTGGTGTTACGCAATTTTTTTAGTAGTTCATTGATGTTATTTTGCAGCTTGTGATGGGTTCGTTTTTTGAATTGAGTTTCTTTTATCATGTTCATAAGGTCAAGTTCAAAGGCATCAAGGTGTGGGTTGTTCGGTCGATTTTTTACAGGATTTGAACCCATATTTTTCACTGGTAAACCCACCATTTCTATCATTATTATTATGTCCTTTATCGTCATTTGGTGGGAGGTAGGGGTGGCTGAACTTGCCGGTAGAACAAAGAGGGAGTGGGGAAAGCCAGTCAGGCATTGAAAGTGAAATCTATACAGCAGATTCTACGGATAGTGTAAGGTCGAAAAATCGTACTGGAGAAAAGGAGAGGGTGGGAGTGAAAGAATAGGTAGGTCGAAAGGGAGTAAAATAAAACTATTTATTAAAAAATATATAAAGACAATATTGATAGTGAGAAATGAAAAAAACAAAAACAGCTGCTAAAAATTAGTAGGTATTGCTAAGCTATAGAAAAGTAATCAATATTGTCATTTTATAAATAGTTTTATTTTACTCCCTTTCGAACTACCTATTCTCCCCCCCCCCCCCCATCTTTTCTCCAGTACAATTTTTCGACCTTTTAACACTATCCGTAGAATCTGCTGTATAGATTTCACTTTCAAAGCGTGACTGGCTTTCCCCACTCCCTCTTTGTTTTACCGGCAAGTTCAGCCACCCCTACCTCTCACCAAATCCCATGATAGATTTATCTGTTTTTATAACAAATTTTAACCAATCATCTTAACAATTACTATGTTCCCATATAAGGAAATTTCCCTTGAGAAGTTTGGCTATTTATTTACCAGGCTAAAAATTCTTATTTAGTCCAGAAAAAGCCGTCGAAACGGCTTGAGATCTGCCGTCGGGGTCATACTTGTTTCTATATATATATATATATATATGTATATATATATATATAATTGTTTCTACGTTTGGCACAAGGCAGCCAATTATCACAGTACATTACTGGTGCTTTATTTCATCGACTCCATAAGGATGAAAGGCAAAGTTGACCTCGGTGGGATTTGAACTCAGACCATAATGGCGTCATACTCTCTACCGATACGGCTAATAAAGTAAATTGACAAGAGTCAGGATAAGTAAAGTTCCTTCAATTCATTTATTTCTGCAAACACTATGTATATTTATTTCAGTAGGCAGGTTATGTAGGCAGCTGAGGACATTAGCAGGTGTATATTGCATAATAGTTATATAACAATGGAATGGTGATAAATACGTTCCAAGAGACTGTCAGGAGAAAATGCAAAGAATGTAAAGCGGAGAGAAAAGAAAAGCAAAGAAGAAAAGAAACATTTTTTTGTATCTAAGGCGGTCACGCGAGCCCGTTGTTTCAATTTGGCTGTATGTAAGTGTGTATATATGTATATATGTGTGCATGTATATATGTATGTATATATGTATGTATGTATCTAGGTATGTATGTATGTATGTATGTGTGTATGTATGTATTGTTATATGTGAGGGTGTGTGTGTGTCTATACGAATTATCAGAGCAGCCACGTCGCTGACGTTATAATCATGAGGTTGACATTCGTCCTATGTAACTGTGCATTCTTAGCTGATGCTCTCTCTGTATTTCTTAATTATATATAATTATATATGTATCATTTGTATATGTGTGTGTGTGTGTGTGTGTGTGTGTATGAGAGAGAGAGAGAGTATATATATATATATATATATATATATATATATATATATATATATATATATATATATATATATATAAGTAGAAGTTATATTTAATTTGTTGGAAATCCGACAATCATATATATATACTCGTTAATACTTTACCCAATAAAGGCACGACGGGTCACGTTGTGGCTCAATGAAGAATTAATAAATTAAATAATCAGAGCTATATATCATAAAACATGTCTATAGAATCACTATATAAAATATATACCGTTTCCTCTCTCAATTAGCATAATTAACCATATAAAAAATCAATTAGACCAAGCTATAAGAATATAGGCTCCTATGAAGAAATCTCCGACAAATAACCGAAAGCCGCCCCTTCGCGGCGGTTACGACGGAGTATGTATCGAACATTTTGACAGTATGTACAAATCGACCAGATATACAGTCAACTAAACACAATTAGGTGTAAAATAAACTAGAGAAATGCGTAAATATTTAATTACCTCTACCTTGGTTTCGTCCGTATTTTAAGACATCCTATAACAGGGGACGTCCAGAGCTTCGGATTCATCAGGAGTTAGCTCAAATTTAGACAATTAATTTTCCAAAGTGATCGCGCCAAGAATACATTCAAAATGGCTAAGAATCGTGACGTGGCAGCGGTCAAGTTAGAAAGGATGTGATTAGTTGCTTACGGCTGGTAGGTTTACTGCTAGAAAGCGCAGCCCAATACACCCAAATTGTATCTCAATATAACGGGAGATTATTTCATATAAAGGTTTACATATATATATATATAGTGTCATAGATATATATGTGTTTTGCAGCGGGTAACGTTGTGGCTCAATGAAGAATTAATAAATTAAATAATCAGAGCTATCTATCATAAAACATGTCTATAGAATCACTAGATAAAATATATACCGTTTCCTCTCCCTATTAGCATAATTAACCATATAAAAAATCAATTAGACCAAGCTATAAGAATAAAGACTCCTATGAAGAAATCTCCGACAAATAACCGAAAGCCGCCCCTTCGCGGCGGTTACGACGGTGTATTTATCGAACATTTCGACAGCATGTACAAATCGCCCAGATATACAGTCAACCAAACACAATTAGGTGTAAAATAAACTAGAAGAAATGCGTACATATTTAATTACCTCTACCATGGTTTCGTCCGTATTTTAAGACATCCGATAACAGGGGATATCCAGAGCTTCGGATTCATCAGGAGTTAGCTCAAATTTAGACAATTAATTTTCCAAAGTGATCGCGCCAAGAATACATTCAAAATGGCTAAGAATCGTGACGTAGCAGCGGTCATGTTAGAAAGGATGTGATTAGTTGCTTACGGCTGGTAGGTTTACTGCTAGAAAGCGCAACCCAAAGTGATCGCGCCAAGAATACATACCCATTGCAAAACACATATATATCTATGACTTTATATATATATAAACCTTTATATATATATATATATATATATATATATATATATATATATATATTCAACAACCTTTACATATGTGGATACAGACATGTTGGAGAGAACATCCTACTTCTTTTTTTTCTCAGGCTGAGCCACCATGATGCTTACTATTCAACCTATATACATAGTCTTAGTCTTAGTTCCTCCAGTCTCTTGTGGAACATTGGGCAACGAGCTTCCTCCACTTGATCCTGTCACTGGCGGCCCTTCTAGCACCTCTCCACGTAATTCCCATGTCCCGCAGGTCCTCCTTGAATGTGGTCCGCCATGTTTTTCGTGGTCTTCCCCGTTCTATCATGCCACCTTCTGGTACCCAATCCATGGCAATATGAGCAGGTCGATCTGCCGGCAAACGAAGGATGTGGCCCGCGAACCGCCGTCTCCTTTTCCGGACAATGTCCCTTAACCTCTCCAATCCTGACCTCCTCATCACTTCCTCGTTGCTAACTTGGTCTCTCCATGACATTTTCAATATGGTCCGAATGCAACGACGGTGGAACACACCAAGCTTGTTACATACACTTTCCGTACTGTTTCATGTCTCACAGGCATATATCGCTGTTGGTACTACAATGGACATGTAAACACGGAATTTAACGGCGTTGCCGATGGAACACCTGGACCATATCGGACGGAGTCGCTGGAATACCGCCGCTGCTTTTCTCAGCCTTGTGCGCACATCCACCTCAGCATCCCCATCATTAGAGATGTTGCTGCGAAGGTATTGGAAGTGGTTTACACATTCATTGTTATGTTACGCTGACCAACCATGATGGGAGGATTTGGAGGGTCACCTGTCGACATGGTCTTGGTTTTTTCACAACTGATGCGCAGGCAACTTTCTCTGCATTGTCATTTAGAACGTTTGTCATCTCTTGCAGGTCTTCTCGGGTCGGGAATGGCCTATCACTGCGATGTCATCGGCAAAGTCCAGGTCGCTTAATCTCCTTCCATCCCAACTGATGCCAAAACGAGGGTCACTCATTGTCTTCTTCATGATGAAATCGATGACAATGAGGAAAAGGAAAGGCGAAAGGATGCAGCCTTGTCGAACACCCGTCAAGATGTCAAACATTTCCGTGTTTCCGTCCCTTGTCCTAACGCAGCACACGGAATGTGGGTACAGCGACCTGAAGATGTTAATATATTTCTCTGGGGCACCGTAGAGTCTTATAATATTCCACAATGACTCCCGATGAACACTCTCGAAAGCTTTCCTGAAGTCAATGTAGTTGACAACAAGGGACTTGTGGAACTCCCGACATTGTTCAATGATATTTCGGAGAGTAAAGATGTACTCTGAACAAACCTTCCACTGCGGAAGCCAGACTGTTCGTCTCGAAGATGACGATCTATTTCTGCTCTCAGCCGGTTCAGGATGACTGTGCAGAATACCCTCCCCGGCACTGATAGTAACGTGATCCCTCTCCAGTTGTTGCACTTGCTGAGACCGCCATTCTTCAGTAGTGGTACAATCACTCCGTTTCCCCAGTCCTCCGGCACCTCCTCTTCTTGCCAAATCACATTGCATAAATGGGTGAGCTGCTCCTCTATTACATCCTCGCCGTGCTTCAGAAGCTCTGCAGGAATCTCATCCAGCCCTGCCGCTTTGTTATTCTTTTGGCAGCGGGTGGCCCTGGCCACCTCAGCTCTTGTGATGTCGCCTAGTCGTACATCAAGCCGGTAAGTCGCTTCCTCCTAGTCAATCTCGAAGACTGTGTTGGGAGATGGCTGATTGAGGACCTCACGAAAGTGTTCGTTCCACCTCTGGGCCTGCTCTTCACTGGCTGCAAGCATCCGACCATCTTTGCTCTTGATTGGCAAACTGCTTCCACTTCGTCATCCAGTTAGCTCTCTGACGATCCGGTACAGCGTTTTGGAATCATTTCGATCTGCTTTCACCTGTGCCTCTGCAGCCCGATCTTCTAACCACTGGCGCTTGTCTTTTCGACAGCTCTTCTTTACTTCCTTCTCAAGACGTCTGTACTCTTTGTCCACTTCCTTCCATTGTTGTCGAATTTTGGTTTGATCTCTTTTGTTCTTAACATCCTTCCTTTCGGCAATGAGATTCCATGAATTACTGCTGATCCACTGTTCCCGGTTGGTCCCCCTTCTTCCAACAATAACTACATCAGCACTCGCCCTGACAGCCTGAGCAAACATCTGCCACTTTTCTTCACAGTTATGTGCGTGCTGTAGTTCTTGGAACTTATTCCTGATCTCCAGATAGAATCTCTGCCTTGGTCTTGCAGGCTTGCGCCAGCATATGGCCTCACGGTCCTATTTGCTTTGTTCTTCTTCAACCTCAAGCTGATTTTTCCAACCACAAGATGATGGTCATATCCGACGTCTGCCCATCGGTAGCTGCGAACCTCGAAGAGAGAGGAACGCCACCTCGTGCCAATGCAGATATAATCAATCTCATTCCTGGTGTTGCCATCAGGGGAAGTCCACGTTATCTTGTGAATACACCTATGGGTGAAGAATGTATTCCCGATGGAGAAGTTGCTGATACTGCTCAGGGACAGCAACCGTTCCCCGTTGTTATTGGTGGAATCAGCTGAACCGTGGGGGCCAATGGCTGAATGTATTTCTCTCCTGTCTCCATCTAGCTTGGCATTGACATATATACATAAGCATGAACAATATATATTTGTGGCTTATTTGAGCTCCTGTATGAGGTGAGGAAGGGTACCTGATCTTGACAACGTCAACACTGCCAGGTACAGCAGTCGGTTGATTCCCCCACTCCTTCTGCTAGAACATAGTAGATGGCGTAAATCGTCACCTTCCAAAATTAATAGCTTAATACTTTAAACTATTTATTTGTAAAGCTATCGCATTTTATTCAATATACAAACTTTACATACATGTGTGTGTACTACAGCAGTATCAAGGTATGTATTAAGACATATACGATATATACGATATATAAACTTTCTCAATCGTGCCTGAATTGTTTAAAGCTGTGTTCCTATCACAGCTGTCTCAGTAGTGGTTGGTGAACGCCAGACACTATTGATTCGGACCTTTTAATACGTCAGCGAAATTTACACAGTCGTTACAGAGAGAAGAATGAGCTAGATATAATATTATCGTATCGATGTTCTGCTGGAGTAGTACACTTGAATATAATGCGTGGTTGATTTGGCTGTTTTGCGATAGACATTATATGGACGCATATACGAGGCTCAATTGAAAGCTTCATATACTGAAAGTTAATAGGCTGACCAAGATAGTCTCATAGAATAGTCAAATGAAGTTTATTTTTCAACATAGTTCCTGAAAAGAAACAATGCAGTTATGAATATGAAGAGTTACATTTAATGCATGAAATAATTCATAGTGTTAGCATCACTCCTTTATAGTCAGCGTATGAACGTTTCAGTCGAGCCTTGTATGATATAACTCTATATAATAAACACATAAAAATATTGATATGAATATATCTCACCATACTATACAGACCATTGTCTTCTGATCCTTTGAATAACATTAGTTTTTTAGGTTCCGATCATTTCTTTATTTTTCAAATCTTGATTTGCAATGGTGAATTTGGACCATCAAACTCTCTTCACCAACTTCGTGCAGATGTCATTCCACTAACTTTGCAATTGCTTAATAGAGGGCAAACATAGAAACTCGTTTTGTTTTCACGTTTCCTGTTTTCCCACCCACAAACACTTATTAATCAATATAATTTGATCATCTACACATATATATATACACACATATATCTTTCATAATTTATATTAGGTTCAGTACCCAATAAGACAACATTGGTGCTTGAGTAATGTATATAATCAATTAGCGTTCCACTCAGCCTAGGTGGGTCTACATCGATATGCATCAGTATAATAATAGTTTCAATTACCATATTTCATATTTATTTTTATACATATAAATTCTATTTGATGATATTCTTTTACCTAAGCTGACATATTTAAACGCATTCACAACAACTGTCAGCTCCTATGACGTTTAACGGATATGAGCAACTACGTACATGTTATAACTTATTACGATATGTATTGGTATAATAATCGCACGATATATTAACTCAAGGAGATCTTCCCTCTCATCTTCGACATTCTTCAATTACGCAAGTTTATTTAGAGCCATACGTACTAACAGTGCATTTAACATAGCTTGAATTATTCTATGATATATGCAATAGACGTTAATTCATAGAGTGGATACTCAGTTGATTGAAAGACTGAAGCCCATATTCGATACTGAAGAAGAAGAATTCATTTAGTAGGTACAATATGCCCATTGGTGATGGAAGGATATATATATATATATATGTATGTATGCTAAAATTGATTTATCGTTGATCAGAACGGGATGTAACACAGAATGCAAAGAATGAGAAAAGGAACACTGCAATTTTCATTTCATTCAACACCCTATCAATTCTGCCTGTCCACTACACATTTACAAGTTTTGTATAAAGCTATGCTTGAAGCGAAATCCTATTTCTTTTATATATATATATATATATATATATATAAATGGAATAGAAAGAAACGAAATTTCATTTCTCACTCTTAGAAGGACACTTACTTAAATGTAAGTATGTATGTATACGTACATACATATTTGTATACAGACGTACAGTAGTATGTATATATATACATACATGCACACATATATATATGCACGTATCGGTTTACCGAACATTTATTATAATGCTCAGTTTGTTTGTAAACAAACAAACAGCCCGACTTACGCCGTACAGTATTTAGGCAACCACGTCACCTTTTTGTTCAACACTGACACAGGAACGATGTACTCAACCATCTGGCAGGAAGGTATACGATGCTGACGATAGCTAATAAGCTTGAAACTAGTACATCCTTCTTGTGTCAGTGTTGAACAAACAGGTGACGTGGTTGCCTAAACACAGTACGGCGTAATTCGGGCTGTTTATTTGTTTACAAACAAACAAACCGTGCATTATAATAAATGTTCGGTAAACCGATACGTGCATATATATATGTGTGCATGTATGTATCTATATACATACTACTATACGTCTGTATACATATATGTATGTACGTATACAAGCATACTTACATATATATATATATATATATATATATATATATATATATATAGAGAGAGAGAGAGAGAGAGAGAATAAAAGCGAAAACACAGGTAAGCATTAAAAAAAGGATTTTATCCAGGTATTAATTTTCGCACTTCAAGTGCAAATCGAACCCTTAACTCCTACTACCACCTGACAAACTGCATACACTTAGACTTTCTACCCTCTTATTGAATCTAACCCCTTTAATTACCCACAACAACCAATACTTATCTCCCTCACTCCTCCTTCATTCCTTTTCTTTTTTTTCGTTTTCTTATTTTCTTCTCTCCCTTATTTTATTCTCTTTTCTTTTCTTCTTTTTTCTATTCACCCTTTTTATATATATATTTATCTCTCTATCTCTCGCCCCCCCCCTCTCTCTCTCTCTCTCTCTCTCTCTCTCCCACTATAAACAATTTAATTCTCTTTAACTCCCTACAAATTGACGACATCAAATCTACGAATCAAAACTGATCAAGGAATCCTTCCATCTTCACCCCTCCCGACATCTCCGTTTGTCCCTCTACTTCCTAATTATGTTACCCCTTCCTCTCTTTAGCAAATACGATTAAAAAAAAATGTTTTTTTTATATATTAAGAACCTTTTACAAGTAACTTATTCATTATTTTGAAAATTTGGAGGTGAATAAGAGTCATTATCGAGTGGCTGCTATTTGCAGTATAGCGATATCAGGTTGCGCTTACCAATGAAACGGTCGTAACTACCTGGATAAAATCCTTTTTTTAATGCTTACCTGTGTTTTCTCTTTCATTCTTTATACTCTAAACTGAACGTGATTTACTAACCACATTCTTACAAACTTGTGGAGTTAGCCCTAACCGTACGTTGGAAACCGTTGGAAACCGTCCAAGAATCTTAACAACGAACTGGATTACAATAAGCAATTTTCTGCTTTCCTAACTATATATATATATTAGTTATGTAATAAACAACATAAGATAATTATTTCATTTACCAGTGGTTTTTGGAAAGCAGATATATCTGCTTTCAGTCGTCAGATGTTTTTATTAAATATGGATTTGAAAACAAAATATAAGAAATATGAAAGTGAGGCTGAGGAAACAACGGACGAAGAAGAAGGGAAAATAAAGAACTTATATATATATATATATATATATATATATATATATATATATAAAATAAATAAATAAACAAACATACACACACTCAACCACGCGCATATACTTAAACAGTACGTAGACATATGCTGTCACATAAGCGTATATGTATCAACCGACATGGACGAAATACATACACATACATCTACATGAAGTAATACGGATAAATAAATAAATGAATAAGAACAAAAAATATTCAAAGTCAAAAATAAAATAAAATAAAATAGAGAGAGGATGCGCGTTGACAACGATACGAGGGAGGTGGGGGTAGGGGATTAAAAACAAAATATTTGTTATAATATATATATATATATATATGTTCTTTTTTCCCTTCTTCTTCGACCGTTGTTTCCTCAGCCTCACTTTCATATTTCTTATATTTTGTTTTCAAATCCATATTTAATAAAAACACCATGTTTTATTAATTCTGACGACTGAAAGCAGATATATCTGCTTTCCAAAAACCACTGGTAAATGAAATAATTATCTTATGTTGTTTATTACATAACTAATAAGCTCCGTAACCTACATAGAGCACTCTTTTTTCCTGTACCTTACCGGTGGAATCTCTTCATTCACGCACACACACACACACACACACACACACACACACATACATATATATATATATATATATATATATATATATGGATAACTATCTGTAGTTGTACATATGAGTACGTGAGTCTCACATCAAGTTAAAATCAATGCACCAGTAATTAGGCCGCGAAAAAGATTCACTAATCTTTGACACTACGATGTGAATGAAAACAGGACATTTTTAATGGGTCATGTTTGAGTCTATTAGTAAGTCATGGGTAAGTACTTCAAATTCAACGAATGGCTTTTCTTTATTCTTTGTTCATGATTTCATCTATATGTCACTGGAAAAATCCGTATACAATTTCACTTATTTTGAACCATATCTATGCAAGTGTGCATCTGAAAATTGAAACGAACAGAAATATCAATATATGCTATATCAACTTCAGTGTGAATAATATTGACAATAATACTTTCTATGTATTTGTTTTTCACTAGAGCCTATGCCATGGTTTTTAATTGTAAGATTTTAAATAATTCATAGTTTCTATATCTTTAGCAAAGGCGTCAGTATATCAAATATGTTTTAATTTGATGCTCTTGTTTGATTTTCACTAACTTCCTTTTTCTGAAATATAATTTTTTAATACATTTTATACTTGTTTATATTTTATGGTTTCTTATATGTTTCATTAATTACTTCACCGAAGTTCTTTGCTAAGATTTATATTAGTTTTGTCTTCAATAATCTAGTTTACTTTAGACTTCTTAATTGTATTTTCCGTTCTCTGACTTTTCGACATTTATATATTTACATATTGAATTAGTTTGAATTATTCTTTATACATTTACAAAATGCATACGCATATGTTATTTGTATATATTGTCTAGTTTTTGCGATAAACTTTCTTTGATCGTCTTAGCCTGCCAGAATAAACACAAGTTTCTAATTAATCGAATTAGCAAATAATATAATATTTTTAATTAGAATATAGTTTATCTCTAATTACTCATCAGTATCGGATTCCAAATTTGAAACATTCACATTTATATTCAATTCGCTTAATCTCATTTATCTAACCTAAGTTATTAATTCTAGGCAGTAGATCGTAAAAATGCTGACACATCTCCTCTAACCTGTTTCACTCAATAACACATTTTAACGATCGATGTCTTATTCGTCAGTCATCTACAGCAATATATAATTAGCGCAAATGAATATAGCTATAGAAATTATTTGCAGATGAAAAGTAACTAATCATGATTGCTTCATGGATTATATTTCACAAAAACGTATTTGCTTCGGAACTAACGTATATACGTATGAAATATCGTTGGCATTATATACTGGATTCTCTCAGTGTATGTGTGCTTCGAGAAACAATGTGTATGTGTTTAAATGTGCGAGCTTTTGGGGATGATACTGTAAATATGCCAAAAATGTATAATATCTGGTGTGTGGGTTCGAATCACGTCATGTGCACAGAAAATGACATTCCGTGCTGCTACCACCAATGGTAATACACTTTGAAACCACTGTGTTACTTCCTTAGGCTCATATTTTAAACACACACACATATTTATATATATATTTCGACGGCTAATTCTGGACTAGTCCAGAATTAGCCGTCGAAACGGCTTGAGCTCAGCCGTCGGGGTCCTACTTGTTACTATTACCCACTCTACTACCCTAAGTATTGAGTACTTTGGTGCGTTATGGTCCATCTGGTTCCTTACCACATTTCCTTCGTTATATATATATATATACATACATTAAAACATATGCATGTATGTATGTAAATATATACATGAACCGTGTATCCGAAGCATTACAAACCTTCCTTTGATTTCAAGGGTTGGCACAATATTCATATTCTTAACTATAGTAACTGCTCTTTTCAGGCGTGAGAAGCTAAATGTCTAATTCATACCACAGTATATGACTCATAGAACAGTGCCTCTTTTTTACTTATTGAGGAATAACTTGCGCCTGATCAGGCTAAAATTTCTTTTGTCGAAATACGGAGTAAGCTTCGATTTCTATTATCAAACCCGCTCGCTGTTTCGATACACACTTATTTGTCATCATATCTGCTAAGAATGTAGCTTCTAATCTGAATGAAAAGAGATGGATGATGTGTCGATGTAATGGTACTACATTGGTCTGAATAACCAATACTCATCGTTTTACATTTCTTCGAGGGTTCTAATCCCCACTATCAGGCTAAAATTTCTTTAGTCAAAATACGGCAAAGCTTCTGATAGTGAGGTTTAGAACTCTCTAAGAAATGGAAAAATATAAGTATTGACGTACATGGGAGTCGAACCCACATCTTTGCTTATCCAGACCACTGTGTGACCATTACACCAAAACATCACCCATCTCTTTCCGTTCAAATTAGGAGCTACATACTTAGCAGGGATGATGATAAGTATGTTTTCAAAAAGCAAGCAAGTTTAAAAATACAAATAGAATCTTTCGCTTCATTTTGACCAAAGAAAATTTAGCCTGAGAGAACATTCTAAAAGGCATGCAGTATGAAGTTTTTACGTACAAATAAATGTGGATTGATGTATATCACATTTAGTTTGGTTATTAAGATTGATCCAATCCAGATCTGGGACATGTTCTCATGTAGCAAACATGTACTGTATAGCTGGGATCTGTGTAACAAATTTATTTTTGTTGTAAAGTTCTGAATTATTATGGCAAGTAAAATAGGTGTAGTAGATCATAGTTTGAATCGCCAAAGAAACTCACGCGAGACTGTTCATATAGGTATTTCGTTAGTGGTTGCATCGGTAAACAGATGAGAGTAAGTGTGGAATTGATTAGCTGGGAATTCAGTCTTGTTTTAATTTCAGATCTAACATTGACTATATTGACGGGATAGTATATAAAGGTTTCACAGAAACCTGTTAATCATGAAGATTCGTACAAAAGGTATTGAAAGTAACGCATTTAGTCATGTGAAAGATGCTGAGATTGATGCTTTGTTTCAAGGAATGTTTTATAGAAATTGATTTGGCAGCCGTTCTTCGCTCATTCCGCGCTAGATTAAATTATAATTATTCTAGACAACATCCATACCACCGAATGGAATATTAAAAATTTGAAGATTAGGGAGGAAATTCCGATTAATATTTTAAAGTAGAATATGAAAAGCAACCTCATGTTACATAATTGGATACGCTTGTAATAACTCTAACATTTGAACACGGACCTATAAACATCAGTGTTTATGTATTACCTATTCACGTGATATAGGGTTGAATATGACATGAAACATAGAATTAGGATGCAAAATTTTAAAACAATATACATCTATTTCAATATATGCTTCGAATAAAACAAAATAATCTAGAACACACTCCGGTACACACAAATACACAAACACACACAAACACACACGCACGCACATACACACACCCACACACACATATATACACACACCACATATGTCCTGAACCCCTGGGCGCGACATCGTCTCATCTCTGTACACTTGCTTCAGTATTACGAGTGCTTCTGGCGAAATTTATCCCAGTCGGACCAGAAACTTCAGTTCGGTTCATTGGTTTGTTACCATCGCTCGACGGCCTAAAATTAAGGAGCTGTTAACACAAAAACTTTAAATATATATATATACAATGGCTGCAGAGAGCTGAGATCGCAGTTATGTACTCTCCAGATATTATTCCACACTGTCATGTAGCATGCTTATATCCACCCCACGTATAGCTTACACAGCACACTAAGTCACGTTACTTTTCTGAAAAAGCCTCGTATCATTGCAGATCTACCTAGAATTTTCCTTTAAATAGCATATGGATCATTAAAGCAGTATGCATGGTCACTCTAACAACAAAATTCCTACAGAGAGGAGCTACATATTCGATTGGTATTTTTAATCATTTGATTTCTTCATGTTCAAGCACAACCTCCATGTTTACTATCTCGACTACAGTTAAGTAGGGTACTCAAACGTTTCAGATCATTGTTTTAATTAATTAATAATTGTTTCCTTATCGCCAGTGAATTGCCTTCTGTTGAAAAGGTTTCATATTATGATTTTTTTTTTCTATGAACAGCCAGTTTGCGGCTGTGTTTAATTTTATTTTTCAGATCAGTTTTCTGTCGTGAATTTATTTTCTATGAATTTGTAAACAAATTTTATCCTAGATATTTTTTTCAAGAAGTAGTTTTTAGTATATGATAATGTTTATTCTTTCGTGAAGGAGGATGCAACCTAAGAAAAATATATAATATTCCTTCTAGGTATGAATGTGTTTCTCCAAAATCTAAACTAGAACGATATCAAGAAAAGATCTGCAATCCGAGGAGATATGACACACAGATCGGTAAGCCGCTAGACAAATGTTAATCTAATAAGTCTGAAACGGTAGATGAACTGCGTGTCTATTAAAATATCATGCCTCAGGCCTAGGTGAAACGTTGGAGTTTAGCCTCAGGCCTAGGCGAAACGTTGGAGTTTAGATCACAAATAACGTATCAATCTCTCAGTCTACCCATAATCAGTTCAGTTCATAATCGATGAAAACATTTTGGGTAATAATTTCTCATCAATGATAAACCAATGTTCTAAATAAATATACATAAAAGATATTGGTAGAGATAGCTGTTGATGTCTTTCACAATTATTCTGATATTAATTTGTGACTATGATGGTGGGTGAAGGATACACTCATGGCCACAACGAGCTGTAGGGATGCCATGACTCGTTAGCCTCCCATTGATTTAAAATATTTGTGGGTGGACACAAATAATATCGAGAGAAAGTATTGTACTGATTAATAAAACAAAGATATTTCCAAACAAATATTTAGAAATATTCATGACTATTGTGTCGTACCAGAATAACAATTAAGATATTTCATCAAATACATAATCTTCGCTTATAATCAGACACGTTAGTTAATGTTTTAATATACCTCTATGTTGGGATTTAATGTAAATTTATGAATCATATAAATTCTATGAATGGAATGCAGAACTGAAAGCACATTCTAATAATAATAATAATAATAGAAAACACGAATGTGAGAAAAGCAAGGAATATTCTAGACCTCGTAAGTCAGGTAATTCTATGTATTTGGAAAGAATATGAAAGGAATAATATATATATGTGTGTGTGTGTGTGTGTGTGTGTGTGTGTGTGTGTGTGTGTGTGTGTTTGTCTGTCTGTCTGTCTGTCTGTCTGTCTGTCTGTCTGTGTGTATGTGTGTCTGTCTGTGTATATATATATATATGCGCGCGCGTGTTTGTACGCACGTGTTGGCGTGTGTGTATTTGTGTGTGTGTGACGGTGTGTGAGCCTGAGTGTATGTGTGTGGGAAATGCATTGGTGTACGTATGCATACATTTCTGACCTAATATACAATTATATTTGTAGTTACACCGACATAAACACAAACACACGCTCATTTACACATAGACATTCACACGCATACATATAGATATGTATGTATGTACGTTTGTATATATATATTTTTATTTATGTATTTATATATCTATTAATGTCTGTTGGTCTGCACGTATGTATCTTTGTATATATTTATGTACGATTGAATAGATATCTTTATATATTTAATTAACTGGGAGAAATCACTAAACAATTAAGCCTACATCACGCAAAGATGGTGTACAATAGAAATTGTCATGAAACGTATATAATTACCTCATCATCCTACTGAATAAACATATAGCTTTCATATACATTACGGAAAGAGAAAGATAAAAAGATTCTCTAGTTATATATTATATAAAATAGGTTACTGTGATGATATTTGAAAGAAAATTCAATATCACGCTAGCAAGTGGAGATCTCATATTTTATAAATCTTTCATTAACACTACCCTTGACAAATTTACAGAGCAATGGGTATATCATATGTAACATAGAAATGTAGCTGTAGAGTAAATGTAGCTGATGAATAAAAGCTCTAAAATTGCTGATGAATACACACGTGCTTTTTCTAAAAAAATGTTTTCCCTTATTTTCTCTTCTCACTCTCTATTTCTCTATTTATCTTTCATTCCTCATTTTTCGTCTGATGAAGGTCTAGTGTCCGAAATCTTGAAACACTTTTCCTACTATATCTAAAGCTAACTATTAGATTATTTCGTTTACACAGTCTCTGACTTTCAACCATCCGTATCCGCATACACCCTACCTCTAGCAATGCAGACGTCGTGCTTTGGGTTGAAATATCGGTAAAGAGCAAATCACATTTGTTGCGTTGCCTTTCCTAAACTCCTCTTCTAGATATCAAACTAGCTCGCCCTGAAGTCAAGGTTCCTCTAATTTCCGAGAAACTAGATCCTTTACATAAACATTCATAAATACTATCTTTTCATTTTGCAACTCAAAGACTCACGTTATAATTCTCAAAAGACATAATCTGCTTTAAGCGAAAACATACAGGAGAGAGTGTAGCCAAAACAATGCGTCATCAGAGTTGCCATCTCACATTTTCACTTAATTACTTATTTGTTTCTAATATCTTTTTTTGTTTTAACCTTTTATTTTATTGTGGATTCATTGATGTCTTGGATTTATTTTAACTAGATTCTGCCAAACAGTCCCCCATCTTCTTGTTGCTATACTGTCATTCTGTCATTTTAGTTTCTAATTATGGAAAAAAGATGCTGTGTATTTTTCTCCAATGGGATTTGCAACAACTTTTCGAAGTTTTGTTAAAACGCGGTCTTCCTTAACGTGGACATGATATTTGTAATTTATGAAGTTTCAATCCTAAGAACAGTGATCAGTAGAAAAGATGTGGATATACGTGGTTACTCAGCAACGTTATCGTCTGTGCAGCTTATCTGGAATCCAGGAAAAAAGTAGTCATCTGCCATTGCAATAATTTTGATTAACTCCTACAGAGATGTTGATGGTGTGAGTATTTTTATTTGTTATAGTAATGTTTATAACGATAACGATGGGCAAAATGTTGACTATAATGACGATGATGAATTTGGTGATAAGGAAGTCAATTATGATGATGATAATGAGGTGTAGGAGGAGGATAATATTGCTAATAAAGATAATGACAAGGAGGGCGGGGGTAATGAGGATAACAGTGACAGCACTGATGATGATAATGATGACGGTGATGATGACGATGATGATTTTGTTGTTTATCCTGCCGATGATAATGATGATGATGGTGGTGATATGCGGATAATTATGCTGATGATGATGATGATGCCCTATGATGATGATGTTGCTGCTGATGATGATGTTGTTGATGATGTTGATGACCACCATCATCATGATGGTGGTTATGCTGAAAATGCTGCTACTTGTTAGTTTATCTGAAAATGTCACTGAAGATGCGTTCCTTTTATTAATGCTGATTATATCTATTTTGTTTTAATGCTATTAGTCAGTGTCTTCTATTGACACAAGTTAAGATTGTTGTCACATTTATGTTGTCGGTATTAATTTTTCTATCTTGTTTTCATTCTTGTTTTGGTTGCTTTTAATACATTTTAATATTTGTGTTGCTCTGGTGAGTTGCTCGAGTATTATTTCTTATAGTCCTTCCTTTGACGAATGTGTGCATTAGTTGTTAAAGATGTATTTGTTATGGTTGTTGATGTTTTCGTTATTGTTTATATCAGCTCAACAGTGAAATAGTCATACTGATTGTTGGTATTGTGGTCTTTGCTTTTGTTTGTGCTGTTTATTATGGGCAGTTCTCGTTCTCGTTCGGTATGCTACTGTTGGAAACAGCTAGCTGGTGCCAGCCGTCTGCGTTCAAAATTCAAAGCTTTCAAAATATTTATTCGCAATCATACTCTATATAATTAGATATACACATACATAAATATGTGTATGCGTGTATGTGTATTTGTGTGTGAGTGTGTGTGTATGTTTATACATGGATGTATAAACAGATACACGCACATATATATATATATGTATATACATTTCTACACGCAGAACACATTTGAGTATCTGTGATAATATAGAGTATTGAAAAAGATGTGCACTGTTATTTTGCACACCGCACCACATAGTTGTACAACGCTTGTGTTACCGAGCAGAATACACATGTGTTATTTTTATAATGTGTGTAGTTGTTTGTGTTGCTATTTTATTTACTATAATCATGAAATTTGAAACCTGATAATACATGTTACATTTATTAGTATTTTTCTCTGCTTCCCTTTATGGTTTTTATAATTGCCTTTATTCAGAATTTAAATATAGATTTGTCATATTCTATCCAGCTTGACTATAACTATATATATATATATATGATGTTTATAGCTCTGGTATCTTCAATACAATTCGGAAGTTGCGTCTCGCTAATTTCTACCCGCCGAAATGCGATTCTCGCTGAATTTATATGTGTATTAATCTCCCAAGTCTAGCGATTAAGCAGTTAATTTTGGGGGCTTTTTTAATTAATTCTATTGACTGATTAATCGCTTAAGTTTATTGTAAAAACCACTCGGTGGCGAGCTTAATTCGTTTTGTGCTATTTTTGCAAATGTTTGCAATAACTACACATGCTGAATTCACTGGCCAAAATAGAGGTTTTCTCCCCTTAGAACCTCCCATGTGCTTTCATACCCTGTGAGATTCTGGCGCACGAAGAACAAAATGCCTGTTGAGAAAGTGATTCCTTGTTCGATTATTATAACAAAAGCCTATTATGTTTTATAAGCAGACTGTATTGTTGATTTAGGTGTCGCAGAAACCCTATATCGGTGTATACCATCTTCCCCGAGAGTCCGGGTAACCATTTCAATCATATCTTATTTTGTTTGGCCCGTTTAGCTTGTTCGGTTTTTTAGCTTAGGTGGTTAATGGCCTCTTAACCATCGTCTCAGTTTTGTATGACCTTATTAACTTATGTTTATAGCTCTGGTATCTTCATATCCATAGTGAGCTTGTCAACACAATTCGGAAGTTGCGTTCCGGTAATTTCTACCCGCCGAAATGCGATTCTCGCTGAATTTATATTTGTATATATATATATATATATATATATATATATATATATATATATATATATATATATATATATATATATATACATATATATATATATATATACGTATATTATGTATATATATATATATATATATATATATATATATATATATATATATATATATATATATATATACACATATATATATATATACGTATATTATGTATATATATATATATATATATATATATATATATATATATATATATATATATATATATATACACATATATATATATATACGTATATTATGTATATATATATATATATATATATATATATATATATATATACACATATATATATATATACGTATATTATGTATATATATATATATATATATATATATATATATATATATATATATACACACATATATATATATACGTATATTATGTGTATATATATATATATATATATATATATATATATATACGTATATTATGTATATATATATATATATATATATATATATATATGTATATATACATATACAAACACACACACACACACACATATATATATATATATATATATATATATATATATATTTATTTATACTGATGAAGAGAGGGAGAGAGAAAAAATACAGAGAGTATATTAAAGTTACAAAAATATACAAATATGTGAACATTTAATTTTTTAAAAGTGTGAAATCTGTGATTTGAATTGTGGAATCTGAAAAATAATGTCTAGAGTATCTGAAAGAAATAACATTCTGTCATGAAAATGTTTTTCCTTTTGCATGATAAAGTTCTGTCATTCTATACGTATACAATCTATCATTATGTATCCATCGTACACTTTCGAAAATAGGTAAAGTATATTTGTTTCTCTTTTCAGTATTCTGAAATTCAATTAAATTTGTTTCTTTCTTTCTTTCATTTTTTTATCCACTGTAATTTCCATTGTCCCTCCCCGTTCTCTTTCTCCTATACCCTGTTTAAAATCTGTTTAAGAGCTTATTTAATCATTTGGTAGCTGTCTTGAACAACAAACAAAAATGAGAATACCTCATCTTGACGCCATACTTACTACACACACACAAACACACATATACGGACACATGCACAGACGCGTACACAGATACACAGATATACACACACATACACACAAGAACAATCATACACACGCACATCATATTGAATCAGTCTCGGCTGATTGCTTGCGAGGCATGACGAAGGCGGGCCGAGAGATATTTGGCCCAAAAGGCGTATATTTTCGTGTTAGAGGACCAATCGTGTTCGTGCCAGTCAGATTGTTAAGCAAGGAATAGTCAACTCGCATTGAGAATGGTGTAACCTTCTCCACCAAATCTTAAAATTCATCCGGTGGATGTTTAAATACAACAACATCTTATGGAATTTGTTTTGTTGATTCTCTTTCCTTCTCTTTTTTGAGTTTCCAGGAGCACAACACCCTCATATTGGTCGCTGCTACGCGAGTACCTTTGGTTTCCATTTCGAACGATTGACAAAAAAATGATTTCATAAGTGTTTTGTTGCTTTCAGTCAGTGGACATGCTATTCTGTACCCATTCAAAGATGACTTGGAGTTCGTTACCTTGGAGCTTGCTACTCCTGGAGCTCGCTATCTTCTCATATTCATCCAAGAAGGTGACGTCGAATCAATGCTCAAAGTCTCCAAAAACATTTTATACTCACACACTTGTTTTTAATACTAATGCACACGTATGCAATCAATATGTTTTCATCTGTGTTTTGGGAAGCTACTTTAAATGTTTTGGTATGTCGTATGTTACTTAATATACATGTTTATATTTACATCTGGTGTTTGAATTACACAACAATTCACATCATCAGTTTTTGTATAAATTTGTCTTCAATGTTACCCTTGTATTTTGTCTCCCAACGCCCACCAATTAATTTATTCGTATAGGTAAAATAAAATACATAATATGGCTAATGTTTTGTCAATATTTTTATGTTTCCTTATTTATTCGATTCTGTAACGAAAACGATCTCGGAACGTTTGAATCTCAAGCGATAAACCTGTAACAAAGAAAGGTTTTTCTTTTAGGGATCATATTTCGAACAGTTTATGTTTTGTAAAGACTTCTTATTTCTAACGGTAGCTAGCTGGGCGAAGTGCTATTTACAAACACGGTTGTATCCGGTACGTCCCCACAAAATCTGATTAGAATTTTGGAACCAGTTGTAAAGAAAATGCAAGTGATTAGTCAAGCCGATAAACAATCATTTACACTTTAACAAATGAAGAGAATCACGATATGTATCATGGTGTTAATAAAATTAGCAATGCCGTTAAAGGAAATGAGATGGTCAATATTGATTGGCTCTCAAAAACATAATTACAAGATGTATGGTACGCTACAAAATGCAGTGCTTCTTAAAATTGACCCAGCAGCATGTGGAAAATGGTACGTCCTGGTAGCTTGCGAAATCAACAAAGCAATTCCAACGTTGTACTGCATTAAAGTGGTGATACAGAAAATAGACTATTTCCATTGCGCTACGTACGAAATTAAGAACGACATGAAGGCGTTATGCTTAGAGAACAACAAAATAATAACAGAAGAGGACGAGAGCAAAGCAGTGTAGAAACTATAACAGTTTAAGACATGAAACATACCGCTGGTTTAAGACATAAATCATATTGCAACTTTCAGGATAATTGAAACCTACCTTTTCCTCGGTAGCTCCCTTCCAATGACTGAAGTTTGATGATGAGCTCTCCAGAACAGTAGGAAAAGCGGAACCAATTACTATGGAAGGAAGAAATGCGAGGTTAGATCAAACGCATACACTAGAAACTAACTAGAAACTAACTCCCACGGTTCTGCTAATTACAAACGAAAGGATAATCATTCATCTGAACGACATGACCGAATATTCGAATTACGGTCTTTGCGGCTATCTTATAAACTCTATTGTTTTTGATTTTGTTGTTGATAATTGTATGAATATATTGTCCGGTAACTCCTGAGGGTGTCAGTGTGGCGCTGCATTAATATACAGCATTTCTAGGAAATGTTTAAGCATGGTGTAGCCCATCCCCTCTCCAGTTCTGAATACAGCATATTTCTTCCAGAAAAGGATAGAGAGTGAGGGGATGAAAGTGAGATGGAAACATAGATGGAGAATCGATCGCAGTTCTAGTCTGGTACAATTTTAATCGACTTTAAATGAATAAAAAGCAAAGTTAACCTGGGCTGGATGTGACCTCAGAGAGAAGAGAGTCAGAATAATTCTATCCGAGGTTCTAATGACTCTGCCAATACGCCAGCTGATAATTCGTAGAATTATAGAAAACAATTATTACATGTTATCTATACCAGATCGATAAATGTTTATACAACTCAAGTTGCGGATCAATACAAATGACTTGGAACTTCTTGAGTGGAAGTTAATCGGTTTGGTCTGCAATTTTATGTTTGATAAAATAACTACCAATTAATTAGCAGGCACCGGTTTACTCGAATACAAAACTTCACTTACCTTTGTCGTCTGCATACATTTGGAATCGTAATGTATAATTGTTTGCTTCTGTTCAGTCTTTTACGTTATTTTAACGCTTATGTGTAAATGTCTGTGTCGTCTCTAGAAATTTAAGATAGAATATTTTAAGCAGATTTGAACAAGCTGAATATAAATTAGCAATTCGGAATGAAGACTTTAAATAGTGCAATTTACTTTACGCCATAAATTAATAGTGGGATTTAGGGATTTCACTTCGTATACGTAGTTGCATCAAATGCATAAACAACCATTAAATGTATTGTAATTCTATCGTATCTGTGTTTAGTATGCAGAATTTTCCCAAGAGGTATTTTCCCTCAACGATATTATAAAATATATTGCTTATTTAAAATGAGATTGAAAGCCAATCTAGTAACAGAAAAGTCGTTAACATCTGTAATATTACGTACAATTGGAATCAAAATACTACCAGGTATTTGTATTTTATTCGGAGAAAGAGCAGTGTAGATCATTTCAAACAATTCTATTTAGTTTTATTAGAAAAGTACTAACATAATCGAATCGAATTATCACCCTAAACATACGTAACATTGTTTTCTAAGAATAAAGACAGAAGGTTAGTTGTTTGGCCAGAACGACATGCGAAAAAAAAGTCATTTGGGGGTTAGAACCACAAGAGGGGATCTGTATTTAGGACCGAGTATATTTAGGTTTATATAAACAAGACACATCGTTAGTCATTCTTTTTGCTGAATATGGTAACTGATATTTTCACCGGTCACCTGCAGATATGCTTTAGGAGGCGTACAAAGGATCAGTGAGGAGAGCGAGAGACACGGAGAATCAAGGAAGGTCAATGTAATCGGCTCTTAGCCCTCATGTTTGAAATGTTAGAAATGTCAGTGATATGGAGAGGGCCTGATATATTACTATTCTTGGGTAGAGCGCATATATTTATTACCCGTTTCTAATCTTCCGTAACGATCTCTGTAAAAATAGAACCAAATGGGATTTTGAAGAGTATTTAGGCTACTCCTGGAAGGTAACGTTTCCGGGTAACACATGAGATACGTTCATGGCCGATGGAGGGTGGTGGACCGGAACGCATTAGAGCGTAGGAAAAATATTGACGGCATATTTTGCTACATTTTACACTCAGTCTTCATGGCTCAACATTCTGGGCTCGATTTCAAAATGTATAAATCGAAGACTGATCGATTTAATCGACGTTTCACCTCCTCTAAAATCCCTGAACTTGTGCCTAAATTAGAAATGATTATTTGGCCTGATGTCGCTTCGAGTAAAACTGACATGGGATGTTTTCTTTAAGTTTGATAATGTATATATAATAGTAGTCAATACTCACAGATTGTAAACACAACATAGGCGTGTATAGATATGGTAGAATTAGATGCAATTGATACGAATATGCGGAAAGTCACTCCCAAATGAACATCACTTAAGGATACATGTTTAAAAACGTATATGGGGCTAGGATTATTCCAATAAATTAGGATAGGGTGAAAACGTCCATCCGAGATACCGACAGTGCGCAATTCACGAAAGCAGTTTGCCTTTCGGTCAGTAATCATTCAAGTGATATATAGATATGCCAAATCTACAAATTTAATGAAATGTATCAATGTCTTGTAGGCTACGTACATTGATTCCACTAATGCAGTATATGTGGTCGCGAGTTGCATTGTTGTTTAGTCTTTATAAAATAGAACTGACCATGTCTGATTCGTTCTTATTCCAGTGTAACTGAGATCACATTGTATAATATAATCATTTCGTCTACGAAGAAATTCGTATATTTTGTATATGAGATTTGATTCGTATAACTTACACCTCGAGAAATCAAAACGTTTTACTGGGAGTGAGTGACGGCGACTAAATGCTTTCTAAATACCTTGCCATATTTAGTTCTATATGTACAAACACCTCTTCTTTTAAGTTATCAAGTTTAAATTCCACCGTAGTTTATCTTTTCTTCAATGCAGATTGAGATAAAATACTGATATATTTTCGTCAATGTCGATGCTTCCATACCTATGGCACTAAATTACATTAGGAATCATCGCCAATTAGCCTGACTATTTGAAACGAAGACGGGCTAAATATTGTCATGCATCCTTCCGGGGAAGATATTTTGACTCGTGCCTTAGTTAGTTATTTATTATTATAAAATAATCACGAGACCCTTTACAGTGGGAGGCTCAGGTTTCATCTGTGGAGCTTTCTATGAAGTCTTTTAATTCAGCTGTTTTACAAAATTCAATCAGCACACCGTCTCTATCGACAAAATAATTTTATCGTTGTCATTTTTTTCTATTGCAATTTCTTACTTGTTTCATAAGCGTCGTTCCGCAAATATTACTTTCGAAATACAAACATTTCGGCAATTAACATATATAGATATTAGGCATTGTTTACATGAGCTGAACAATTTCACTGATTAAAACTAACGAATTGAGTAAACCTAATCTCATATCAGTGAATATTAGGTCAGAACAAACCAGTAGAAACGCAGTACAGTATGAGGCGATTAGTTTTTAATAATACAAAACACCCTCTCTCTCTCTCTCTCTCTCTCTCTCTCTCTCTCTCTCTCTCTCTCTCTCTCTCTCTCTCTCTCTCTCTCTCTCTCTCTCTCTCTCACGCTCTCTCTCACGCTCTCTCTCTCTCTCTCTCTCAATATATATATATATATATTTATATATGTATATATATTTATGTATTTATTGGCTGTAATATTAAGGCTGTCTTTAAGCATAATACCTTTATACACAATAACATTTATGTTTAAACGATGTTTTAGCGCTTGCATTACATGCAAATGACCACGTCCAGCTGTTGTTTTCCATTTCGATTGCCAATGAACATCTTCAGCAAGTCATCATCACGCAAAGATCTATATAGTATATTTCATGCCAGTATATTTTGAGATGACTTGAGTTTAACAACTCTTGAAACAACATGCTGTTTAACGTTCTCAGAACATAATGGAAACACTCTGACTTGTCCAAGGAGGAAAATACAGAATAATCCTTTTTTTTTATTTTTCGTCTCGTTAAGAAAAGATAAATTTCTAAGACCGATAGGTTATCCATATGTTTATTGTATCATAATTATATAAGGCGGCAAATTGGCAGAGTCGTTAGAACGTCAGATTAGAATGCTTTATGGTATCGTCTCTCTTCTCTTTGAGTTCATATCCTGCCGATATCAACTATACCTTTCATACTTATAAGTCGATTAAAAAGTTCCAGTCTAGTGCTTGGGAGGATTCTTCTTCTATATCTCTTTCCCATTTTCTTCTCTCTATCTGCTGTACTCAGGCCTGGAAGGGAATGCGTTCCAGCCCAAGAAACGCTGCCAATGTCAATACGGCACCCCTACGACTCTATCTGGAGTTACGCAACCATGCATACATACAAACATCATTGTATACACACTTCCCCCATTATACCAATATATATATACATGTGTGTGTGTAAACCTTCGGGATTTTCGAAGTGCTGGACATTTGAGAGTTGATACTACGGAAATGTAAGAATCTCTAATACAGAAAATCACTATATATGATAACTGAAAACATCCGGTAATTTACTCTATCGGATGGAAAATACAAGAAACAAATGACAAAAGGCCGGAACCGAATTGCTATTGCCCAATGCAAAACATGAAATAATAATAATCATAATGGTTTCTGATTCAGGCACATGGCCAATACATTTTAGGGAATGGAAATCTCGATTAAATCAACTCCAGTATATATCCAATGCGTTATTTTATAGAACCTGGAGGAACAAAGCCAAGGATAACCTCAGTCTGCAATTCAGAAGGAAAATAACTGTAACTCAGCCGCAAAGCAAGTTGTCCGACGCTCTACCGATATAATTAGATAATTGTTTATACATCTTTCATAAGGCCAGCAACTTGGAAGGATGGGCAAAGTTGATTAAATTCCGTTTAAGCTTTTCTGCTATTACCTTTGTTTTTTTTAGTATTGAATATTTCATATTTTCCTTCAAATTACCGTGTATCTTGTCTCTCCGTAGTTCTACTAAAAGCACTTTTTCACTATCATCAACGTATTTCAGCAGCCTCTCTATCTTTATCCTCATACACACCTCTAAGCTTTTCAGACATCGTCCTTCCTATGTTCTATACATTCTATTGAATAATTGTTCACTTACTTGAATATATTTGTGTCCATAAAAGGCATGGAAAAGAAAGTTACATTATGTCTTCATATAATTAATATACATCGGGATAGGTATAATATTCAGAATTTATTTTCTTTGTATTTTGTTTTCTCAAATCTTTCGTATCCATATTGATTCTTTCATTCTTTGCCTGCGTATTTGTTTTCCTGCCAATTTGTTAAATGTAATTTCATAGCTAGAAATCTAAGTAACATGAGAATAAAATGAAGCGTCAGTGCTTTTTGGTTATATTCTAAATCATTGGTAGCGTGGAATGGTTGGCTTATTAAAGTCGTATATAAAACGTATCGTTATAAGTTCGAATTTGACCGAGATAAATATGGCAGCCACATCATCCGACTATTCTTTGGATGGCCAACCACATGTCCAGAAAGAACATCAGCCTGCTACAAATCTGATTAGAAGAAACCGGACAGTCAAACATCGAGACGGACTTCTGCATTCCCTCACAAACGAGAAATTCACTTACGCTACAAAATTTGTGTTGGCATATGGAAGTTTCTGTCACTCCTTTGTCCTGGAGCAACAACGCGGCTGTCCCGGGAGCTATCCGACTACAACTTCTCACTGTCAGGTTTCACCGAGTCAGCCTGGCTCTGCAGCGGCGAATTCATTGCCGGAGACCACTGCCTCATCTAGTGTGTGGCCCTGAGTACCGAACGGGATTCTACGGCGTGGCAGTGTCTATGCCCATGCACGTCCGCAAGTCGCTTATCGGCCGGTCCCAGCGAGTGACCGTTTGCTCTCAGTATGTTTTTTTCCACTGGCACGGGAAAATGACTACCATCGTTGCCTAATTCCACTACTGACATCGCAGACGACAATGTCAAGGACGATTATAATGACAAAGTCCAACAGGTTTTAGGGCAAATCCCTATCATGATGATCCTGACGGCCACCAATGTTATCATCTCTTCTTCTGCAATGTTCGGTTGTTGTTCCAACCGACACATTAATAACTCAGCCAATTATCATAACCTTTACTGACCCACCAACAAATAACAAAGTTAATCGCTTGTTGCTCCGGTGCAACTTCAACAATATTTATGTCGCCCACTTGTTTCCCCGCACAAACTCATAATTCATTGCACATGATGCAGTTCAGGTGGCGTCACATGGAAGGCAATAGACCGCAACATCCTTTCGCATCGCGGAAGATTGTTTGTCACCAACTTCCGGTTCTACAGAGTAGGTAACCTCGGCAATACCCGCCTGTGTTTGCTGGCTTCAACACTGAGGCTGATGTTGCGGGCGAAGCCTTCCAGCATAAACTATCCCGATATTGACTCAGACTCTCGCCGTGATCCCATCATGGCCTCTTCATTTGCGTACTCCAGCACCAATCGCTTCAGCGCCAAGTACATGTACGAGACCGATAACTGGGAG
This sequence comes from Eledone cirrhosa, assembly GCA_964016885.1. Taxonomy (NCBI): domain Eukaryota; kingdom Metazoa; phylum Mollusca; class Cephalopoda; order Octopoda; family Eledonidae; genus Eledone; species Eledone cirrhosa. The sequence continues at coordinate 82,851,428 of OZ024742.1, forward strand.
ATCTTTAAATCAAGCATCAACTAGTCTGCACATGTAGTCCTCGTAAACTTAAGATCTCTTCCTACACCACGCACACACACACATATAAACACGCATACACACACACACACATGTATATATATATATATATATATATATATATAAATATATATATATATTTGTATGTACGTATATAAAACCCCCTACACAGTAAGCTGGAGGTGCCTTACTAAAGCTCCTCCATATAGCTCGTTGAGCAGGTTTTGTAGCCTGTGCCTACCTGAATCTCATGCCATAGTATTCTCAGGAATCAACTTGCTCAACAGGAGATCAGAAAACTTCTCGTCCTGCCCCCATACTATACTTAGCTCTTTCTTTTTCTTCAGACCAGACACATAGCCCTGACACCACCCTGTCCCGCACTTGGCAGCCCCGCTGGCGAACAGGGTGCTCTCTAGTAACCCCGGCCGCATAGATGCCTCGGCTCCCCGATTGGCTATGAGGACTCTGGTGAGGAACAGACGACCCTGTGTCCCACCTGCCAACCTGGGATTGGTGGCAACATTGTTGATGGGCGCCCTGAGGGCAGCTGATGCCTGCAATGTAGGACATTGTGAGTGCCTGGACCCACGTTGACTAATCTGGGAAGGTGCCGTCGGAGATGTATGTCAACAAACTCGAGATAATGCCCACCCCACCCCCTCCCTTAGTAAACCCCCGCCCAAATAGATGCCCCTCCCCATTCTCCCCCACTCACATCTTTTGAGTTAGTTCTTTATTATCAGTGATTAGTTCTTTACTAATAGGAATTTTTTGTATTTTACCACAGTCAACTTAATGGGCTTGGAGAGTTGACTCCCTTGAAGTCTGAACACTCGATAAGTTAGGGGCTGTGCCCCTTGAACAGGGGTGTGTCTAGCTGGTCTACCTGCTGTCTGCTACTACCCGAGACTGGACACGGTCGTAGCCACAGGCCAGCGCGTGCGCGATAGCATAGAATATATATTTTCTGCTAGTCACCCCGTGTAATATGATACCCCAAGATTCCATGCATGAGATTCACCGAAGCATGCGGAGTCTTAACCGGGAGATGACATGCGAACTTGAAAATACCACAAGTGAGACCCTTTGGATAGCGTACACGCCGGACCATACCCGCAAATATATACCCTGATCTGTCTTGAATATACAGGGCTGACGGAATATGGATAACACGACCACCATCTAAGCTGGAACCGACCCATACAGCAAACAAAGAGGGGACAGCCCTTCGCTTTTGACCAGTCGCGTGTGGGCTTGGAGTTCGTAATATACCACCCCAGTCAAATACACACTGGTTTTTTTACCAATATAGCATGTAGACCAATACATCCTATGTAGCGAGACCTGGTCTATCGCAAAAGCGTGCAACCCCCGAAACTAAAAGATCAAACGGACCACACCCAGCAACCACTAGCTATTAGATCCACAGGTACATTTCCCAGAGAGTCCACGCAGCTGATATTGAATCCCAGTTGATCCGTGAACTATGAACTTTTAAACAAGACCAACAGTGCCTGGAGCTATGCTGATGACTACATACGCATAATGGATATCGCGCCCACACGGTCACCAGTACTGTTCATCCTGTTGTATGTATGTAAATATCCGTGCGCGGGATATCCCTGAGTACATTTTCTTGACCATCAATTGTTAATTGATTGTTTGTTAATTAGGCAGGAATATACCATTATGTCTGTGCTAATCCTATGTGTTACTGTATGTGTGTAAAGTATCCGAGCGCGGGATATCCCTGGGCTAATTTTGCCTGACTGTTAATAGTGTATTGATTACTGGTTAATTAGGCAGGAATATATTATTATGTCTTTGTTAATCCTGTATCAATAATTTTATGATATTTTTTTGTGATAATACATTGTTAGATTACTGAAGCTACCTTGTACCTTCTTAAAAATACATGTTATAATTATTGTCTTTTTGATTATGTATTTTCTTATTTACCACTTTCTTTAATCTTGCCCAACTTGATAAACTCTTTGAATTGCTCCCTAATTAAATTACTTAAATTACTTAAATTGTTGTATCTATTATACCTAAGTTGTATCTGTGAAGCAGCCCTTTGAAAATTCCTCGGATATCCCAAAAACCGTAATTTTTAACTTTTAATGTATAATTTTCCTCAATTCGTTTTTATATATATCTTTAAAGGCTCTCTAAAATTTTAATACTTCGAAGGGTCTCTCGGAGGAAGTTCCTATTAAAAATATTAAAGGGGCCTTTTCTGAGAGATTTATAGAAGGCTCTTTGAATTAACCTTTAAGTGATTAGTTTCTTTCAACTTAGTAGGGAATATCAAAACTTCGTAAGTTTTCAGAAATTTGTAAACGTGATCTCGGGGGAAGAAAGTTTTTTTTTTTGGAAAAAATTTTTTTCTCTCGAAGGAATTTCATAGGAAACTTTATATTTTTTAGGGAAACTTTATATTTTTATTTTTTATTTTATTAGCCTCTTAATTTCTTCTAGTTTATTAGGCTTATTGGAGCCTGTAAGCTTTATGCACTTATTGAGGGATTTTTTAAGGTGCTTCTACGGGATCCCAAGTCTTTTAGTTTACTGTTAATGCATAAATTATATATTATCTAATTTTTAACCTTCAATCCCTGACCCCGACAACTAATATAAAAGAGCCCCCTTAGAATATAGACCCCAACTATACAAGCGGAGCTGCTGATGTATACCACAATTTCAAACTGCTAGCCTTGAGTGATACGTTGATGTAAATAATGATCTTACAATCACATGTTATATGCCTTGAAAAGTCCCACCATATGGTCGGACGAAACGGCTGTCGGCAATAAACTCGTTATAATGTCATAATAGTTCCTTTGTTCTTTTTCACTAATATTTCTGCTCTGCGTATACGCATAGAGCTTAACTAGCTCCCGTCACATATTTGGTAGGTCAGACGTGATCATCGCGATTCACATACGACCTACTATACATCTTGCTTATATATATATATATATATATATATATATATATATATATATATATATATATATATATATATATATATATATTCATATATATATATGAATATATATATATATATATATATATATATGTATATATATACATATATATGTATATATATATATATATGTATATACAGATATATATATGTTTTTATATATATATATGTATATATATATATATATATATATATACACATATATATACATATATGTGTATATATATATATATATATATATATATGTGTGTGTGTGTGTATGTATATGTATATGTAAATGTATATATATATATGTATATGTATATATAAATGTATATACACGCTGGCCCGCACGGCTGGCGCGTCGGCTATGTATACCGGCATTTTATCTTTTCAAGAAGACCCCTCCACTCCAGTTCAAATATACCGCACGCCCTCTCAAGTCACATTCAGTACGTATCAAGGATGGGAGGCAGGGAGTTATTGTGGTGACTCATTTCTGACGCGTGAAAAATACCACCACCACCATCGGAATGCTCAAGGAACATAATCACTCGATTCCTTGGAAAAGTTACAACTGTTGTGTTGGAACATTAGTTTTGCCACAATGCTGCTATGGTCGCATTGGTTTTGAGGGCTTTCTAAAAGATCTGATGCAGGACTACCGCCAGGCGCTATCTGGCTGGGCCTGATAGTTTAATGTACTGGCAATTAACGTAACAAGGAATATAGGGGTGATTTCGGCTGAATGCGTCAACACGCTGCTTGATTGTCTTTATGCTCCCCGTTGTTACACGCATGACCCTCACTGTCCTATACTTCCCCCTCCAGTAAACATGCCCATCTCTTCTTTCTATGTAGGTCTGGATGAAATGCGAGTGCATAAATGTGTGGTTTTCAATACGAGGTACGTTCCTGCACTATCTCCTTACTACGGAGCTATGGGGGAAAAGCTATTGTGGTGACTCAATCTTAGTGTGTTTATAATTATAGTTCACTGCGACGTGCAGCTTCCACCTTACGCACGTGTCGTCAATCTCCCCCGAAAGTTAGCGTCAGCTTGCCTGAACCCTTGGGCGTGTATCTAACTTCTTCCCCTGACCCTTTGAACCCAATTATCTTTGATATTCGCCTGGCCACCCTATGTAACACTCTGTCACACGCACATAAACACACACACACGCACACACACACACACACACAATAGACAACCCCATCAATTACGTACGAGGGGTGGTTAACGTGCCCTGATGTTGGGTTTGAATAGTTTTCAGCAGCCAGTAAGTTAAAGACAATCGATAGTTACAACGATAAAGGCTGAACAGAGAACACATTATTTAACAAACTTTACAATAATTAGTACAAACTTAATGATAATTCTAAGTAACAGAAAATACATGAATTATATTGTTTTTTTTTTGTTCGACCCTCGAGAGCAACGATGAAGAGATTGGTTGGCGAGCTCACGCTAGAGCATCCTACATACAATTGACCATATGAGAAGCATGGTTTTCCCAGATGAAGACCAGCCACTTTAAGGGTTTGACCCTGGGCTTTGTTGATGGTAATCGTGAAGCTTAGTCTTATTGGAAACTGAAGTGGCTTGAACTCAAAGGGTAAGTCGGCTGGCAGCAACGTGATGCGAGGAATAAATACATCTTCTCTCCTACCAACTCCAGTCATGATTGTGGCTTTCATGACACGACACAGCATCTGCTTGAGTGCAAGTCGTGTGCCATTGCAGAGCTTTAATATTTTTTCTTCTGGAGAATCGGATCTTGCGGCCAGGCCGGGACATTTTGGGTGGCATATCGGCAATAACAATGACGATAAGCCGCCTGTCCTTTAGTAGTCGAACTAAATGTAAACAAATTGCTGCATAGTTAACGAAATAAATACAATGTTTGTTTATATTTTGTTTTTGTAGTTCTGTTTTCCGATCAGTTGTGTGTTTGTGTATGCAAAAATATCTGTACACACAATATATAATTATATATATATATATAATTAATTAAAAGTTGGTTAGAAGTGAAGTCAATGCAGACAGGCAGCCAGACAGAGAGATATTATAAGGGGTTATAGCTATTTATCTATCTAAAAAGACAGTGTAAGAAAGAGAGAGAAATGTCGTTTTATGAATATTATATATAATAAAGTACCAGTAATGTACTGGGATAATTGCTGACCTTGTGTCAAAAGTAGAAACAATTATACTCTTTTTTATTCAACTGTAAATAACATGTATATATATATACTTATATATACGTATAAAGAAATGCTGTAATAAAATGTACAAATTAATCTGTCTCTTATTTATGATGCTAACACTATATATATATATATATATACACTATATATATACACACACACACAGACAGCGAAGTCAATGTGCAGACAGCCAGACATTCAGAGACATATTATAAGGGTGCGACGTTATAGCTATGTATCTATCTAAAAAGACAGACTAAGAAAGAGAGAGGAATGTCGTATAAGCGACATGTGTTGACATTTGAACATTTTAAAGAAGTGAATATTTAAATAAACAATAAAATATCATTAATCTTTTAACGATATTTAGTAGACAAAAATACACTCATTTCTTACTTGGAAAAAGTTACATCTATGGTGCAAATTTGGCGGCCTTTGGTCCAGCCGTTTGGCGAAAGGTTTGTTACATACATACATGTCACTATGTGTGTATGTATTGGTGTGTGTCTGTGTCTGTGTGACGGTAGCTTTCAGAGAGCAATACCAAATATCATCCCGGAGCATATCAATGAATCGAAACAATAAAAGTAAGCTTTATTTCTTCTTCATATTTTTTCTGGGTTTTTTTTTTTCTTTTCAACTTCTAGCTGTCTGATTAAGTCATAACTATTGCATAGCTGTTATCACCGAAATATATATAACAGCGATGTATAAATGAAGTCAATTATAACATTTTAATAAAATCCGTAGTAAACAGACCCATTCGTGTACTTCCTCGAGTGGTGATACACTAACCATACCATAATTTATTATGTATATATATATATATATATATATATATATATATATATATTATATATATTATATATAAATATAATAATATATATATATATATATATAGAGAGAGAGAGAGAGGGAGAGACAGAGAGAGAGAGAGAAAGAGAGAGCCAAATGGAAGAGAGAGAGAGAGGTGTGAAAGTAGAGAATCAAAAGTGATCTCGGCAGTTTCCATATATACATGTGTGTGTTTGTGTGTGTTTTTGTTAACATTATACTACTTTTTTCTCATGTTTAGAAATCTGATGGTTACTATGCTTTAACTAAGTATATCGAATTAGATTTTTGCTTGACTTGATTCCTTCATAAATGTATCACATTCGAGAGGCCGTTTGATTGATATAGCCGAGTAGTGATTCCTAGTTCTATTAATTTCATTTCACAAAGCCTATTGCAATGGCAGTAACGTCAATATATCTGATTTTCTCTTTGCAATAACATTCCTAAAGTTGTACCACAATAAGAATAACATTTTTCCGTTTTTCCTCAAATATAAGTATTTCAGCAAACACCCTAGTGCATATATTATGTGAATATTTACACTATTCAGTTTATATGACCTGTGTTCGCAGTTTCTGCAATTGTCAACTGTGCCACTACCTTTCATTTATTAGTTAGCATTTCTGACTGGCTGTTGTACGAATTATATTCATACAGATGTATTTACATATCCAGAATTCAATATCTTTCCCCAAACGGATTAGGTTCCAGAGTTCTCATATCCTGCTCCTTGTACATGCGTTTTTGAATAATTCAGCATGAAGTTGTTTCGAAATGACATTGTTTCTTTAGTTTATTTTCATATTGTTGTAACTGTTGGATTATGGGGTTTTGGCTGCGTTTTAATATTTCATTGGGTGGTTGGAAATGCAAACGTGCGTATGCATATTTGATAACATGCATGTATGCATACATTGCATCTGAGTCAGTATACACTATTTTTACACGCATGCAGCATTGGAATATTCATTAGAAATCTAAAATGTGTGAATTGTTTCTCTTTAAGATTCCAAAAATTCGAACACTAAAATCTAATGTAATATTTAATTCTTAGTGTGCATCAGAAGGAAGAACCAGAATCCTGTTATTATTCTCTATCTTTGTTAAAAAGTTTTCATTCAGAAAAATGCATTCGTTTGGTTATTTTTCGACTGTGAATTGTATTGTATACACTGAAATATATTTAACGCATTTATTTCACCTCGCGTAATTTTTCTAGGAATTTATTCAGACAATATTTTTTTATAAATTTATTCTTAACAAAAATTAGTATTTAAGTTTCCAAAATATTCTTTAGTTATATATATATATATATATATATATATATATATATATTTAAACATTATTTCATGCATTTCACTATTAGTGTTTAGTCACATATATATATTTGTGTGTGCGTGTGTGTGTGTGTGTGTGTGTGTGTGTGTGTGTGTGTGTGTGTGTGTGTGTGTGTGTGTGTGTGTGTGTGTGTGTGTGTGTGTGTGTGTGTGTGTGTGTGTGTGTGTGCGCGTGCGTGTGTGTGTGTGTGTATGTGTGCCTGTCTCTGTGTGTTGTTTGTGTTTGTGTATCTGTTTTTGAAACTGAGATTCCAATTAATTTCCGCCATATCCTTAAACTCAAATATTGTTATTACAAAAGAATTTTCCTCGAAGATGGAATGCTAAATGAGATTTTTATAGCCAGACTTCTGTCTAAATATTAAATGAAAATGTAATGTTTAATGCAATATATTCTGGAAATTCCATCACATTATTACAGTTCTAAATATATTTTAGCAAAATACTAGTTGCAGCATAAGAGATATTGTAGAAGCTCTCAATATCCACGAAAACAAAGATGATTTGTAATTAACTCATACCAAGAAAATATGTACAAATATCTGTCAATGGCCGACGTATTCTATGGGCAGGTCACTTGTCCCAAAGACACTCTAACAGTATTCTGGAAAAAAAGGGTATGATTCCATGGCAGTTTGACAGAAAGAGAATTGTGATAGTTTAAATTGGTAGTCTATCGTACAATATTTCTTGAATAAAGATTTGATTGACGATGGTTAAATAATCGGAATGGTGGTATGCTAGTGTCCATTCAGTAGTAGCCAGAGTATTACAAGCTCAAGATACCGTTCTAATACTGGTATTACAGTTATGAATCAAAGCCAGGTGTTTGCATACATTTCGAACAATCAAGAAACGAACATTTTTCATTTTCTTTTTTCGTTTAGCTGCGTCCCTTATATGTTCTTGTCCCCGTTGTGCTCATTCATATATATATATATATATATATATATATATATATACTAGCCACCTCATGACCGCCGACCCTGTCTGTACTGTGCTCAAATATATTCATAAGCATTTGTTGTCATCTATCGTAATGCCCATTTTCCTTAAAATAACATGTTAAAAGGTATCTACGTATTTTATGGTAAAATTTTAAATAATTATTTAGTATATCAAAATACAGAACGTAATAAAGAATATAATACATAAATATATTCTATGAAAGTTATAAAACATTGTCAGAACTTCAGTGTATGTAATATAATTTAACTTTTTTCTTTGGACAATATATGACGAGTTTATGAGGGCTTCTAATTCTCACTCATGTGAGAAACAGCTCTTTACTTGATGGTGTCCGAAGACCTGCTGTGTTTGTCATTGGCACTGTCATTAGCAGAAGAAGAAGAAGAAGAAGAAATGTACAATATAAATGGCAATAAATCCGACGAACAAAACATACAACATAGATCCAACATTCTTACCTTTAAAAAACAGGATCTACTTTCAACTGTACAGATTACCAAACAGAAGCAAATTTCACCATAGCTGGGATAAAACATTACATGATGCTAAAACACTATACTAAGAGAGGTTTACAATTCCAGAGTAAACTCGCAGAGGGCCTACATAAACTCATATAACGCACCAAGAATGGAGATATCACGTGCTTCCCCACATACAAGTCTGGCAGAATGTCGATAAATAGCCTGCCAAATTATATCCATGCAATGCATCCCCTCACCATCAACACGAGAGAAAAATACAGCAAGCTCATGGGGAGAGGGATTCTGTGTTTGAAGAGAAATGTGCCCTACTTGTTCAATTCCAGAGAGATAAAGAAACATGAACAGCACTTCATCCAACGTATGCAGGTCTCTGGTTAAAACGGTGTACAAAGGGGTACAGAGATGCCATGGCTGAATTTAAATCTATTACGGAGATTATGAATGGATTTGCCCACTGTAGAGGAGCAAATCTAGGAATAGCATATAGGGAAGGACAGCTCATGTTTTGACAGACAAAAGTACCAGAGTGTATGTCCATCGAATCTACAGCTAGAAGAAAACTAGCTTATCGCTGTAGACAAAATGAATCTAAGGAGTAAAGTAGGAGAAAATCCAGGAGTTCCAATAAAATCCCGGATCAGTAGGACAAACCCCTGTAGGAAAGCAACTTACATGGATAGAAAATGTATAGTCTATATGGTAAATTGCAAAACTAGAAATGTAGACATTGCGATACAGAAGGACGGTGCAGGAAGAAATCAGCGACATAAAAAGTCAGTAACATTGGAGAGAGATTAAAGCACATTGTTGAGGAGTTAATATGTAGAATAAATTCTAAACCAGCACGCCAAACTGGACCACGAGGGTTGAATAGATAACATAGAAATAAGATCCTATGCATACATAGAACCTGAGGTTACACATATAATCGAAAATTTACCTCGTGTGAATAGAAAAATAAGAGTGGAAAAAGTAACAGTCCATAATTGAAGTCAGAATACGGTAAACAAAAGTAGGGAAAGATACAAACCACCACACAGGCAAAAAAACGCACAATAGAAATGACAAACAAAACGACACGCACTCTGGCGAAGGGACAGGCGCAGGCACAAATCATGTATAATGAACCCCAAAATAAACGACAAGATTTAGTAACATTTTAGACCAAAAAGAGGAGGAACCAAAGAGAACAGATAATCGTTCGGTGGCGGTGGTGGTGGTGGGGTGCTTGGGGTGGTGATACAGAATATGTGAGGAAATAACCAATAATCTAGTAATAAAAATAAAGAGGAAAAATGAAAATCATAAAGTGCGAGTATTTTTTATTGGCAATCCCTGCAACAAGACCATACCCGAAGATAACGATAGAATAATATATATATATATATATATATATATATATATATATATATATATATATATATATATAGAGAGAGAGAGAGAAAGCGAGAGAGCGAGAGGTAGAGAGAGAGAGAGAGAGAGAAAAGGAGTGAAAGAGAGAGGGAGAGAGTGATGTTATTGAGAAAGATATCGTTCTATGATTTTTCTTTATTATTGCACAATCATTTTCATCAGAAATAAATAAATCAAATGATTAAAAAAAAATACGCATTTATGGCGATCGTAGTAATGATGAAAACAACAACAGCAACAACGACAATAACAATAACAACAACAACAACAAGAGTAGCAGCAGCAACAACATTAATAATAAAATAGTAATAATAATAATAATGATAATGATAATGCTTGAGAGCAGTTGTTATCCATGTAAAATCCCGATTAAGTTGAAAGTGTCGAAGCATGAGTAGCGAAATATAGATTAAGAAATGAATCTAGATTAAGATCTTCAAAGCAGCACACGTAAGTTGCAATAAGAAGATAAGCTAATTTCCAACAAATACCTTGATGGAATATAGTACTGAAATCGTAAAAGCAATCATTGAAAATTCTCAAATGAGATCAAAAGCAAAAATTGCGTACAGATAAAATATGCCGAGCGTAGGGTTAGGTAATATAAGAGTGGAAGTGGAAAGAAAAAAATGAAAGACGAATGAGATAGAATGACTTCAATGTAACTTTGCTATTTCTTTTGCTCAATTTTTCAAAAGGGCAGCAGAATTTAATAGGGCTTTATTCTTGTAGCAGGAGTAAAATTGATATGGCTCACAAACAAACTAACACAAGTATAAACATTGTGTCAGACACGTACATACTGTCACATACACTATATCTCCCATGGTGTATACACACACAAACACACGCAAACAAACTCAAACACACACACACACGCATACACACATGCACACGTTTTCCCGGGTAACTTCATAAACAGAGAGGTAGAGAGAGAGAGTAAGATAGAGAGAAAGGGACAGTGGTTCTGCGGGAGTAGATTGAAAGAGAGACATAGAGAGAGGGAGAGGCAGAATGTAAGAGAGAGAGCGAGAGAGAGCTAGTGGTGTTGGTGTGTGTATATATATATATATATATATATATGTATATATATGAGTGTATGTATGTATATATATATATATATATGTGTGTGTGTGTGTGTGTGTGTGTGTGTGTGTGTGTGTGTGTGTGTCTATGATCAGTGTATATCGATCATAGACACCCACATATATATATATATATATATACACACATACATGCATATATATATATGTTTACACACACACATTTATATATATAAATACACACACGTATATATATGGGTCTTCCTTTCACATTATATACATGTATGTGTATATTTTAATTATCTAAAAATTATTTATAAGTGAACATGATTTTAAAAAAATATATTTTGAACTGAACGTGACCCAACGGGTCACGGGTGGTGGTCTAGTATATATATATATATATATATATATATATATATATATATATATATATATATATATATATATATATATATATATATATATATATGGTGGTCTAGTATATATATGTAATTTTATTATTATTACTATATATATATATATATATATATACACAGTGGCGTACTGGGTCTAAAAATATTGGTTGCCAGATGAAGGGGGCCCACCTACATATAGAATACTATCATTTAATTTTTATAATGAATAAATAACATTTTCGAAAAGTACATCAGTAAAAACAAAACAGTGCAATGAGATTTTTTGCGGAAGAATATCTTACCTTCTCCAATAAAAATTATTATGTATTTTGCGAAATCCAGAGACTTTCAATAATGACCTGAAGTCGACCCTAAATATTAATAATTGTTTCTACTTTTGGCACAATGCCAGCAATTAATCCAGTGAATTACTGGTACTTTGTTTTATCGACCCCGGAAGGATGAAAGGCAAAGTTAACCTTGGCGGGATTTGAACTCAGACCATAAAGGGACGTAACTGTGCTGCAAAGCATGACGTCCGACACTGCCGATACTGCCAATCCACCGCCCTCTCTCGGAAAGGCATTAACGACACCACACCTTTTTAACTTTGATTTTGAAAGTAAGTTTATAATTATCAATTTTCATGATAGTGTTGTAACTGTTTCTCTGGCCTACTTGGAGGAATCATAGACGGTGGTGATCCACGTCAGAAGATCGATCCTAGTCGGTAGTAGGTTTTCCAGTAAACCTTTCTGGGTTTTTTTTCTATTGCCTGTAAAATAAACACTGAAAAAGGATGCATGTCTTTTTTGACCAGGATTGAACCCAAGCCAATGATCTCCACCGTCTATAGTACCTAGCGCTAGGCGACAGAGACAACTACGAAAATCTTATGAAAATTCATACTTTTAAACGTACTTTCAAAATTTTCAAAACAAAGTGTTGTGGTGTCGTTCATGTCTTTTTAATGTTATTGTTCCTACTTAAGGTCGACTTCTAAATCATTTGGGTGTTCCATAAACTACATCCTCGTTTTCTTTCTCATCTATCTAGACTATATCTGAACCTCTAATTCATGTTTCATTTCTATTCCACCTCATTTCTACCCCCCCTCCTCTGTGATATTTGAATCTACTATGATTTGGGCTTACCTTGTTCCTCTATATATGTTTATGCATGTCAGTTAGATTCAAACTTACAATGATTGGCATTATATATAGATATATATACAGTTGCGGACTAGCTCTAAAAATAATTGGCTGTGAGATGAAGGGGCCCCATATACATATAGAATCATTTAATTTTTATAATGAATAAATAACATTTTCAAAAAATACATAAGTGGAAAGAAAACAGTGCACTCAAATTTTTGCGGAAAAATATCTTACATTCTCCAATAAAAAAATATGTTTTTTGCGAAATCCAAAGACTTTCAATAATGACCTTTGGGCTTTCACACTCACTCAATATATATATATATATATATATAAATATATATATATATATATATATATATATATATATTTCGTTTCTGAATTTGTTTAGCAAGATTCTTTATCTGAAATCGTGTGTTGAAACCGATATTGTTATACTTTGGGAGGGTCATGTTGCCAATAAGAAACACACGCACCAGTTGCTTTCACTTCAATTTATTATATATTTATAAATTTATAAATTTACAAATCTACAAACTTATAAATTTCTGGTTGGTTGGTTGGTTCCACAACCAGATAGTTGTTTATATATAGTCATAGTCCTTTCGTCACACACTCTGTGACCTCTTCAGTGACTGGGGATTCCTTTCTTTGTTTCTGTGCCTTTCCGTTCTTCTGTCCTACGCCATTTTGTTTCTGTGTGTGTGTTGTGTGCTCAGTTTGCGCATGCGCCACATCCGGGTGTCTGTGTGTGTTTGTGTTCATTTATCTATTTGTTTATTTATTTATGTATTTATTTACATGTTGTTGGTTGGTTGTTTCTTCTATGTGTGTGTGTGTTTTCATTTTGTCCTTAATTGTAAGTTGTGATGTTGCTGTTCCACTCATATTTTCTATTTAATTTTGGTTGTAATTATTTCATGCTTACTGCCTCTGTAATTTGCCTAAACATTGCATCTTTTCTGTATATAAAAAATATATATAAAATATATATATAAAAAAAAAAAAATAAATAATGACATAAATGGGACCTGCCCCTTGTATAGGAGCAAATTTTGGAATAGAATAGAAAGAACTAGGAACAAGGCCAATAGAATAAACTCATGGTATGATAGCAATAAATACCAGAGTGTAATGTTCATCAATACAACCCCTAGAGGCGAACTAGCCTACAAATTTAGAAGGCCCCTAAATAAACATAAACTCAATATTAAGATAGTAGAAAGACCAGGTACCTCCGTAAAAACACTTATTAGCAAGACATACCCGTTCCAAAGACCCTCATGTATAGATAAGAAATGTATAACCTGTAAAATAAGCCCCCATATTAACTGTAAAACTAGAAATGTCGTGTATAGCATAAGATGTACTGAAGGACAATGTAGAAACAAAAATATAGTGTACATAGGTCAGACAGCTCGTAGTATAGGGGAACGAATAAATGAACACTGGCGAGACCTTCAAGATAATAAAGAATCATCTGTGCTCTACCAACATGCTAAGATAGAACACAAGAGTAAATTAGAGAACATAGAAATAAAAATAGAATCCACACACAGAAAAGATGCAATGTTTAGGCAAATTACAGAGGCAGTAAGCATGAAAGAATTACAACCAAAATTAAATAGAAAATATGAGTGGAACAGCAACATCACAACTTACAATTAAGGACAAAATGAAAACACACACACACATAGAAGAAACAACCAACCAACAACATGTAAATAAATAAATAAATAAACAAATAGATAAATGAACACAAACACACACAGACACCCGGATGTGGCGCTTGCGCAAACTGAGCACACAACACACACACAGAAACAAAATGGCGTAGGACAGAAGAAAGGAAAGGCACAGAAACAAAGAAAGGAATCCCCAGTCACTGAAGAGGTCACAGAGTGTGTGAGGAAAGGACTATGACTATATATAAACAACTATCTGGTTGTGGAACCAACCAACCAGAAATTTATAAGTTTGTAGATTTGTAAATTTATAAATTTTTAAATATATAATAAATTGAAGTGAAACAACTGGTGCGTGTGTTTCTTATTGGCAACATGACCCTCCCAAAGTATAACTATATATATATATATATATATATATATATATATATATATATATATATATATATATATATATATATATATATATATATGTGTGTGTGTGTGTGGGTGTGTGTATGTGTGTGTGTGTCTATATATGTATGTTTGCATGCATGAATGAATACACTAAACTTTAGACTTAGTAGAATGTACAACAATTGATTCCAGCTATTCGCACTATCGTATACTTTGGTTTCTAGTAATTCCCCGGGGAATAGGTTGACCAAATGCTTTGCTTAATTGTTTTTTTTTATCTTTTTTTAATTTTATTCTTTCTCTTAGATATCAAATATTTTTTGAAAGCGAAGCATTGGCCTCTAAAATAATTGTTTCTACTTTTGGCACGAATCCAGCAATTATAGCAGTGTATTACTGGTACTTTATTTTATCGGCCCCGTAAGGATGAAAGGCAAAGTTAACCTCGACGGGATTTGAACTCAGACCATAAAGAGCCGTAACTATTTGCTGCAAAGCATGGCGGCCAACCCTCTACTGCTATTGCCAATCCATCGCCCTAAAATAATACAGTGAGCACTTGCAATGCTTACCGTGGGCCCCCTGAGTCCCACTTGCCATTGGGCAACCTGGCAACCTGACCAGTTCGCCACTGTATATATATATATATATATATATATATATATATATATATATATGCGTGTATATATGTTTGTATGCGATAAGTAATCGGAAACAAGTAAGCAAACGATACAGTATGATGTAGAAATATATTAGTTTAACACTTGATATAATAACAAAAGACATTTTAAGTTTAGGACGCTTGTCCTTCATTTGGAGATGAGAAAAACAAATGAAATGGAGGTACAGAGAATATATAGATGAAGGAACGCAAACAATTTTGCGTGAGGAAAAGCATGTTGGTACAGTCAAACATTTTGGGATAATAGTAGTCAGTTGTTATCTTATATATTTAGAAGGGAGATAACCCTTGTATATTTTGAGTGGAAATTTGTGTGTAAATGCGTGTTTAGAGATATATTTATGTTTGTGAAATACTGCGTACACACACATACATATAAATATATATATATATATATATATATACATAAATGCAGAAACAGTCGCATGGGGCTGCTGAGAAAGGGAAGCAGTAGGGAATATAGGGGTTGCCTTGTTTCATTTCGAGCGTGGAGGAGGATAAGGCTAGAAAGTGGTGGTGTAGAGATGGAGGAAATATTGGAAAACATTCAACACCGATTGTGTCCCAACCTGAGCAATGGGTGCCATGCGAATACAGCCGCGGGCGCAGGAGATACAAGCGCACATGCACTGTTAATTGAGAGCCACGAGTGTTGTATGTTGTGGCTGAGTTATGGCTGAGGGCGTACTTACGCTCTCATGCATCGAAATGAGTAGGGGGTGGAATATACAGTGAGTGGTATAGATGGTATTATAATGATGGTGGTTGAAAATGTTTACGTATATGATGTAAATGTATATTTGCATCAATATGTTGTGTGAATGTAAAATTCCTTCTTGTATATGGTGTCAGCGCTGGATACGACAGACTGGATATGCATGTGTGTGAATATGTTTAGAGTAATATGTGTTGTGAATGTGAGTATGTGAATTAGTGTGTTTGTGGGTTATCCTTTTACGTGTGTTTCTGTATGGTTTTGTGGGTTGTCCATTTATCCTTGTTTCAGTGTGCGTGTGTGTTGATTCTTGCTTGTGTGTGGGTGCGTGGCTGTGAGAGAGGGAGAGGGGGGGGTCAAGGAAAAAGGGAGGTTAAAGAAAATGTGGAGAAATTTTGAGGTCACTCGGGAAAGTAATTCCACTCGGTCGTGGTAAGAGTGGCAGGGGATACATGGTGTTAAATGATGCCTGAGACAGGGAGATGTTGTGTAAAGTGGTTAAGGGATCGCAAATGATGGGCAACAGGTGTTACAATCCAAGGTGTATGTCCATCGGGAGTTCTGTCAATCGGTGGTCTGTTTGTCCGAGTTATATGGATGTGCAAAAGGAAATCAGGGCTCATAAGACATCTGTAAAGATGCAGGCGAAGGAATGGTAAATGTGAAATGAATATTTTTTATCTGTGAGGGTTGTGAGGTTGGTCATGTAGGCACTGGTATTACGGCGATGGTGTGAGCAGTAACGGCAGCCTAGTGAAGTCCTGGGGTAGGTGGGAAGGACCTATTCAAAAGAAGGTCACAGAGATTATGGCCGTGATTAAGAATGATAAAGCGTTTCTTAAAAATGAAACGAGAGTTGACGGGTACAGAAACGATGATTCGAAAGCAAAGATGGATACGACGCAGCTGCTATAAAGCAGAGCGATAGCAGTTGAAGATAGAGGGTTGCAGTGGGATAAATTTCGTATGTGCAGGTAAGGGCAGCTGGATCAAATTGGAGGTTATTTCCACACTGGATGAAGCGAAAAACTATGTGTTGTGAATGGATCTCAAAATCGTAATCCTAGATGCATAGCCGACGAAGAGGGAGGAATTTGGAGTAGGCTATGAAGAGTTTGATGGGGGTGAGGTGGGATTAGTTGAAATCGCAGGAGGAATTGTTGCCAGTGGATTTGATGGTAGAGAGGTTATGCTTAGTGTAGTCCAGAGAGAGAGAGAGAGAGAGAGAGAGAGAGAGAGAGAGAGAGAGAGAGAGAGAGAGAGAGAGAGAGAGAGAGAGAGAGAGAGAGAGAGAGAGAGAGAGAGAGAGAGAGAGAGAGAGAGAGATAGTATGTGTGTGTGTGTGTGTGTGTGTGTGTGTGATGTCAAGAAATTGGACGGACGAATTCGAGGCGGAAATTAGCAACAGAATGAAATGTGTGAACGAATGAAATAAATTAGATGAGCTAATCCGTGGATCGAGATGGCAACGATTCAGTCGGTTATAAAACGACCGTACTCAGGGACCTACCGGTAAATCTCTCCGGAAAATGAAAAACAATAAAGTGTAAGCAGCATCGCAGTCAGTTAGGGAAGAGTGGAAATATGACGGTAGAGTGTACGACGTAAATTTAAAAATAGTTGGAAGGACCAGCGTCCGTCATTGTGAGGAATGCTTCTGCAGAGTGAGTTTATTACCAGGATGAAGAGAAGGTGACATGTGCCAGGAGAGAAGGAGACGGAGTTGAAAAGGAGAAGATTAGGATTGGTGTTTTGCATGAAATCGGCGATTAAGGGGGAAAGGGGGTGTTTAGGTATTTTGAGATTATTTTAGTGGGGAAGTTCCAGAGGGAATCAATGGAACAGACAGGATTTTTGTGTTTATCTTCGGGAGCAAGTAGATGGTGAGTGTACGGTGGGTGCTTACTATAAAATCTGGTGCAGTGGAGTTTGGAGACAGGAAGAAACTAGCTGGTGGATAGAGTTGGACACGGGCTCTTGGTATTCTGAGGTGGAGTCAGGAGAGACGGAGCTAGAAAATAGGGTTTTGTACATTTAACTGAGGGCCTTAGGCATGTATATATCAGCGCGCAATACCAGCATGGCGCCACCTTTACCGGCGGCATCAGTGACAATGTCATTTCGGCAGCCCGAGTGAAAATTGAAGCGCCTCACTGTGTGTCGGCACGTATCTACGGTGGAGTCAATTTTGGGGGAACACTCTGCATATATATATATATATATATATATATAGTGAAAGAGTGAAGAATAACATGGTGAGCTGTACAAATAGGGTTTTATTTACAGTATTAACAATTGTTTCATTGACCAGGTGTGTCTAAAGGCCGCCGATCACTCGATGTATCGTGATGATATGATCAGAGACATACACTGTATTTAAGGTCGAGTGACGCAGCTTCGAGTGATCAGTGGCCTTTAGACTTACCTGATCAATGAAACAATTGTTAATACTGTAAATAAAACCCTTTTTGTACAGCCGACCATGTTATTCTTAACTCCTTCACTACTATTACTCCAAGAATAACCTGCATAGGAATTCTCGCAAACTCCCTAAGGGAACCTCTTGTTGAGTCAAACAACGCCGTACGTTAAAGCTATCCATAATACAGAGCAGTCAGAACCTCTAACTGGATTACCTAGAACGATAACTTGCTATCCCATATATATATACATATATATATATATATATATATATATATATATATATATATATATATATATATTTATATATATATATATATATATATATATATATATTTATATATACATATTTATATATTTATATATATATATTTATATATATATATATATATATTTATATATATATATTTATATATATATATTTATATATATATATATATATATATATACATATATATATATATATATATATATATATATATATATATATATATATATATATATATATATATATATATATATATTTATATATATATATATATTCAGTGTTGTCTACCTCTGGTTGTAGGATCCGTACCGTAGATAGAACTCAATGTAATCCGATGGCGAGTAATCCAGTGAAATCCATAGAGAAGTACTGTGTTCCGCTGAGTTAATTCTTTAGATACAGTCATATATTAGGTATTAAATTAACAATGAAAATAAAAACAACAAAGTCAAGTTACTTTACCTATTCATATCGTTGTTTTGCGTTCGTATCGGAGAGTCGATGATATTGACATAATGTCTGAACTATAGGAGTTATATTACTGTATACTTTGAGACCTCATATATAGGGTCGATCAGACCACCGTCTCCTTCGAAAACAATTTAGTTAGAATCTTTATTGGTTGTATATAAACAAAACAGATATAAAAATAGATATACCATATAAATACATGTTCAACATTGCCCCTTAGACCGATATTATCTGTGGGAGAAGAATAGTAGGATTCCATGCACAAATGTCATATAAGATCGCTAGGTCGGTGAATAGCAGTGCAAAGACAATGAATAAGAAGATGAATAGAAGAATAGATAGGAAGAGATGGAAGAGGTGGTAATAGCAGAGGTAAAGTATAAGATGAAGATGAAGATGATGAAGAAGTAGAAGAATGGGAAGAAGAGGAGGAAGAAGGAAAATACATAGAAGAAGGAGAGGTACAGAAGAAAGAGGAGACATAGAGGGAGTATGTATAGAGGAAAAAGAGAGCTAAGAAGATCATCATTGTATAGGTTAACTTTCATCCTTACAGGGTCGATAAAATAAAGTACCAGTAATGTACTGGGTAATTTCTGGCCTTGTGCCAAAAGTAGAAACAATTATTATATAGGTATAATAAATCTTCAATGAGAAGATCCCTTAATAGATGGATGTTAAGTACCAGGTTGATAATTAGTAAAGAATAAAAAATAAAAAAAGTAAAATAGACTAAGCTAATACAATAGACTTTCATTTGGGTCTTCTTTTCGGTATAGTGAAAACATTTGGTTAGTGGAAAAACTTGTAATTGCTGTATTGTTAACCTGAGAAATAGGTAATTAATAATTGTTTCTACGTTAGGCACAAGGCCAGCAATTACCCAGTGCATTACTGGTACTTTATTTTATCGACCCCGTAAGGATGAAAGGCAAAGTTAACCTTGGCGGGATTTGAACTCAGAATGGCAAGGGCCGTAACTCTATACGTCAAAGCATGGCGTCCGACCCTCTACCGATACTGCCAATTCACCACCCTTAATAGGTAATTAATAATATCTAACAATAAATAATCAATAATATATTATTTTTCAACATTTGGCACAAGCCCAGCAATTATCCCATGTGATTTAATTGTACTTTATTTTATCGACCATGTAAGGTTGAAAAGCTAAGTTAACTTCCGCGGGACTTGGGCTAAGATCGTAAAGGGTCGTAACTCTATGCTGCAAAGCATGGCGGCCGACCCTCTACCGATACTGCCAATAATAGCTAATTTGGAAGGCGTAACTTGCGTCCCACACAGGGTTAAATGTGTATATACAAATACATAGACAACACATACACTCACAGTTATATATATATATATATATATATATATATATATATACATACTTACACATAGACATATATACGTATATATATATATATATATATATATAGATATATATATATATATATATACGTATATATGTCTATGTGTATGTATGTATATATATATGACCATAGGTTATTCACGTAGATAGATCCCTTTTGAGGCATAAGTCCGGGCAAGTGTGTTTTTGGAAGACCTGCACGTACCAGTCTTTCCTCTCCATGCCAACGGTGCTGTCCAAGGGAATAGCAATGGCTGATGCAGCCTGGCACCAGTCACGTTGGCGCTTATTTCTACAGCAGAGTGAAACGGACCAACGCGAAA
>OZ024742.1:82882596-82952596 GCA_964016885.1 Eledone cirrhosa
TGAGTTGGAGCAGCAGGTGTAGACTAGTATAATCTCAACAGGCAACCGATTTCGTGTAACTTGCGTCTGCTTTTAATAAGATGTCTAAATCTATTGTTTACTATGGACTCTTTGCGCCGTAGTTTTCCCATGATTCATTCACTGATATCAGTGTTACTATTGATATTTTGGTCGTGTAATTTTACAGGGCGTGATTTCTTTTAATACTAAAAGCATTCATGTAGATCTGCTTCCTGTAACGTGTATGCAGCTTATAGCAAATTATTCCAAAGTCTGATGCTTGCCATTTGTTACACATTACTCTGAATACAATATGCCACTGTATGCACATTTTTTATTCCACGGGGAATTAATATGCACATGTTGTTTGCCGCTTGACGATTTGCAAATATGTCTACCCTCTAGGTGTATGTTGAGCCCTTCCCTTGGTGTCACTACCCAAAATTCAACAATATATCTGTCATATAAAAGACGTTCTGAAAGATGAATCTCATACGCATAAGGTGAAGCTGTAAACCAATATTTTTGTTTCATTGATCTTGCTTTATTCGGATTTTTCCCATTTTCTTTATAATTTGTATTTTACAGGCTTCCACCAAACAGTCCTAGCCACATATTTCCCAAGTTATTCGATTTTATACTTACAAACGCACAAACTGTACCATTTCAAAAGATATCATTAATATAGATAGGGTGGTGGATTGGCAGTGTCGATAGCGGTCGGACGCAGCATAGAGATACGGCCCTGTACTGTCTGAGTTCAGATCCCGCCGAGGTTAACTTTGCCTTTCATCCTTACGGGGTTCGATAAATTAAAAGCATCAGTAATGCACTGGGGTAATTGCTGGCCTTGTGTCAACATTAGGAACAATTATTAATATAGATAACAACATGACTAATATTTACGTATAACTAGCTCAATTAAAACTTACAAAACATGAATAATCCATTGTTTTTTTACGCGACTTGCAATCTGGCTTTCAATATATACTTTTTCATTACAGTGCTTTTTATTATTGTCACTGAAACCCGACTCCTACTAACGTGTGATAAAGTACACATAAATAATATGTCAACCCAATGTACTAGAGAAATTCCTTTGCCCAAGTAGCCAGGTTGTGGAATTAAACCCGTACAATGAAATTCAACTTAAATAAAAGACTCAGCCTTCGCTATTTATACACACGCATGCATGGGCACATGCATATACACAAACACAAAAAACATACACACAGACGTACGCACACACACAGACACACACAGAGACACACACACAAACGCAAACACACGCACACACACACACACACAGACACGCAGGCAGACACAGACACACACAGACACAAACACATACGTACACACACACACACACACACACACGGATACACATACACACATACATACACACACACACACACACACACACACACACACACACACACATATATATATATATATATATATATATATATATATATATATATGTACATTATGCAAACCCAAATATGAAAAACAGTGGTACCACACATGGAAAGCCAAGGATTTGAGTGAAAATCAATCAAATGTAAAACTAGAGGAATACGCTTAAGAAATCCTATACAGTAGGAACATTCCATTGATAATAAAATGCTTTTATTTTCAGTGGAGAAGTGTTTCGACAGAGGCAAACATTTTGGTTAGTTGCAAGCTTGTATAAAATGGAGGATAAAATAAGAGTTTGGAGAGAGAATAGATTGGTGTAAAAACCAAAGGGGATTTTGGTCGGGATTAAATTTGACGGGACTGCAGGAGTGTATGTTTTATGCATGACGTTCTTAATGCATTAGTGACGGCAGAACAACTTAATATATCTGTGGTCCTTGCATGGGTTGTATATCTGTCTTCGACGCATGTGTCACGATATAGCCATGAGTGTCTTGTTATATGTTTGTATCAGTGGTGTGTGTTTACTATCTGTGTACGATTGAAGTGCAGCGTGTGAGTGTATCTATCTCTTTAAATTATGTGTATCGAAAGTGTGTGAGGAACCCCCCCCCCCCCCCACCCTCTACCAATAATTATATATTTCTCCCCAACAACAAGCCAAAGCACACGTCTATTTGTTTCTGCGCTATAATTGATGTACATGTTACATTTATCATATATCAAAGATTTTTATAACTTGGTTGATATTCGATAATATAAAATGTTAACCTTCACAGTGATTTTTTGTTTTTTCATGCTATAACTTTTTGTCCACATATCATCATTTGCCAATTGCTGTCGTGTGTATTCAGAGATAGATTTCATAGATTGATTTTGATATAATCGATATAAATAAAAGTAGAATCGTGTCCGTCCGTGTGTCAGTCTGCTCGTGAGATGAATGAGTTAAAAACGAATTGGGATGGTGAAAATTATACGGCGAAAAAAAAATCACGATGCTTTGTGTGACTATATTTGGCACTTCGGAGCTTGGGTGCCGCACTATGGCACTACAGAACTAGGGTGGCACACTATGGAACTAGGGAGCTTCAGTGACACAGTATGGAAATATGGAACTAGGGTGACCCCCTATGGCAATGGAGAGATAGTGTGGGAAAATAGGGGACTTTGAGGTTAGGGTGGGTACCACAATACGGCACAGCGGAGGTTCGGGGTTCACTAAAAATAAGAAAGTTTGGTGCCGGATTAAAAATAATAAGTTTGAGAGCCAGATTAAAAACACAAATGATCGGTGCCGGATGGAAAGAGTAAGTTTAAGTCCCGGATTACAAACATTAATGATCAGTGCAGGATAAAAAATAAAAAAAGGTCAAGTGCGGATTAAAATTAATGAGAAGTACTGGATTAAAAATAACAAGGGTATGTGCCGGATTAAAATCAATACGGATTAGTAGAGAATTAAAATTAATAAGGATTAGTCCCGGATTAAAAATAATAAATATAAGTCCCGGATTAAAACACTAATGATCAGTGCAGGATTAAAACTCATAAGGATAAATGCCGGATTAAAAATTGTTCATTTAAGTGCCGGATTATAATTAAAAAGGACAAGTGCCGGATAAGCATGGAATTATGGATCTCAGGTGGCCCCGTATGGCAATGGAGAGATAATGTGGAAAAATATGGCACTTTGAAGCTATATATATAGGCCTCAGCCGGATGGCTGGAACTGCTAAAGGAGTATATACATATGTATGTATAAATATATAAGTAAAAGATAAGAAAAGATACATTAAAAAAGTAAGAAAATGGAAAATATAAAGAAAGAAATAAGGATAAGTGTGAACATGTAAGTACAGAGTATGCTTGTGTTGGTGGTGAGTAGGTGCCTCGAGTGAATTATTTTTACATCTTCGTATTCTGATGTGTTGATCAGTGGTAAATAATGTAATGGAGATCGAGTGACGCAACTTCAAGCGATTGCGACCTCTAGACTCACCTGATCAATGAAACAATTGTCAATACCTGAAATAAAACCCCTTGTGTACAGCCAACCATGTTACTCTTCATTCTTTCACTATTATTCCTCCAAGTATAACCTGCATAGGAATTACCGCGAACTCGATGCCTAACTATGGATACATCTTGTTGAGTTAAACAAAGCCGTACGTTAAAACTATCCACGGCGCAGAGTACTCACAAACTGTAACTGGATTACCTATAACGATAACTTGTTACCCCATATATATATATATATATATATATATATATATATATATATATATATATATATATATATATATATATATATATATATATATAAAATAAAGTTAAATAAAAGTCAAATGATTAAAATTTAGCTTCGATTATTACTGCTATATATATTTCAGTGACAGCCATCTTTGGCTGTGACCTCTTCAGGCAGTTTGAATTAGTATGGCATATACTATACCATACTAATTCAAACTGCCTGAAGAGGTCACAGCCAAAGATGGCTGTCACTGAAATATATATAGCAGTAATAAACGAAGCTAAATTTTAATCACTTGACTTTTATTTAACTTTATTTTACACTACTCCGGAGTAACCAAACCAACCTGCGCACTTCGTCGATGCCCCAGCCTGCATACTGAGGTGCTGGTATACAACCAACATAAACTCAAAATATATATATATATATATATATATATATATATATATATATATATATATATATATATACGTGTATATATATATACGTGGAAAAGTAAGAAATAGGAGGACAGACCGTTAATACATGTTTATTTAAAAACCACCTACGTACGTTTCGCCCAGATGGGCATCTCAAGGGCATAAATAACTAAAAAGTGTTCCTTACATGGCCCGGAAAGTGTTTTGGGAGGTAAGTTCACGTCAGAGTTGATTCTTCACGAAAAAGCCTTTTTTGCGAAGAATGAACTCTGACGTGAACTTACCTCCACAAACACTTTCCGGGCCATGTAAGGAACACCTTTTAGTTATATAAGCCCTTGAGAAGCCCATCTGGGCGAAACGTACGTAGGTGCTGTTTTAAATAAACATGTATTAACGGTCTGTTCTCCTATTTCTTACTTTTCCACGTGCTTACGCTCTGCTAACTCTCTCCCCCACTAGATATTAAAACCTCTAATATCTAACACTGCCGGGACTAGTATTGAGCACCTTCTGCATACGCTATTTGGCAAATAACTACATGTATCACCTATCCCTCCTTTTTTCTCTTTCTCGATACATAAATACTCTCTATATATATATATATATAGGAAAAGAGTCAGGACCCCGACGGCAGAGCTCAACGTACTCTTGTGCGTTATGGTCCACCTGGTTTCTTAGCACACTTCCTCCGTTATATATATATATATATATAATCAATGAAAAAGCGTTAGTTGATTTATAATCAGCTGACTTTTATATAACAGATGTCAACAACTCAACGTTGTATGTTTATCCGGAGTATTATAACAATAATACACTTTAGATCATCTCTATTTTATTATACATATTTCGAAGTAGCAAGGCTTATGTATAACATAATCCAAAACATGTTCTCGTCAAAGAAAATGTATATGAGATGCTGGTTTCTTTTGATATACTGGCGGTCCAACGAGCTGGACTGATCGTTGACAACCATGCATATGATTAGAAGAAAAAAACCCAACACAGGAGATGTTATGTGATTGGGAGAAAAATACAGTTGGACTCAACGTTTTTGAAATCATTCAAAATATAACGTAGTTAGATTGGTCAAAAATATAAATAAATATAGACCATTACTCAGTTTATATGTTACTTATATTAGTTTAAATTATATATATATATATATATATATATATATATATATATATATATATATATATATATATATATATATATATATATATATATATATATTTGTATATATAATATTAAGGATACTATTTATAGTTATGTATATTTTGAACTATAAACAACTATAAACTGGGAAGGTCAGTAATTTATTGCTAACTTATTACCAGTAAGATAAATAGCTCAATGTAAGAACATCAGTTGTTTTACAAAGCAGTAATATTGAATTCACAAGAATCAAAGATATGTTCAAAACATTTATTCGCTGACAATTGTTTCTTCTAAATCTAGGCTTGGAGTCTTCGGAGCATTTTTAATGTTTGTACATATAATTGACCTCCTACTCAAGGTAAGAGGCATACAGATACATATATATATATTGATGTACAGTGTCGTGCTGATGCGACA
Organism: Eledone cirrhosa; assembly: GCA_964016885.1. NCBI lineage: Eukaryota > Metazoa > Mollusca > Cephalopoda > Octopoda > Eledonidae > Eledone > Eledone cirrhosa. The sequence continues at coordinate 82,888,270 of OZ024742.1, forward strand.
TATATTATACTATACTATATTTGTACAGTAATTCAAATTAAGATTAAAATCAAAATTTAAAAATAAGATTACAATACATGCGACATATAATACAGATAATACAAGAGAATAGTCTAATAATCAAATCAAATTGATAGTATATGCGTTAGTCATTTATAGAGGGATAGAACAAGCAAATGTATCATGTATATATGAGTACTGTGTGGCAAGGTATTACATGAAATACAAGCACTTTAAGCGGGTATGTAAGTGTATTATGGTGGTTGCAGTGTGAGGATGTTTTCTGTATAGTTCAAATTTGTATGTGTGTAGAAAAAGAAAGTTATAGTTTTCACATCCATCACTATTTTCCCATCCAGAAAAGAAAGTTATAGTTTTCACATCCATCACATAAGTTACGATATATTTGTATTAAATGTTTGTTGTAGTAATGGATTGTAATGTATTGTAACGCAATGTTATTTAATCCATATTTATAGATTAGGGTTTTACGGCTGCGAGACTTCTCGTAAATTCTTACGGCTGCGAGAATATCTGAGGTATTCAGCAGAGCGCGCGTGCGCGTGAAATGGGGTCGGTCAGGCAGAGGTCAGCGGCCGAAGTAGTTCTTTCAATTGTGGGAGTGGGGTGGTGCTAGCTGTCAGTCCATCCTCTGCCTGTTTGGTGAATATTACTGTGTATGTGTGTGTGCGTGTGTTGTTGTCTCGCTTGAGTGTGTGTGTGTGCGTGTGTTGTTGCCTTGTTCCTCTGTATTGTCAGTGTAGTATGTTCGTATGGTTGAATGCTACTGTGTGTGCGTGCGTGTGTTGCTGTCTCGCTTGTGTGTGTGTGTGCGTGTGTTGCTGCATCGTTTGTTAACTTAAACCAACCACCTCATTTCGCTTCTCTCGGATCTGTTGTTTAGTTGTGGCCCTAGTGGTTTGATCCAAAGTGCTTCCTTGATACGTAACGTGCCGACGTTTCTTTCTGTCGCTAGAATTTTGACAATGGGCCTTCCGTCTTTGTTTCCGCATTTGGCTATGTGTTTCCGGAAAGACGAGGCCCTGGTTTTAGTGTGTTCCTTGATCAGGATGTGCAACGGCCGGATTGTACTACCTATATAGTATTGGGTGCACTTGTTACATTCTATCTTATACACGACGTATGTGCGTAGGCAACAGTTCGCATGGCGCATCGGGCAGTCTCTGAGGGAGCACGCTTCAGTTGATTTCCTGGTTTCCTGGAGAGGCATCTTCGCAGGGAGGGGCCCGAATGGGCCAGGTGGATGTCGAGGCTCTCCACCCGTATAGCCTTGCGGATAGCGTTGGTGGTATTCTCGCCCAGGTGTGGCATTTTAAGGAAGCACTTGCCTTGGGTGCCTCTATGTCTCTTGTGTCTGGTGTCTCCTACTCTGTCTGTGAGCGAGGTAGGGTACCCGTTCGACTCCAGCACCTCGAGGAATCGCTTGGTATGAGTGACGCCACTCGCATGATCGCTGCATCTGTTTTTGATTCGCGCGATCTCGTTCGTGATGTATCCTCTTTTGGCACTGTTAGGCAGGGCGGACTTGTAGTTGACGAACAGGTCCCTGCAGGCTGCCTTTCGGTAGAAGTTGCAGTGGATCCCTCCCTGTTCCGTGATTTTGATTCGGAAGTCGAGGAGGGCAAGTGACCCGTCGTAGTTGGGGTGTTCAACACTGAAGTCAATGTTCTCGTCCGTGTTGTTGAACGTCTCATAGATTATGTTCGCCATGTCTTGGGAAGATGTGAGAATGGGGATATCGTCCACGTAGCTTGAGAAAAAGGCAACGGCGTTGGGGTGGCAGGCGTTGAGTGCCTTGCGCTCGGGGCTGTCCATGTAAGAGATCGCTAGCACACCCGACAGGCTTTATCCCATGGGCAGTCCCGAGGTTTATTGGTATGTTTGATCAAGGAATCCGAAGTAGGTGTTGTCGACGACGATGGATAGGATTTCGTGGATGTCAGTGGTGGTGATGCCGAAGCAGTGTAGGTCGGTGGATTGGACGCGTTCCATCAGTATATTGACGGCTGGGTGTGCCGGGACCGAGGTGTAGAGAACGACTACATCAAGGCTGAAGGCATATCTGTTATTCTTTCTGGTGTCGGGATCCATTTGATGTAGGCGCTTCAACACCTCCTCGGTGCTGTTAACGTTACAGTCTTATACACGTTACAGTCTTATACACGCCACGCATCTCAACGTACACCCACTTACATCTGTCTCTCCACCCCCGGATCTTGTTTCCCAGAGATTTACCCATCTGCATTGTCGAGGCTTCCAAACGACATAAAGAAATTTACCATATATATATATATGTATCTGTATGCCTCTTACCTTGAGTAGGAGGTCAATTATATGTACAAACGTTAAAATTGCTCCGAAGACTCCAAGCCTAGGTTTGGAAGAAACAATTGTCAGCGAATAAATGTTTTGAACATAGCTTTGATTCTTGTGAATTCAATATATATATATAATAAAATAAACTAAAATAAATAAGTCAAATATTTAAAATTTGGCTTCGTTTATTACTGCTATATATATTTCGGTGACAGCCATCTTTGACTGTGACATCTTCAGGCAGTCCGAATTAGTGTGGTAGAGACGTGTACACATGTTGTTGAGGTGTTTAACTTTGTCAATACTCTGATATGCCCAGTTCTTGGCTGGGTTGTTATTTCACTGAGGAACTGGAATCATATATATGATTCCAGTTCCTCAGTGAAATAACAACCCAACCAGAAACTGGGCATATCAGTGTATTGACAAAGTTAAACACCTCAACAACATGTGTAAGAAATAATTGTTTCTACTTTTGGCACAAGCCCATCAATATCCCAGTGTATTACTGGTACTTTATTTTATCGACCCCGTAAGGATGAAAGGCAAAGTTAACCTCGGCGTGATTTGAACTCAGAATGGCAAGGGCCGTCACTCTATGCGTCAAAGCATGGTGTCCAACCCTCTAATGATACTGCCAATCCAACGCCCCTTAAGAAATAATGACAACGAATTTTCTTCGAGGTAAATACTTTTAGAGGGTAGTTTGGTCATTGTGAGAATAATCATTTCTGCAGGGTCACACAAAAAATGAATATATACAGTTTAAGAACACCATTTTAACATCCACACAGGAAACGCTAACCTTGTATATATATAGTCAAAGATATACAATATTTTCACCGATTTTATGTTGAAGCAAATTATAATGATGGTAATTCATCAAACAGTAAAGTACAGCTTTTTCATTGTTACGATTATCTGTTATGATTATCTTTGATGTCTTGATTGAAAGACATCTCCACTCAAAAGGAATGATATTTAATTATAAACGGGATGTTGTTATCAATTAAGATGTATCAAACGTTTTCTTAACGTTTCAAGTTCGATTGATTTTCATACAAATGAATAGCTATGTCAAAAGTTCTAAATATATACAAAGCGTCTCTAAACCATATGGAGAGGCAACATACGGATCTTAAATAAATAAACAAGTTCGGTTATTTATATGTTAGTATATATTAATTAAAAGACAAACAACATAATATTACAATGTCATTGTTTCGAATATCTCTCAGCTCTTTCATTACAGAAATGAGTTTTCAAATCATCGATGAAATATTTATGAATGCACCAGTCACATATGCACAATCATCTTACACATTTTCAATTCTCTATTATATCTATATTACTAATTGTGTTCAGCTAAAGAAATGCGTAAATTATATACTGCAGCACTGTTAGTGTTTATCTCATGAAAGTCTCCCCATACTATAACTAGACCTGAAAAATGTGCAAGCTCAAAAGAGCCACAGAATGTTATAATAAACCTTCAAAAGTGGAGGACTAGAGTTGTTGCTCAAAACTATTGTAATCATTATCTATCTTACACTCCGTGGAATCCTTTTATAAAACAGAGACTCATAACGAACTCAAGACGAAACGATAATTATTTAAGCTAATGTTCAATATCTCATATTAGATGTTTAGTAATGATTAATACGAAATGCACTTAAACTGAATTCTATACTATACATTCACTAAAATAATTATCGTGTCGTCTTGAGTTCGTTATGAGTCTCTTTTTTATAAAAGGATGCCACAGAGTGTACGATAGATAATGCTTACAATATTGTTGAGCAACAACTCTAGTCCCACACTTTTGAAGGTTTATTATAACATTCTGTGGCTTTTTTGAGCTTGCGCATTTTCAGGTCTAGTTTAATATTTTTTTAAGGCAACGCTTTCAATAATCTAGTTAAACATGATATATATTAATAATAAATTATCTTTGTAATATAATTCGATTATATAATTGTTATTTTAGAAATGATCTTATAAATATTATTGTAAGATGTATAAAAATATTTTCAGACTTTTAATATAAACAACTACAAAAACAATCAATATTAAATAAATATATTTTATATAATAATTGTTATAGTTGAATTAATAAAAATTAAATATTGCATACACATATTCTAACATAATAATAAAAAAATAATCTAACATAATAATAATAAAATAATCTAACATAAAACGAACAATAATATCGACAAATATACAAGTAAATATGATAAAACCAATATTATAAGTATGTTATAACGAACTGAAAAAAAAATAGTTAATATAAATTTAAAAAATCATATATACATTAACAATATAACTTACCAAAACGAGAAAAATATTTTCATGATAAAACGACGAAATACAGGAGGAAGATTCGAAAGCGAAACGATAAATAAACGTGCAAACAAAATAGCGGATGCTTTTGAGCAACAATTACTCTCGTTGGTTGATTAGCAAATAAGACGATGAAATTAGCCAATAAGACGATACATTACAAAACATGTTTGGCAGGGATCACCACGGCTAGCAACGCCCCTTGAATTTTTTATTCACAAGCTACGCATATATGTCAGACACGTAGACTTAAAACATTCTGTTGTTAGTCACTACGTGTATAACAGATACGTCAAATTAATGCAATATGTTTTTGACTAAATAATATGACATCAAAAGCCACACAACTTTACTAATGACAGAGATGTTCTTCACTTGCAGAAAGAGAGGGGACGAAGTGGGTGGTTGCACTTAATAAAGCATGGGTTACTACATTCCTCGCATGTCAAGGCTTTTGCATAATTTTGCTTCAACAACTCAGACAGAGTACGCGTCAGAAACAAATGTCAACTAAGGAATCAAAAAGCCTGTTATGGATGCATATTGATTCATGTACATAGTATTTGCAATGAACACACACATATATATTCACACGCACTCACACACGCAAACAGACACAGACATAGAGGGACATCACAGACAAAGATACACACACGCACATACCTACAAACCCGCATTTCGATTCTTCGTTGAAACCGCTTACCACCGTCTAAGAGAACATCATATATTTTGCACTACCACTTTTCGTGGTTTTACACTTAATTGTGTATATTTATAGACAGTGATTTGAAAATAAATTAACTAGCCGCCGCTTTCTTTTTAGATGACTCATCACATTCTTTTATCTTTTTTTTGTCCTTAATCATCTTTAGTATTTGAACGGTACCAATTTTTAAATCAGAATGTCAGAATCTAAATATCACAGGGAATTTTGCCCGGCGCTCAATCGACTATTTAAATTCTATCGACCTACCTATATTCGAACAAAATGTGTTTTCATTATGAAAGTGCATTTCTCATGATAAAATGACAAGATTTTGTTGGTGAATAAAGAACACACTTAGATTTTTATTTTATTTTCGTGTGTGTTCTATTTCCTAACTCGGGCAAATGACATATATGTTTAGATTCGATGTCACTTGTCAATTTATTCTGACATCACGAAAAGTTTGATGTATTTTTAAACATCTATGTCTTTTTCTTTCGATATCTGTGTGAAATAACATTAAGCCCTTGGGCAATACATTACTTGGACATAATCTCAATCATACATACTGCGATGGAAATATAAAATCAAATTATATTACAAGTTTTTGCAATATACATCTTCATAAATGCGTATGTACAATTTACAAAAATAGCATTATGGCCCAAGTACATCTTTCCAAATATATCTTTTTAGCTTTTGCTGTATATCATATTATTCCCGTCTCATATTATGTATGTATCTATGTATATATGTATGTTCTTCTGGTTTTATAATAAAGAGAGACAGTTTCTAACATAGATACAAGACTCTCTCAATGGAATTTACACATCAGCTAGGTACATATGTATGCATGTCTGCATGCATGCATGTGTGTGCAGGTATGGATGTTATTGTATGCGTGCATGTGAATATGCTTCGTATATGTACAAGTGTATATTCAGTTATTGTATTCAGAATTTTTGGAATCTTTTTATATATTGTTACTGTTCCATTAATGGATTGTACTTGTAATTTCCTAACTAGTCGTGTTCTTTCTGTTTCTGTGAAGCCCAGCTTCTCAAGATTTGTATTGAACCAGTTACTAAAATATAATCTCAGGCATAAATTTGAAGGTATATTCATGTAGATTTCTCATTAGTTCTGCATAGATATTCTCCTTTTCGCTATTCTTTGATATCATATTGGCATCTGATGGGCAGCTAACTTCCATTACTGTGCATGCCTTCTTTTTCCTGTCCCATATCATTATATCTGGTCTGTTGTGCCTGCATTTTGTTGGGAATGTTGGAATATTCCACCAGTACACTTTCACATTGCTGTAGCTTTAAATGTATTTATTGTCGGGGCTTTCGTTTCTGCGGATTGCATTGTATAGTGTTTGGGCCAGTACATGACATCTTTGGACAGCTGCTAATGACATGGGTGACATCTTTGATGTTAATTCTGCAGAATCCGCACTTGTTGTCACATCTAGGTGTTGTATGTATGTGTGTATCTATGTATGTATATTCGTCGGGTTTCACAATTTTATAATTTGTTACCAATAAAGAGAGAAACGTCTTCTAACATAGACACAAGACACTTTCATTGGTATTTAGAAAATATCAATTAGGTAAATATGTATGTATGTCTAAATGTACGCGCATGAGTGTGTGTGTGTGTGTGTAAGTGTGTGTCTGTGTTTGTCTGTGTGTAGGTATGGATATTGTTGTGTAATGGGATCTGTATGGTTTCAGTCATAGCTGTACACGTGCATATGTTTGGTATCTTTGCATATGTATATGCAGTTATTTCATGCAGAAATTGTGCAATGGTTTACACTTTTCTACACTTCTATTAATGGATTCTACTTGTAACTTCCTAACTAGTCATTTTCGTACTGGTTCTGCGAAGCCTAGCTTTTCAAGATTTGTTTTGAGGCAGTTATTATCATATCCCAGAAGGCACAGACAGGGTGGAGTATCTGCAGATCCCTCCTTAGTTTACATATACGTATGTATGCATGTATGCACGTACGCATGTATGTATGCATATATGTTCTGTCTTACTCTCAATTTTGAGTTAATTGTTAATGTTGTTTTGGTCACCTTCCCGGTTGCAAGGTTTTAAACAATGGGAAATTTTAGTCTCTTGTGTAAAATTTTATCATTTGGACCGTAAAGGTATTATGAATTTGTCAGCTTCCATATATGTCCTCAATGAGTAGCTCCTGAATTAAGGAGCTAGGATATTTCTCTACACATCCAAGTATTTAGGTTTGAGTGAGTTGCTGTATAACCTGGTGGTTAAATAACAATGGTTATGAAGGTGGATATGCAAATTCCTGATCAATGGTCCGTAGAGACCGTCATTTTGCATATTTCCGACTATTGTCAACAAGTGGTCAGCTAACTTCTACAACAGAGAATGTTCTTAATATGTGGTCCAAAACAGTGTTTTAATTTGGAAGCATTTTTTTATGCTTAGGTTCCACATATTCTCCTTTGACCTCTCAGTCTCAACATATTCCTAACTATTAGATTGTATTGTCGCCTTCCCTACTACATTCGAGATCATTCTAGCTATGACATCAAGCTTCAGAGGGAGGTAGTAATGAGAAGGCATTCTTTCACAGTTTTAAATGATTTAGTTAACATTCATTCTTTGTTTTACATAGCATATATTTATTGTCAACTGATGACCCTCCACTGTTGTGCAGTAAGTATTTGGTGGGGATTGTTATATGAAGACCCACATAAGAATATGATATGCAATCTTTTTCGTTTTGTCAAATATTAGTGAATATTGTGATGTGGAACTGCATACATCATTAATTTGCTAAGGGTAGTTGGTCCAAAAAGCGATTTGCTTCCATGTGTAATAATGTCTCGACGGGAACTAGATTGATTCAGCTACATTTATTATTTTAGATATATATTAAAGGGTGTGAATTATGTTTTTCAGAATTCTGCTTTTGTGTAGTTCTTTGACTATAGAGAATGATCTTTGCGGGAACATTTTATATTTTCCGATATTTTGTATCAGTAGTATCAATACATTCATGATTGATTTTGATGTTCTGTAATGACTTTGAGAATATTTAGAGATATAGCTCTTACGAAGGTGAACCAAATACAAGGGATAAATAATAATAAGAATGAGATAAAATCAAAGGAACTGTACGATTTAACATATATGAACCGTGAAACCGTTAATTTACACGAAAACTAAGCAAGAACCGAATAATGAAGTTGAGGGGAAAATATAAAATCTTCACTAGATTAAAAAGAAGATAATTATCACTTGTGAAAATCTAATGATAGAGACGTATTCTTTCATATATATTATATCGTGATATAACATGATGATGCGATGTATATAATGAGACATTTGTGTTAAGACTCCTGTCAGTAGTTCAAAATACTCGTGATTCTTTCAAGTAATTCCTATGTGGTCTTATATGTATGTTTTAGGTTATTTCTGTAGTTTTAGACTAAACTTGAGCCGGTCCATTAACTTGTCAGATGTGATTCTATATCGCATGTGGCCATACGAAACTTTTTATGATTTCTTTTTGTCATCTAATTAGTATTTGCTTACTCCGTTTATATTGTTCTTTATCTGTTTAATATGAACCTTTGTGTGACATTTTGTTTCTTCTGATGTTATTTTTAAGTGATTATATAAGAATTATATTGACTATGTAGAAAGAGAAAATATAAGATAACAGGTGGTCATATGCGGAGTATGGTTTTCGTTAAAAGTGTGTCAAACAGTTTTCATATCAATAACAAAAGACATGTTTGTAAAAACCAAGATGATTGAAATTGTTTGGGTGCTTGTAAGTTGTGTTACTTATCCCGTATTGTGACTGAAACTCTATTGAGAAGTAAATTTTCACTTACATTTGGTGGCAATCTCAGGACATTTCTTTGTATAAACATATACTCGGCTGTCAAATGGACGCGTGTAGAAAGTTGGGGGCGGACTTTGTGTACTTGTACTTGAAACAATCGGAGTGGTGACATTTATCCATATACGTTCAATGGCGGGATAGTTTCATTTTCTTACAGAAGATAGAAAGGGCATTGCTGTATGTTTAATTGGTTTCTTAGAAAGTGTGTTGCTAATGGATTTTAGTAATTCTATCAAAGAACTCTATGCTAATGGTTTTTCTAAATTTTTCCAAATTCGGATTTGACTTTGGCAAAACGTGCTGTTACACACATCTCGTAGAATAAAACCATCCTGTATCAATGAAATCAAATATCATAGTTATCATTTGAAGTCAAACAAGAGACTTTCTTTCAAATTCATTCTGAAACAGTTTGTAATTACATGATATTGCCTTCAAATATTTATTCCCGTAGTATGAAACATACGAATTAAATGTGTGGATTTCGTATTGAGAATTGAGTGTGGCGTATGTTCCTCATTTCTTTTAAAGCAATCTCACTTGGCAGCTAATATGTGATATTCTATTATGCTTAATATATCAAATATCAAAACGATTATCATAAACTTCAGGCCATGGTATCCGTCCAAAATAGAAAGCTACTATAGCTGTGATAAAAACATATAAACAAAAGTTATCTCGAAGATCGAGTTAGAAAGGTGAGAGTATTAGAATTCGTAGATAATGAAAGGAAATCGACGCCCCTTCCTGTTACTGCTTCCTTTCTTTCCTTCTCCTTTCTCCCACCCGCTGCTCTTGCTTGGTGCCGAGAGGGGGCATTATATTTCTCTCTATGTTGTCTCTCTGCCTGCCTATCTAATGTGTTCGTTCTATTTAGGTAAATCGTGTGAAACGACAATCGGGCTAAGAGCTGATGAGATATATACAAATGTTTCTGTTATCTTGCCTCATCCATTTGCTTCTTTTTAACCTATCTACCATTCACTTTTGCGGGCCAACACGCTGTTAGCCGCTGATTGCTGTCCTTTGAGGAAAACTGTACTCGACGGCATCTTGATGTATTAACACCTTCCTTTGTTATTCACATTATTGTGCGAATTCTAATACACTCACGCTTCAAACTCGATCTTCAATATCATTTTGTTTATATATATATCACACACGCGCCTGTACATTCACCCCAGATTCTATGGATCTCTTACATTCAGAAGCAGGTATAATAAGTGTTAATGAACAATTATTCTAGGCAACCTAAATTAATTATTTTAAACAACATCATGTTTGCATGTAGTCGAAGTTTCCAGCCAATCATCCCTGCAGACTGCATTGCCCGCATCTCTTTATTCAAACAATGGACAGTTTTGACACCACTTATTTAAGTGCAAATACAAACTAGTTTAACCTTCATATAGTGCGGTGCTAAAACATGTCTCGCTTCATGCTTGTGATTATTTAGAGAAAAATAATTTTCTAGAGATTGAAATTTGTTCTTACTTATTTTCTAGTGAAAATATTCTTCCCAGTATACACTACAACCAAGATATTGCATGGCTCTCTACATTTGCCAAATAATTTACTTTACGTTTGCTAGCTATTATCAGCAGGGTTATAAAAGTGGCGATAAAATGAACTGGTACAATGTCTAACTTGAGCAAATGGGGGATATCCTTCACTGCGCAGAATCAATGTGAGTCAGCAACACTTAAACTAATTGAATTATTAACATAAATCTTCCAATCAAACCAAACACTAACAAATCACAGACAGTGTCCATTACGGAATTTAATTTTGACCCAGCTGCACATGATACACTCTTGTCTAGGTTTTCGTGTTTCTGGAATATATTTCGAGTCAACTTTTCTAATCGTGATGATGCATCTAGAGTCAGATTGTTATTGACAAAATTAAGGAACGTATCACATATGTCAACCATATTCTTCCAGGTAACCCGCGATTCATCACCTTTAACGAATGTATTGAAATAATCAGCAAGGTTTTTGGAGCGGGTCCCTCCTTGGTTAACGTTTGATTTATATTATCGGAACTTATTTGATTTAAATTATTAAAAAGTCAGAACAAAATAATGTATCAACTTTGCAGGTAGAATAAATTGTATATATGAACGTTTAATGTTATGTGTGAACTTATTGCGGCTGGTCTCACCATCGAACGCAGATATCCGTACTAAACATTTAAAACGGCCATAAATAATATTACAACAAGCCAAAAGCACGTACCAAAATCTAATAATCCTGAATTGTGACACAAAATGATTGATACGAGTGATAAGTTGATAATTGCAACTCAATATATACAGGGTGGAATACATTTTGGAAATGTCAACAATGCCACATGTTTGGTCATGAAGAAGGGCTTTGTTTGCCTAACCACCATTCAAAGATAGTAAGCAAAACGTTTTATTTCAAGGTTTCGTTTGTTTACAAAAGATAAATATCAAGTTAGTAGGATTTATGCCAGTTGAAAAACAAAACAGATTTGTAAGTATTTAATTTTGCTATGTGATAATTAAGTTAAAGTAGAAATATACACAGCCTTTGACATTTCATTGATTTTCCGCGATACATTGAGGTAAAATTCTTCTCTAATGCGTCTGAAGATGATTTAAAGCTGATTTGTATTGTTAAGTATAGAGTACAGTTTAATTCGAATGCTTTAAATTGAACTTGATATTTGAAAAATTGACATGACTTAGATTTACAGGGCTTAGATTGGATTACTGATCAAGTCTTATTTACTAAAACATTGATACATGCTTAGAACCGAAAGTGATGTTATGAATTGAAGTGATTCTACCAACAATTATTTCCAGGTTGCAACATCCGATACGTGTACCCATGCACTGGAAGAAAAACATTCACCTTTTTTAAAAGTTTCTTTGGTATGTTGGAAGTTAATGAAAGCATCTGTGTCACTAGTATCTGTGTCACTAATATCTGATTGAAAGCCTTGGTTTGAGCCACACCGACTGATTCTATATGTAATCGAATTTCAAGATGACGAGCCTTATGTTATAGTATACTCATTTTTATTATCATCCTGGGTAGTGCCACATATGGTCGTTAGAAAGGCAAACACTTCTATTTATATTCATGCAGATTTTTCTACTGGATTAAAAATAGCCTTATAAGACCATTCTCACTTTCGACGTATTCCTGAATATATTTTCAAACGGCATAGTTGTGATCATTATTTTGAAGGTATTGATTACCGTGATGCTCTCCTAGGTTTGGAGAGTTTTTTTTATGGCAATGCAAAAACAAATGTTGACAATCAATGCACACAGAGGTCTGTATAAAAAAATAAATAGATAAAATGTTCCAGTTCATTATTCAACAAGTAATGGACACAATGATTGCAGGCAACTCCGGGGGTGCAGCTTATTGCACCATTGTAGTGACTATTTCAATCAAAGATTAACTATTTTATCAATATGATATTATTCTCCATAAAATGAATTTATTTGGATTTCGAGTAAGACTGGAGAAATGCCAGGATTTTATGACATCAATAAAATACCTTGGTTTTATTATGAACAAAATTGGTCGTAAATCAGACCCAGCAAACATAGAAGTGGTCTGAAAATGCGAGTTGCATCAGATACTAACAAACTAATATATATATATAAAACTGAGGATGTCTGCCTGTGTGTGTGTGAGTTTGAATCCCTAAAACTCGAGAAGCACACAAACGACTGATTTGAAACTTTACACATGTAATACTTATGTTTCAGCGAATGTTCTGAGCAAACAAATTTTCAAATCGCCTTAGGCGATTTAGCGATCTCTTTCTATAATTCTTAGTCTTTCTCTTTTTAGATAGATACATACATATAACGTCACGCCCCTATAATATCTCTCTTTATGTCTGACTGTCTGCATTACGTCACTTCCTACAATTCGCTCTGCGTCCAGGACGCGCCCTTATAATATATGTCTGTATGTCTGGCTGTCTGCTGCCTCCGGTTATTTTGCCACCCTTGCTCAAGACAATTCTCACACTCATTCCCCAAACGTGGATGGAGAAGCATACCTAATACTAATTGCATCAGAGCAATTGGTTTATTTTCTTTACATATTGTCCAGGCATGCAGTTTTCCCAGGATTAGGTCTGTTGGCGGCCGGCATTATGTTTCTGGGAGTGTTATGCACATATAAAAATTCAACTTTTTGATTCCCTAGGGCCCGCATTAGGTGAAAAACTGCGTTTTTCAGCTTTTTAGGGTTATTTTGGGGCGTTACGTCAGACCGATTTCCTTGAAATTGTAACTATGCATTAGTCAGTCTCTTCTTCATACCGTGAGCAAAGAAAATCCAACTTTCTTTATGGCCTAGGGCCCGCATTAGGTGAAAAACCTCATTTTTTCAGTTTTTTAGGGCTTTTTTTAGGCGTTACGTTTACTCGATTTTCCGGAAATTTCAAGGCATATTATGCACATAAAGAAATTCATTTTCTTGATGCATTAGGTGAACACCTGCATTTTTCCTGTGTCATCGAGGAAAATCTTAAAGATTATCCAGCCATCAGAGTATTCGGTTTATTTTCTTTACATATTGTCGAGGCATGCAGTTTTTCCACGATTAGGTCTGTTGGCGGCCCGCGTTCCAAAATACCTTATCCCGTGCAATGCCGGGTACCACTGCTAGTAATGAATATATTGCTACTGCCAATGTATATCAAAATCTGTAGTTCAACCATATAGACGTCACTTTATTGAATATAATAGAAGGGCTCATGGTTGGCTTTAAAGCAAAACTCTTTAATATATACTCATGCCTCCCACTTAAATAGATTCGTGTGAGAGTTTTAGGACATAGAATATTTCTCAGTTATTTTGCTCAGACTCAGTTGAGAGAGTTGATAACCAATTTAAATGGGTGGTTTCTCAATGGGTTCTATGATAAATCTTAGTGGTATGTGCAAGGGAGGAAAACTGTGCGGCAATACATAAAACGATATAGAAAAATAGAATTCAGGAGGACATTGTCTTGGCCCCTTTACTCGTTAACCGTAACATCCGAATTGTCTTCAAATTACTGTGTAACTTCCTAGAACAGGAGAAGTAGTGTCAGAGACAATTAATTTGCAAATAAGACAGCATAATCATAGTGAGAATGTTATTGAATGTAGTTTTAACAAGCACAGGCTTAATGGATTGCAAATGATTTGGCATAAAATTCACATCGCTTTCACTTATATTTATATATTTACACCTATTTTGATATATAATTCCATCATCTAAGCATACATGCATAGTCACGTAACTGCAAGGGGCGTTTCATGAGCAGTTTTGAACCTGGTGGAACCCATCACATCAGAAGGTCTGAATACAGCAGTTTTCTTCCAGAGAAGGATAGAAAGCATGAGAGAATGGAAGTGAGAAAAGGATAAAGAAGAAAAATTGTCCTTAGGGCTAGTCTGGTACTTTTCTTTTATCGACCTTGAAAATTCCGATATTGATATATGCAATTACATATTGTCTGAATTGAAATAAGCCAATACCGTAACATCTAACATTATGTCATTAGTTTATCAACATATTTATACCATTTTTTTCAAGGTTTTCCCTCATCTTTCTCTGGTACTTATTCCTAATGCCTTTTGTTGTCACACTATATCGCATATTTTAACAGAGTTGTATACACACAGTGAAACACGCTGTATTTCTAAAATTTACTCTCAACATTATTTAACACATGCGTATTCAATTCCCCCTACCTTTTAAACTTTGTTTTACATTCCTAATTAATTTCTCAAAATAAGAAGATGGATACGACAGGGAAAGGGCTCATTTATATGACTGTAATATCGGGTTTGAGAAATATGTAATATTCTATACAGCCAACACATTCTATATGCAATTCTCCGCTGATTCAAATGTTGAGGATATATATATATATAGAGAGAGAGAGAGCTAAATATACTTTAACACACGTTAATATTTTAACACCATGCTAACCATATCCTCACACAAACACATAACACCCTACTCCATTTCTACTAATAGAATTATTTTCCGACACACAGGGAGAGAGAGAGAGAGAGAGAGAGAGAGAGAGAGAGAGAGAGAGAGAGAGAGAGAGAGAGAGAGAGACGTCGGCACACAAACAAATAAAAAATATATATATTTCTATCTTCTACCCTGCCGCCACCACTATCGACAGAAACGTCAATTTATAGAAAATCAATAGAGAATCTGAACTTTGACGCCACGGCACATTACTGAACCAGAACGATATCTCCTCCTCTAATTTCTTGACCATTATCTTTTCTTAGGCACACAACTCTCTATGACAAATCATGTGGCTGTGAAAATGGCAATAAAGAACACCCAAATACGAACAGGCGCGAAATTTGATGTACTCATTCACGTGACAGTCATCAACCGACCAAATTACATTTATTAAAAAAATAACAATTCGAGCCGCATGTTTAAGTGATACTGGCAATAAAGAACCCTCAAACAAAAACAGGTGCGAGAGTTGATGTACTATTCACGTGACAACCATCAACCAACCAAATTTCAATTATATATAACAAAACAACAATTTGGGCCACATTTTTAAAGGCAAATACAATAAGAACTTTGCAACGTGAACTTGCGCGAAATTTACTATACTTATTCACGTGGCAGTCATCAACGAACCAAATTATGTTTTAAAAAACCCAGCAATTTGAGCCACCTTTTCCACATAAAACAGAAATAACATTCGAAAACCAACCAGATGCGAGAAAAACCACAAACCCGCCATCTCAATTCTACTTTTGAAAAGCACAAGAAAAGTGAAACCGGTAAAGCAAACAAATAAATATTCTTAAAAAAACTCCAGTTGCATTTTCGATTTCTTTTCCTTATATACATATACACATATATATATATATATATATATATATATATATATATGTGTGTGTGTGTGTGTGTGTGGTTTGGGTGGGTGTGGACGCATGTATGTGTGTGTATATATATATATATATATATATATATCAGAGAAGGTAACAGTCTCAGGAAAAATAAAATGCATTTTGGCTGTCAAAGCAAATTGTATACATATACGAAATAGTTAAATAAACTTTCTTATACCTTCAACGGTAGAATGTGTAAGAATAGATTTCTAAATTTACGTGATTAATTGTTGAAAGAAAATGTTCAACAATTGGCGCAATGTACATACCCTGAAGTTATACCTTTGATCCATAGAATTTACTTGTGTAAGAAATTGCGAACTTTGCGAACTGAATGCGAAAACGACCTAGGCTAAATGAACATCGCATTAAAACAAACTTATTTTCGTTTTGTTTTACTTTCTTCTTCTTCTTCTTCTTCTTCTTCTTCTTCTTCTTCTTCTTCTTCTTCTTCTTCTTCTTCTTCTAAATATATTTTTTTATCCTTTAAACCCCGGCACACAGAGCTATTTCAATGGATAACTATGTGATATAATAAAACAAACTAGTATTGATAGCTTAGCTAAAACCCGGCTTCTCAGGCTAAAACTAATGTAGATTCGGATAGATTATACACACACACACGCACACACACACACACACACACACACACACACACACATATATATATATATATATATATATATATATATATATATATATATATATATAACAAGACATATAGGTAGATGAGTAGATACATTAAGAGCTAGATACTTGTGTATGTGTATACATATTATACATTGTATAATATGTAAAGGATATAACCCTTATAAATTCAGTTGTGTATGTGTGAGCGTCTATTTGTTTTCAGCAAAACCATTTACTTCTATGGTGGATGAAGAAAACGGTGGATATTAGTTTAAAGTCACGAATATGCCGAACATTTGAAATATATCATACACTTTTGTATTATTGAATCTTTCCACAAGAAAGGTCATAACACCAACTACAAGTTCACCAACACATTTAACAATCTATGGAATTCCATGTACATACACAGGTGTGCATATATTCTTATACATTTAACAATTAATCATAAAAACAAACGCACCCCTACACACGAATACAGTTGCACACCAATACATATACATACCTACATACATACTTACATACATGCATAATTCATACATGCATACATATATTTATGTATATATATATATATATATATATATATATATATAAATATATATATATATATATATATATATATATATATATATATATATATATATATATATGTGTGTGTGTGTGTATATGTGTGTGTACATGTTTTCGCATCTGTCTTCACGTTTGCCTGCGTGTCCATATATAGATAAATACACACACAAACATACATCGATATATATATATTAATGTTTATTTTCACACTCTACTAAATGTATTGAGTGTTTAACTTACTGTGGTTACCCATGATTGAACCAAAGACTCATATGTATAAGTATATATATATATAGTGCGTTTGAGAACGTGGGTGTTTGGTATATGTGTACTAATTACTTAGCATTGATCGCAAATTTGTAATAGTATGATAAGCAATAAATATCTGTTGTAGTTCAATGAAGTGAGATTTGAACAAAACTTCTATATAATTTCACGTTTGCCTAGCTTAAATTCCCAATCCTATTTATCACATTTTCTGCTCTATAAGTGGAGTTATATATATGATATGTCCCTAAATAGGCCACAGTATACATATACATATTTATTTGTGTGCGGTGTGTGTATATTTATTTATTCATACATTATATCCCCCAAAAAGTGGGACACACTTGGGACACTCGCTCTATATAATTCACTGCAAGGGATATGGTCCGTTTCTTTTGAAAACTGGAACAGCAGACTGGGACAAAACGTTTTCAATTATATAGGGAAGCTAAATACCTGAAGACATTTTGTCCCAGTTTTCAAAAAATGCGACCATATACCTTGCAGTGAATTACTCTCCGATCTCACTCACCTCATTTCATTAAAAGATTTGTGAGAGTGGCGAGATCCCGAATAACTCACTTTCTTAAAAACAACAATCTGCTGAATTTCAAACAACATGGCTTCCGTAATGGAAGTGACTACCTAACGCAGCTCATGCATCACTTTGATGTCATTATAAGAGCTTTGGGAGAACGCTCCTACACTGACGTCATCTACCATGATTTCAGCAAGGCCTTTGACAGGGTTTATCACAAATTCTAATAAAAATACTATCCAACACTTGTGTCTTTGGAAAGTTACTGCAAGAGTTCGAGTGTCTCCTGACAAACAGGCCGACATGTAGTTGAAGGAGTGCAATGAAGCCCAACCAACGTTTGAAGTAGCGTTCCACAAGGCACTGTGTTGGGCCCACTTCTTTTTATTACCTATATCAATGACATTACTGACATCATCAAGCGCAGCGACATAAGAAACATTACAGATGGTCATCAATGGAGAGTGTGACCGAACATGCCTTCAATCAGATCTACTTGCCATTATCCAATATGCGGAACAAAACTATATGCTGCTGAACGACGATAAATTCGAATGAATACACTTTGTAAAAGAGGATGCACTGGAGCTCTCATGTTCCCTCATGGCATCCAACAACATCAGACACCTAGTAGTAATTGGTGATAACAATATATGCACGGCCACTTTCCAGTCAAGAGATATCCACATCATTTTCCGTCTCTTTTCTACATTTGCCCGAGCCGAACGGTGAACAGGTTTGGTCGTCTTCCGCTATGCACGTTTTTCACTATCTTGTCCCCTTGATGGAAGTTCAATCCTGCGTCAAGCGGAGACCGAGAGGGAGCGCTTGGAAACTGGAATGACTGCCCATTGCCAATCTGGCATTACAGGCGGTGGAAAGTTAACCTTGGCGTTCTATAGAGAGTTAATCTAGGACAAGAGCGACGGATTTTCGACTAAAGCGAACTAGCTATTCCCTTCCAGAGAACTTTCGGTCCAGGGCCAATGCTTACCTTCTTCATATCAGGGAAGGTTGCTAATTCCAGATAAACTTTACAGGCATGGAAGTGCCGTTAGCCGAGCCTGTCCGAGATGCGCTGGGGACAACGGGACCGTCGTGCACGTACTAGTTCAGTGTACGAGTATCGCTGACTTTATTTGCTATCCCAGTTAGACGGATCCGGCTGTCAGCTGTTTCCATGATGAAGATCGCTGGACCACCCTCCTTTAACCAGGAAGAGAAGGTATGGTGGAAGAGGTTGTATGGTGGACGGGACTGAGAGGGTTGAAGACGGACACTCTCCTCTTCGGTGACCCTCTCATTAACTTTTCAGGTTCCACCTGAAAAGGAAAAAGATGCATGTGCTACATTCCAGCCAGTTCTTTGAAAGTTGGGAGAGAGAGACAAGAATGGCACGTAGGAATGGGCCTGCCCCGAGTATGTGCTTGTAGTATTGAATAACAACAACTGGGAGAGCTTTCTTGCCCTAGTGGTTATGGTGACCATGGCTTTTTGTGGGATTTCTCCACGAATAACCCTCTGTGGTGTCCCCTTATTGGTGAATGTGTACGTTACGATTTTTTAGTTTTATCTTTTGTTATTATATTGTATTTTTATACGGCCAAAAGTAGAAACAATTATTATTAATGTATTATTATCAATATCATTATGCTTGGGGTTTCAGTGATTGATGTTATTTAACTGGAAAGTTTGTTCAAATGAACATCAAACCGCTACCTGCAAACTCAGATATTCAGGAAATATCGGAGGGTCCTTGATGTTCCCAGCGAGCATGCCTTTTGAAGTGTTCTAAAAACGGGGCTGGACTAATCTTCTTTAATCATCCTTGAAAACTCTTTGAGATAGTACCTAGTGTGCCTATTACAAACGGGACGACCTTGATCTCATGGCAGTTCCAAATCATTTTTAACTCCCACCTTAAATCCTGGTATCGGTTAATTTTCACCCTCTCCTTTTCTTGCACTCTCGTGTCAAATGGGCAGGCTACATCTACAATCAGGCACGATCTTTTTTCCTTGTCAAAAAGTACCCGGTCAGGCCTATTTTGTTCTAATTTCTTGTCCGTTTGTATCCTGAAATCCCATAGCACCTTAACTTGATCGTTTTCTATCACCGACTCTGGCTTATGCACATAACACTTCTCAGAATGTAGTAAATTGTTTAGTTTGCATAGATGCCCGTGAATCGCCTTTCCTATCATATTATGTCTCCAGCATTTATAGTGGGTCTGGGTTAGGTATTTACACTCGGATATCATGTGAGCCACAGTCTCCTCTCTCTCTCTCTCTCTCTCTCTCTCTCTCTCTCTCTCTCTCTCTCTCTCTCTCTCTCTCTCTCTCTCCACATATCCTACACAGTGAGCTAGCCTCCTCTTTGTCAATATGTTGTTTCACCTACTTCGTTCTGAGGGCTTCTTACTGTGCAGCCAGTAGCATTCTCTCTTTAACTATTGTAAAGTCTACTCGTATCGTGTATTCGGTCTAATTAATAAACCATATGTATCATTAGTTTATGAAAATTCAAGAGATACTTCTCTTCACCTTATGTAATCACCTTATATTCATGTTGGCCCGTGAAGTACTACCTCACATTATCAAGCCCATTGATAATTCTTTCCAAAATATGAAATTGTTTTTAATATTTGCGTGTACTAATTTAGAGCATCTCAGATTGGTGAGTTCTGTTAAAATGGTTTAAGTGAAGGTACTGAGCTTAAATTTATAATCCATTCTAATATCACACAGAGAAACACACACACACAGCACTCTACTTACAAAAACACACACATATATATATGCACTCACACACATACACACATACACACATACACACTTGCACACTCACACACACACACTCTCTCTCTCTCTCTATATATATATATATATAGAGAGAGAGAGAGAGAGAGCGAGAGAGAGAGAGCGAGACATATATATATGTGCATGTGTGTATGAGTGTGTGTGTATATGTGTGGGTATGTGTGCATGTGTGTGTGCGTGCGTGTGTGTGTGTGTGTTGATGTGTATGTGTGTGTGCGTTTATGTTTAAATTTATTTAAATACCTGTTTGTTTTACAGAGTGTTCCTGCAGATATAATAGTAAAATAATAGTTGATTATATCATCACTATCTTCTGTTATGGTTTATAACTCTTCTCATAAAATCAACTGTTTCATGAAAACAAATGCTATCATTGTGTTATAAAATAAAATATCAGACAACCTGAAAATGACGCATTTTCCAACTTTTAGTTATTAACGCTTTTGTTTTGGTTACGTTACTTTGAATTCGGTAACATAAATATCTGATAATAGCGACATAATACACTAGATCGTGTTGCTACGTTGTAAAATAGACAGTTTCATATATTTTAACTACATTTCCATGTTCATAATTTTAAGGATTTGTTTTTATTATCTTGCAGTCATCCGTATTTAAAATTTCTCTGATCTGATAAATATCATAAATTGAAAGAGAAATAAGCTTCCGTGATTTTCTATTAGAAATCTAATGTTGTACATTCTCTGAAATGTGTATAGTGTCTCTGCATCTATGGGGATGTCTATCTCCTGGTGTAGGGTATTTGGGTCTCTCTTTATTGCAATGAAATACAAATGTTGTAGACTAACTTGCCATGTAGCAGTAAATTACATACAACCAATGAGCTGAAGTAATTTGTTTACTTTGCATCTCATCCTAGATTTCCTCTGTTTCAATATCATGCTTTATCGTCAAATAGAAATTGGACAAAATAAGAAATATTAGTATACCAAATAAAATATTTTCATATATGGATTCCGTTATCTGGCTTTAAACTCTATGGAAGTTTATATTCTTTTTGGTGAAGATCTAATCAATAAACAACAGACTAAGGTGGTATTATAATACTGTTTCCAACGATTGTAGCCATGAAAGAACCCGATAGTTTATTATGTATTAATTTAATTTGTCTCAATTTCTTATTTTACGGACTGTTGTCTATTTTACCGATCTCGAACATGTGTAATGTAAAATTGAGCATAGTGAAACTTGAAAACGGATCAAAAGGGCATTCAAATATGCAAGATATTTTATGATGCCTGAACATTTAATCAAATTACACTGCGTCTTATTTGGGGAAGCCTCCAAGTGTGTTAAAATCACTATTTTCTTCACAGAATGTAGGGTTCATTTGTAGATGTGATTGGGACGGCAATTGCACTGATGTTCAGTCAGACACACAAATGCATACAAACAAGAACACATAAATGCATAAAAAACCAACACACACATATACACACATCCCACTCACACACGAACGTTCTACGATCTTAAAAGCACATTTTACATCAAAGTACCGAACCATTTCACTCCCCATAACTAGACAATACGATCAATTAATATTAAAATTAAACAAATCTGTTCAGATTTCCTTTCTAGCCCATTAGAACAGCTTAAATTCCACATAACTCTCATAGTCAATCTTTCAAAATACTTACAAACCTAATAAATCTGGTCATTTTTTTTAATTCCTTAAGCTACCTGTCCTTTGTTACATAGTATATGTTATCAATCTTCACGTTGTCATCCTACAATTGAAAGAGAGAACGCTGAGCACATTCTACACTTTTCAACTGTTTCCACTCCTCTAAATATTTATAACCGCTCTGTTGGATCAGCGCGAGTTATTTATACATTGCATTCGACTCATTCGACGTTTTGTAAGTGATTCAATGCTTACTTGAACATAGGCCTATAATTGAAAAGAGCCTTATCACAAAACGCTTTAATTGTCATCATTCTAAGGTGACATTTCTAAGGATGCTAAGCTCGTTGAAACTTATAGTAAGTTCAAAATGAAACCAGACTTCCAAGCGTAAGAACGCAACAATTTTAAAACATTCTGTGGCACACACACTTAACAATAATCCATCAACAAGTTCCATTTTGCATCATCAAATGGATCTCAATGGACAAAATTTAACTTTCAAAAACAGATTGATCCTCAGGCCTATTTGAATAGATTTTATTTACTCATCCTTTACCTTCTAAATTCGTTAAAAAAATTCTCACATTGCACACGAGTTGGCTCGAGCTAGGAGGAAAAACCATAGAGGTAAACTTCCAAATCAAGGACGCGAGTCACTTCTTGTTTCCATGTAATTATCCTGATTTAGTTAGACAACATGCACAAGTTATCTTTATAACTATTGTACACCTGGCACATATTAATCTACTCAATCGAACTCAGTTCACTTATCTAACACGCCGTCTTCCAACCATATACCCAATGGTTTATTTGAGTTTGTGGTATATTCATATTCGTATTTCGAAGTTGTTTCTGGTTATACATTTTTATATATATTGTTTTATATATATTGTGTTTTTGGAATTGTGCTAATATTATTCCATTTCGAATGTCTTGATATGAAAGGGTTCCATCGTGAGGGATTAGTTTGTGTAGTGTGGTGTTAAAATATCTTACTTAAGAGTATAAGGGTTTTCTATATTTAATTCTGTTTAATATTGGTGCGAAATATTTTATTTTGGTGAGAATATATTATTTGCATTAATACTTGTATGTGGTCTACACATCAGATTTAAATTATAATCTGAATTCAAGCCTAGCATGCTTTATTTCATTTATTTTATTGTAAAATTTGAATTTAATAATTATTCTAAATTTTGATTTTTGATACGTTTTCAAGTTTTATTTAATTTTTAGTTATTTTTATTATATCCATTGTAGTTTGTCGGATGACTGAGTCAAATATAAATAGAATATCTCGGGCACGAGTTGGAGAGAAACCAAATAAAGTACCTGATTACGGTCGAAGGAAGTTCATTTTGATCTAAGCGTCAACGGCTCCATTTATTAAGAATTTCTTTGAGCGTGTCCATGTGAACATAGCTTGAGCAGTTTGTATTCTTGCATGCATACAAATGTAATATATATATACATATATACATACATACATATATATATATATATATATATATATATATATATATATACATTCATACACAGACTTACGCACGCACACTGACACACAAACGCATACACGCGCACACACGCATATACACACACACATACATACAAACATATTGTTATACTTTGGGAGGCTCAAGTTTAGCAATAGAAACACACGCTCCTGTTGGTTTTCACTTCAATTTATTATAAATTTCCGATTGGTTGGTTGGTTCGATATATATTGTCAAAGATATTTCGCCACACATTCTGTGACCACCTCAGTGACATGGTTTTTATTTTGTATCTCTCCTTTGTCTGACCTACACCATCTTGTTTTTGTGTGTCGTGTGTTATGTGCTTAGTTTGCGCATATGTTACATCCGGGTGTGTGTGTGATGTGTGTGTGTTTTTTTATTCATGTGTTTATTTACTTGTCACGTGTTGGTTGTTTGTTCTATCTCTGCGTGTCAGATTTGTTTTGTTAGTTTGGTTTTTCTGCGTGTCTGTATGTCATCATTTTGTACTTAATTGCTAGTTGTGATGTTGCTATTTTGCACATGTTTTCTTTTTAATTTCGGTTGGAGTTCATTTATGTTGACGCGGCTGTGATTTATCAGAGCATTGCATCTTTTCTGTGTATAGACATAATTTTTATCTTTATGTTCTCTAATATGCCCCTATATTCTATATTGGCATGTCGGTGGCGTAGTAATGAATTTGTTTCCAACCTGGCGTTCTCGGCAGTGTTCACCTATCATTTCCCCGATGCTACGGGCTGTTTCACCTATGTATGTTATGTTCTTATTTCTACACAGTTCGTCAGTACATCTCATGCTACATACTACATTCCTAGTTTTGCAGTTAGTGTGCGGGCTTAGCTTGCAACACCCTTGCATTCATAATTACATTTATAAAGGTGACGGTTATAATAGTGCATGTGCTTTCAAAATCATACTACTTTCAGTCAACGACGGAGAGTAAGAATTATATATTATAAAACTCAGTGATTCTGTTGATGTGTTCATCTTCGATATTACAAAATCTACTTGAAAGGGTTGCTACTCTATTTTTTTGTTTTATATATGTTTTACAGTGTATTGATTGCATTTATAATATCTAAAATCTGTTAGTTGATACTCACACTTTGGGCAATTGACCTTCCCTATTGACATATTTCCATAAGATCTTTTAATATCAAGAAAGAAGTTAAGAGAATTAATGTATATAATTATTTCTAGAACTTTCAAATCGAAATTGATCGAACTGTATTTTCCTATATGTTTTATGTATAATATTAGAAAATAACAAGTCCTATCTAGTATGAATTGATATTTTAGTTTTACTGGTTTACATGGGAATTGATGAGGGGTTACATTTAGTATGTTTTGGAGAGTGTCTGTGTAAATTTAAATTATTACTTTTTATGCATTTACTTAAATCTATTTTGGTTATTTCCAAGGGATCATCGAATTGGTTTAGGAGGAAATCTGTTGAAGGATTACGCCTTCTATTCCATTCTTGTTCTTAGGCTCTTAATGTTCACGGTATATTTTGCTTTAAGTGATTAAATATACATATCACAGACAATATACGCTTTTTGTAACTTATTTAACATTTCTGTGAAGTGGACGCGTGCGCTCAATGTAGTCCATGGTGTTCAGTAACATAATTATATAGATGATATGACATGCGTCACCAAATATGTGTTTCAATAGTTATATAATCACCACGAACACCTGAATTACTGCGTAATTATGACATTTGTATGTTCATACATTTTATATATAAATACGTCCTCCCATCAACCTAACGTCAGTTTTTTTCCGAATCGCTCTGATTATGTATAGAATTTAACAACGCATTACAAGAGAGTGGATTAGGTTAAAATTCAGGTTTCGTAGGCAGTTATATATCTGTCTTGAAAGCTTTCCATAAAAATAATTAAAAGCTTACATATATTAAGAGACACACTAACCACCCTCGATTCATCAACAACTCCATCTTAAATAATTGTTTCTATTTTAGGCACAAGGCCAGCAAATACCCAGTACATTACTGGTACTTTACTTTATCGACCCCGTAAGGATGAAAGGCAAAGTTATCCATCCTAAATAATGTATCTGTAAATATCTTCAGACTTATAGATTATTATAATACAGCACTCCGAAAGGCTGGATTTGGTAAAACAAACAAATATAATCCTAGCACACTGGATTCTCATTGTGACAATTACTCTATTTCGAAATCGTTTAAATCCTAACACGAAATATACATGCACATACCAACGGAATCGGATTACAAGAGTAGACTATATGCGAGTAACTGTATAAAACACATAACTGAGGAAGCCACTAATAATATTAAAGGAGATTCTCTAACTGAAGCTCTACTTAAAATATCTCGCTCTAGAACCTACGTCTTGAATCAATGCAACAATCAGCGTAGTACTAAGATCCCAGATCTTTTCTTGTGGGTAATTGATAAGATTATTTCCCCTTCCTTAGTTACCATAAGATCCCGAATAGACAAACGATTCAATTTCCTACTCAAATACAGCAAACCTTGGTACAATTATAACAGGACCACATCTTAAACGTCTCCGGGCTTATGGTAAAAGTAACCCACATGCGCTTACATGGGTAAATAACAACTGCTGGCTATTTCACGCTTGACTACCATCTCTTCAGCTTGTACACGGATGTATGGAACGCATGCATGTATATGTTTATATTTGTTTACATTTACATGTGAATTATCTAATATATTTCACAATAGATACATCAGTGGGGAACGTATATGTGTATACCTACATGACTTTATTTTATAAGTCCTCCCATCCACTTGACCTCGGTTTCTCATCAATCTCTCTGATGATATGCACATTTTAACA
The DNA here is from genome assembly GCA_964016885.1 of Eledone cirrhosa. Taxonomy (NCBI): domain Eukaryota; kingdom Metazoa; phylum Mollusca; class Cephalopoda; order Octopoda; family Eledonidae; genus Eledone; species Eledone cirrhosa. The sequence goes on from OZ024742.1 coordinate 82,915,319, forward strand.
ATGAAGTTCGAGATAGTGTATTGCGTAAGAATTCAAGTTTGGTAGGTGATTCCATAACTGTATTGAAACACTTGTTAGGATCCTATTTTATATAAAGTTTTCTCCGAATGCTTCTTCAAACAAATGTTGCCTACTTTTTCCTGATATCCTGTTTACATTATATATATATATGTGTGTGTGTTGGGGGTGGGGTATGTATGGCTGTGTGTGGATAGGTATGGGTGTGTATGTGTGAAGGAGTTAGGGCTAATGTCTAGAGAGTTATCCGATTGGCAAAATGGGAGATGCGTTGTGTCCTAGGGCAAGCCACTTTCTTATAAAGGATGTTCCATTTCCCTAACTATAGGCTCCTTATCGGTCGAGCAACGATGAAACTGGCTGCCTTAACCACGAACTGGATTACAATAAGCAATTGTTCTGCTTCCCTAACTATAGGCACCTTATCGGTCGAGCAACCATGAAACTGGCTGTCTTAACCACGAACTGGATTACAATAAGCAATTTACTGCTTCCCTAACTATAGGTACCTTATCGGTCGAACAACCATGAAACTGGCTGTCTTAACCACGAACTGGATTACAATAAGCAATTTTCTGCTTCCCTAACTATATATATATATATATATTTCGTTTCTGAATTTCTTAGCAAGATTCTTTATCAAGATTCTTTATCAAGATTCTTTATCTGAAAACGTGTTTTGAAACCGATATTGTTATACTTTGGGAGGGTCATTCTGCCAATAAGAAACACATACACCATCAGCTTTCACTTCAATTTATTATAAATTTACGATTGGTTGGTTGGTTCGATATATATTGTCAAAGATATTTCGCCACACATTTTGTGACCACCTCAGTGACAGGGTTTTTATTTTGTATCTCTCCTTTGTCTGACCTACACCATCTTGTTTTTGTGTGTCGTGTGTTGTGTGCTTAGTTTGCGCATATGTTACATCCGGGTGTGTGTGTGATGTGTGTTTTCTTTTTTATTCATGTGTTTATTTACTTGTCACGTGTTGGTTGTTTATTCTATCTCTGCGTGTCAGATTTGTTTTGTTAGTTTGGTTTTTCTGCGTGTCTGTATGTCATCATTTTGTTCTTAATTACTAGTTGTGATGTTGCTATTCTGCACATGTTTTCTTTTTAATTTCGGTTGGAGTTCATTTATGTTTGACGCGGCTGTGATTTATCAGAGCATTGCATCTTTTCTGTGTATAGACATAATTTTTATCTCTATGTTCTCTAATATGCCCCTATATTCTATGTTGGCATGTTGGTGGCGTAGTGATGAATCTTTTTCCAGCCTGGCGTTCTCGGCAGTGTTCACCTATCATTTCCCCCATGCTACGGGCTGTTTCACCTACGTATGTTATGTTCTTATTTCTACACAGTTCGTCAGTACATCTCATGCTACATACTACATTCCTAGTTTTGCAGTTAGTGTGCGGGCTTAGCTTGCAACACCCTTGCATTCATAATTACATTTATAAAGGTGACGGTTATAATAGTGCATGTGCTTTCAAAATCATACTACTTTCAGTCAACGATGGAGAGTAAGAATTCTATATTATAAAACTCAGTGATTCTGTTGATGTTTTCATCTTCGATATTACAAAATCTACTTGAAAGGGTTGCTACTCTATTTTTTTGTTTTATATATGTTTTACAGTGTATTGATTGCATTTATAATATCTAAAATCTGTTAGTTGATACTCACACTTTGGGCAATTGACCTTCCCTATTGACATATTTCCATAAGATCTTTTAATATCAAGAAAGAAGTTAAGAGAATTAATGTATATAATTATTTCTAGAACTTTCAAATCGAAATTGATCGAACTGTATTTTCCTATATGTTTTATGTATAATATTAGAAAATAACAAGTCCTATCTAGTATGAATTGATATTTTAGTTTTACTGGTTTACATAGGAATTGATGAGGGGTTACATTTAGTATGTTTTGGAGGGTGTCTGTGTAAACTTAAATTATTACTTTTTATGCATTTACTTAAATCTATTTTGGTTATTTCCAAGGGATCATCGAATTGGTTTAGGAGGAAATCTGTTGAAGGATTACGCCTTCTATTCCATTCTTGTTCTTAGGCTCTTAATGTTCACAGTATATTTTGCTTTAAGTGATTAAATATACATATCACAGACAATATACGCTTTTTGTAATTTATTTAACATTTCTGTGAAGTGGACGCGTGTGCTCAATGTAGTCCATGGTGTTCAGTAACATAATTATATAGATGATATGACATGCGTCACCAAATATGTGTTTCAATAGTTATATAATCACCACGAACACCTGAATTACTGCGTAATTATGACATTTGTATGTTCATAAATTTTATACATAAATACGTCATAAATTTTATACATAAATACGTCAGTTTTTTCCGAATCGCTCTGATTACGTGTAGAATTTAACAACGCATTACGAGAGAGTGGATTAGGTAATAATTCAGGTTTCGTAGGCAGTTATATATCTGTCTTGAAAGCTTTCCATAAAAATACTTAAAAGCTTACATATCTTAAGAGACACACTAACCACCCTCGATACATCAACAACTCCATCTTAAATAATTGTTTCTATTTTAGGCACAAGGCCAGCAATTACCCAGTACATTACTGGTACTTTACTTTATCGACCCCGTAAGGATGAAAGGCAAAGTTAACCATCTTAAATAATGTATCTGTAAATATCTTCAGACTTATAGATTATTATAATACAGCACTCCGAAAGGCTGGATTTGGTAAAACAAACAAATATAATCCTAGCACACTGGATTCTCATTCTCTATTTCGAAATCGTTTAAATCCTAACACGAAATATACATGCACATACCAACGGAATCGGATTACAAGAGTAGACCATATGCGAGTAACTGTATAAAACACATAACTGAGGAAGCCACTAATAATATTAAAGGAGATTCTCTAACTGAGGCTCTACTTAAAATATCTCGCTCTAGAACCTACGTCTTGAATCAATGCAACAATCAGCGTAGTACTAAGATCCCAGATCTTTTCTTGTGGGTAATTGATAAGATTATTTCCCCTTCCTTAGTTACCATAAGATCCCGAATAGACAAACGATTCAATTTCCTACTCAAATACAGCAAACCTTGGTAACATTATAACAGGACCACATCTTAAACGTCTCCAGGCTTATGGTAAAAGTAACCCACACGCGCTTACATGGGTAAATAACACCTGCTGGCTATTTCACGCTTGACTACCATCTCTTCAGCTTGTACACAGATGTATGGAACGCATGCATGTATATGTTTATATTTGTTTACATTTACATGTAAATTATCTAATATATTTCACAATAGAAACATCAGTGGGGAACGTATATGTGTATACCTACATGACTTTATTTTATAAGTCCTCCCATCCACTTGACCTCGGTTTCTCATCAATCTCTCTGATGATATGCACATTTTAACAATGAAGTTCGAGATAGTGTATTGCGTAAGAATTCAAGTTTGGTAGGTGATTCCATAACTGTATTGAAACACTTGTTAGGATCCTATTTTATATAAAGGTTTCTCAGAATGTTTCTTCAAACAAATGTTGCCTACTTTTTCCTGATATCCTGTTTACATTATATATATATATATGTGTGTGTTGGGGTGGGGTATGTATGGCTGTGTGTGGATAAATATGGGTGTGTATGTGTGAAGGAGTTAGGGCTAATGTCTAGAGAGTTGTCCGATTGGAAAAATGGGTGATGCGTTGTGTCCTAGGGCAAGCCACCTTTTTATCAGGATGTTCCATTTCCCTAACTATAGGCTCCTTATCGGTCAAACAACGATGAAACTGGCTGCCTTAACCACGAACTTGATTACAATAAGCAATTGTTCTGCTTCCCTAACTATAGGCACCTTATCGGTCGAGCAACCATGAAACTGGCTGTCTTAACCAAGAACTGGATTACAATAAGCAATGTTCTGCTTCCCTAACTATAGGCACCTTATCTGTCGAGTAACCATGAAACTGGCTGTCTTAACCACGAACTGGATTACAATAAGCAATTTACTGCTTCCCTAACTATAGGTACCTTATCGGTCGAACAACCATGAAACTGGCTGTCTTAACCACGAACTGGATTACAATAAGCAATTTTCTGCTTCCCTAACTATATATATATATATATTTCGTTTCTGAATTTCTTAGCAAGATTCTTTATCAAGATTCTTTATCTGAAAACGTGTTTTGAAACCGATATTGTTATACTTTGGGAGGGTCATGCTGCCAATAAGAAATACACACACCATCAGCTTTCACTCCAATTTATTATAAATTAAATTTATAAATTTAAGAATTTATAAATTTTCGTTGGTTGGTTGGTTCCACAACCGGACGGTTGTTCATATTTAGTCAAAGTTCATTCGTCACACATTCTGTAATCTCTTCAGTGATTTGGGATACTTTTCTTTGTTTTGTGCCTCTCGTTTGTTCTGTCCTACGCCATCTTGTTTTTGTATGTATTGTGTGTTTCGTTTGTGCATGTGTTACATCACAACTTACAATTAAGGACACAATGAAAACACACACACATAGAACAAACAACCAACCAGTAACATGTAAATAAACAAATAAATAAACATATAAAAACACACAGACACACGGATGGAACACATGCGCAAATAAAACACACAACGCACACAAAAACAAGATGGCGTAGGACAGAACAAAGGAGACGCACAAAACAAAGAGAAGAATCCCCAGTCACTGAAGAGGTCACATACTGTGTGACGAAAGATCTTTGACAATATATAAACAACCGTCCGGTTGTGGAACCAACCGACCAAAGGGAAATTTATAAATTCTTAAATTTATGAATTTAATTTATAATATATTGGAGTGAAATCATCTGCTGCGTTTGTTTCTTATTGGCAACATGACCCTCCCAAAACTATAACAATATATATATATATATATATATATATATATATATATATATATATAGGAAAAGGTAAGACCCCGACGGCAGACCTCAAGCCGTTTCGACGGCTATTTCTGAGTCCAGAAATAGCCGTCGAAACGGCTTGAGCTCTGCCATCGGGTCTTACTTTTTCCTATTTCCAACTCTACTACCCTAAGTATTGAGTACTCTGGTGCGTTATGGTCCATCTGGTCCCTTAGCACAATTTGTTTGTTATATATATATATATTTCTGTGTGTGTATGTGTATGCTTTTATTTTTATTTTCATCATTTCTGCTGTTCTCTACATATTGATTAATGAATTACAATCAGAAGAAAATCTTAATATACCCACATTGCAACTGTTTGAAGAAATGCCATATTGTTTTTCATTAGTTAGAAATCTAATTACGCTGTAACTAATAAATTTCTGGCCTGCAGTGCAGAATACTAAGTCGTTAATTTAAGAATGCCAGAATAGAATTATTACATTTAATATTAAGGAAGGTGAGCAGCATACTAAGATTGGTGAGATTAACGATCAAATAGCTTTCAGTATTTAGTTAATGTTTTACATTCTGAACAATTCAAAACAGATTCTAATTGCATTTTATCAATCCAGCTTTTATGAAATTTGCTACAGAGGTCAATTTAATACATTATATACCGTTTCGTAATTGTGGTTTTGTGTGCACCCATATTACCGGTAGTATTGCTATTATTGTGCTAAGACGATGTGCAATGGAAATGAAAAACGGCAGTGCACCGGAAAAATAATTTACATTTCTTCGTTTTATAGGTTTAAATTTGAAAAGTGTTGGATTGATATTATTGGCAATATCGGTAGAGGGTCGGACGCCATGCTTTGACGCATAGAGTTACGGCCCTTGCCAGTCTGAGTTCAAATCCCACCGAGGGTAATTTTGCCTTTTATCCTTACGGGGTCGATAAAATAAAGTACCAGTAATGCACTGGGTAATTGCTGGCCTTGTATCAAAAGTAGAAACAATTATATTATATTAATTGTTTCTACTTTAGGCACAAGGCCAGAAATTATCCAGTGCATTACTGGTACTTTATTTTATCGACCCCGTAAGGATGAAAGGCAAAGTCACCTCAAAACAGTGCTTAGGCAAGCTATGAAAGTTATGAGTTTGAGTGGCAGTAAAATAATCGCAGTTTATATAAATACTTAACCTTTTAAAGAAGTTCATGTCATACCATAGCCTCATGTCTTAAACATAGCACATCCCTTCTTCTTCTTCTTCTTCTTCTTCTTCTTCTTCTTCTTCTTCTTCTTCTTCTTCTTCTTCTTCTTCTTCTTCTTCTTCTTCTTCTTCTTCTTCTTCTTCTTCTTCTTCTTCTTCTTCTTCTTCTTCTTCGGCAAATTAATACAGGTGTGTGCAGAGTCTTGAGAGATGAATTCGACAGTGTCCAGCGATTAATTCATTAGGCCTTTTAATGACATGACGGAACTAAGGAATCTGTGATATCTCGATTCGCAGAATTAGAGGTCTTACCTGGATCGAATTCATGATCGACGATCTACGCACTATACTGAGGAACGTTACTCCATAAATCTTATGGAGAAAATTAATTCCGCCCTCTTGTATTCACGATCATATTATTTCGGGTAATAACCAAGATTCATGACACCGAATTCTACACCTAACCCCTTTCTTCTCGTGATTGCGTATTACTGCAACAACCCCTGCTATTCTTGCTTTTAGTTGCCTGCCTCCCAAAGGTCTGATGGTATTCAGTGTTTATTAGAATTCAGTATAACTTGTTATAAGCAATCCTATGCAATATAATTCCTATGTGAAACATAAATAACATATAATAATGAGTCTCCACATCGGTCTCTCAAAGATTTACGCATAAGCGGTGAAATAAACCAGAAGAAATCTTTGCGATGAAACATACGGAATGGACAACATCTAGGCAATCTGTTGCGAATTCCGATTTAGGCAAATTAACTTCATTTGGAAAGATATGATCGTAGATTGAAGAAATGGTAGAGCATTATAATCGATGATCCTCATAAGTTTCTCGTTGATTGAAACCTCTAGTCTTCGACAGCAGAAGAAAATGGCTCAAATTATCCTGTTGCCTGAATAAATAATTATAGTACTCGCAGTAGTTGTAGTATTAGGGAGAGAGTGGCGTACCTAACAGCGTTCAGAAACACATTACTGAAATTATATTTGAATACGCCCCTACACTGTCGTGTCATGAGAGAATGTAATATTTATCCACGTTAGCAATCAATTACAACAGTATATTAAATAGTAATTCAGCTCTGAACAAAAATAATTCTAATCAAACGCTCATAATGTCTTTTTTTAACTCTAATGAACCAATATATATATTATTCAATGCGTTCTTTGTTTTTCTTAAGATCGTGGATCATTATTTCATAGACTTGGCTTGTATTATTACAAGTCTTATCATCCACGTAGATTTTCTGTGAGTTCATGGAAGGAGAGTAAGTTACAAATGTCGCAGCACATTAATTGTATAAGTAGATTATATGAGATATTTTACGTGAAAATATATATGAATGGAAGCATGTATGTATGTATGTATGTATGTATGTATGTATGTATATATGTATGTATGTATGTATGTATGTACGCATGTGTATGTAGGTATGTGTGTGTATGAATGTATGTAGTTATGCATGCATGTACTTTTATAATTCTACAAATGTTTACCAAAGGAGAGACTCTGTCATTGGAATTTAGACAGTCTATCAACTATGTAGATATGTATGTCTGCATACATGCCTGTGGTACAGGTATGGATGCTATTGTAAGTGTGGATGTGTATCTTTTCGACCATATGTGTGCATGTGCATATGTTTTGTATGTGTACATGGGTATATGTAATTATTACATGCAAAATACTTGGAATATGTTACATATTTTTACTATTCCATTAATGAATTGTTCTTGTAATGTCCTAACTAGTTATGTTCATTCTGGTTCTGTGAAGCTCAGCTTCTCAATATTTGTATTGAGGCAGTTACTAATATATCCCAGTACCCCAATAATCACAGGTATAAATCTGAAGGTATAGTTAGTGTGGAGTAGCTGCAGATTTCTCATTAGTTCTGCGTAGATATTGTCCTTTTCACTAATTTTTAATATTATGTTGGAATCTGCTAGGCAGCTGACTTCCACTACTGTCCCATATCACTGTATCTCTTCTGTTACGTTTGTATTCTAGTCGAGTTTTGACTTTGACTGGAACATCCCACTAGTACTCTTTTATATTATGTATGTGGATGTCTTCCGCATTGCTGTAACTTTTAATATGTTTATTGTAGGGGCTATCTTTACTCCGGATTGAATTGGATATAGTTTTGGCCACTACATCATCCCTCATAAGTAGATAGTGCCGCGATGACATTGTTGGACAGTTGCTTATGACATGGGTGACATCTTCGATGATACATCTGCAGAGTCTGCATTTGTTGTCACATTTATGAAGTGTTTTGCCTGCATCTCTATCACATTTTTTAATTAGATATTTTGTATTCTTATCGTGTTCTTGTATTGCAAATGCATATTCTTCAAAGTGAGAGTCAATGTAGCGATTTTTGGTCCAATATAGACTAATTTGCTTATCTATATTACTCTCAATTTGGAACCTCCCGGCAACATATTTATGTATATTTTTTTGCTGATAAGCATACCGGTTTTCAACCATGGATCCACTGCGGTATTGCTGGGAAATTTCGCTGGGTGTAAGGTTTTGATTATCATATAGGGAGTATCTTTCAAGTAGTTCCTTCTCAACACTCATGATTTTCTCTGCCCCGTGCGGACAAACGTGCTCGATAGGTGTTGTTAGAGGGATATGCTACGATAGTAAAATGTTGTCTGGGCTGATCTTAGGCCTTGCACCACTGCTTAAATTGTATGTCACAGTTGATGGGAAATTTCTGGTGCTGCTTACGATTTTTCGGGATTCGTCTATCGTGCAATCAAGTATTCCAAACGTTGGTGTTAGGAGATGAACAGCAAATACATTGTGACCCACTGTTTCATTGTGCGTAGATATTTCAGATGAGCATATCTTTCTTAACAGGGTGCAATATTCCCTGGTTACGCTTTCCATACTACAGAGACCATCATAGGCAATATTCACATCTATCCTTAGGTATCTGTAGAGAGTACTCGTCAGATATGTATGTATGAACGTAGGTATGTATGCATGTATGTATTATGTATTTATTGGGGTATTTAAGAAGACATGAATAAATACGATTATACGGTGTAGTATGACCATCTAAGATATTGTTATAGGTAAAATTAATGGTCATGTAGGTGGGTGTTGCCTAAGATTCATTTCTGCGTTCCCTTATCTCATATTTTTACGGCTCTGGTGGCTTGTTAAATGTAGGTCAGTCTTCACGATCAAGTCTTTATATTTCAGTTCGTTCTATTAGGAAAAGAACTTGTTATATTTTAGTAAAATTGTTATATAATTACAGTATTCATGATGAGTACATATCTGTAGCACAGTGCATTAGACACCGGGAAGCTAAAAGATTATTTATTGCATCAGCTGAAACATCTCAAGAAAAGGATATATATATATATATATATATATATATATCTCTGTGTGTGTGTGTGTGTGTGTGTGTGTGTGTGTGTGTGTGTGTGTGTGTGTGTGTGTGTGTGTGTGTGTGTGTGTGTGTGTGTGTGTTACACATAACTAAATTTGTCTCGGATATGAGTAACATCATTCTGCGAAGCAAATAAAATCACTGAAGGTTCATCCAAGTAAGGTATACTAAAGAACACTTCACAAACATATTTTCCAACGGATATATTGACATTCAAGCAACCTAAACATAGCAAGCCTTATTAAAGTCGGTGTCTAGCAGAAGCAAGGGGGACCATCGTGGATGCTCATTTCGAACAGAACTGGTTCTCATCAATATGATCCCTCCCACTCTTGAAACTGCTGGACTTTCAAAACAGACGAGAAAATAATGTTTTCCCGTCTGTGTAAATGAGATGATTAATCTAATTTGCATATGAAGCTGTATAAGATGGTATAATTTAGAATGCCTGAAATTAAATTGTAATTCTTTTCTATTATAAGTTGAGCCAACTCATACCGCATCGACGATTCTCCTCCTTCTTCTGGACACGACCAGAGGGCGTTAGCGCCGTTATTTAGGCATAGCTACAGCTTTCTAAATGTTTACCGGTAAACATACAGTGTTTCTTTACAAATACGAAATCTGTATACATCTATACCAGAAGCTAAATCCTAATTCTATTCTATTATAAGTTAAACCAACTTATGCAACCTCATATACAAATGAGAATAATCATCTCAAAAACGCAGACGAGACAACTATATATTCTCGAATGTTTTCAAGTCCAGCAGTCGCAAGTTTGGGAGGGGTCGTCCTGATGAGGTTCATTTAAACCCGAAATTCATCGACGATTGTCCCCCTTGCTTCTGCTGGACACCATCAGAAGGCGTTAGCCCCGATGTTGTGTGCATAGCTACGGCTTTCTAAATGTTTACCTGTAAACATACCGTGTTTCGTTAGAAATACAAAATTTCTAGATATTCTGTATAGAGCTATGCCTGAAGCTAAATCCTAATTTTTCTCTCTCTCTCTCTCTCTCGCTCTCTCTCTCTCTCTCTATATATATATATATATATATATATATATAACGGCAAGAGCTCATCCGACGGGCTATATATATAAAATTATACATATATACATATATATATACATATATATATATATAAATATATATATATATATATATATATATATATATATATATATATATATATATATATATATATATATATATATATCAGTAATGGGGAATGAACAGGGATATTTAACTAGATCACGAATATATCTATATCACTAGGGTCTCTCTCTGTTGTGATTTGAACATATATAGTTATATAACTGTGTTCGTTCCTCTTTACTGTAATATTATAAGACACGGAAATATTTTTCCATCAGCTATTTTGATTATAGGGGACTATTGTGAATGTTTAACTCTTTCTGAAAGATAGCGTAGATATACAATACAACAGGTGGAACATAATAGCACCAGTGACGATGTTACAGATGTGCAACGAAAGAACTTTGTTAGACTATATATATGTGTTTGTGTCTATATTATATCTATTTGTGTCTATATTATATCTATTTGTTTCGACACACGATTTCATATAAAAAAACCTCGCAAAACAAGTATATATATATATATATATATATATGTGTGTGTGTGTGTGTGTGTGTGTGTGTGTGTGTGTGTAAAAGATAAACAGAAATAACAACACAATCAGTACAGTATATGGAAGGGATATATTAGGTTAACGCTTGATATAGCAGGAAAGAGGGTCTTAACATTTCGGACGCAAGTCTTTCATCAGAAGAAAGAATGAGAAATAGGATAGATTGAGGGGACTGTCATGAATTACAATTTTTCAAATTATATGTGTGAAAATATAAATAAACAGGATTGAGCGTCATAAGTTAGCATATATACAATGAGCTTAATTCCTGTTTGTATTTCTTTATAAAACTCACTAGAAAAAATATATCCTTGCAAAGACACTTTCAAATATTTTCAAGGGCTGAAACCGCTCAGTATATATACAAATTATATAAGCATGATTATTTCTGCTCCAACGTTTCTTTAAGTATATAAGTATATTTATTTGATAAGTATATATTTGTATTATGTACTTTAAATTCACTTGCATATATACAAAATATAAACATTATTTGCATCATCAACTCTATATTATTTTTATTTCTTCCCCCCTCTCTCTCTTTCTATCTGTCTTTCTTTTTCTCTTCCTCTCTTTACTATCTTTCTCTCGAGGGAGAGAAAGAGAGAGAGGAGAAATGAAAATAACATAGAGTTGAAAATGCAAATAATGTTTACATTATTTAAGTACATAAATAATACACACACACACACACACACACACACACACACACACACACATACACACATATATATATATATATATAAAACTCCATGTTAATTTGATTTCTCCTCTCTCTCCCTATATATATATATATGTGTGTGTATGTGTATGTGAGGGGGGGGGGGGGCATTCCTGTTGATTTGATATTAATGTAACCGTTCTAGTCCTGTAGAAGCCATGTCTATATTAAATTACGTTCTTCTCACTCTATTTATATATTGAATACCTTCTAACCTTATAAAAACTACGGTTATCACCGACTTCACCAGGGATCTACGGGTGTATATATATATATATATATATATATATATATATATATATATACACACCTGTATATATATATATATTAAATATTCTAAACTAAAATTTCATCGTTTTAACACTTTGTATATATATATATATATATAAGTTGAAAAAAATGAAAACGAAATTTCATTTCTCACTCTTAGTATGGCACTTACTTAAATGTAAGTATGTATGTATACGTACATACATATATGTATACAGACGTACAGTAGCATGCATATATATATATATATATATATATATATATATATATATATATATATATATATATATATATATATATATATATACATATATATACATACAGGTACACATACATATATGCACGCACAGGTTAGCGGACGCTTATTATAACGCCGCTTTGTTCGTTTGTAAACAAACTGAACAGCCTGAATTTATGCCATACGGTGTTAAGGCAACCACGTCACCTTTTTTTTCAACACTGACACAGGAACGATGTACTAGTTTCAAGCTTGTTAGCTATCATCAGCACCGTATAGCCATCTGCCAGATAGTTGAACGTTCGAAAGTATATACTTTCCTTATGAAAATTAACGGCTGAGCAGCCTAATTTGCATATTGAGTGAGTTAAATCGGTCGGGCATACCGAAAACGATAAGTTGAAAAAAATGAAAACGAAATTTCATTTCTCACTCTTAGTATGGCACTTACTTAAATGTAAGTATGTATGTATACGTACATACATATATGTATACAGACGTACAGTAGCATGCATATATATATATATATATATATATATATATATATATATATATATATATATATATATATACAGGTACACATACATATATGCACGCATCAGTTTAGCAGACGCTTATTATAACGCCGCTTTGTTCGTTTGTAAACAAACTGAACAGCCTGAATTTATGCCATACGGTGTTAAGGCAACCACGTCACCTTTTTGTTCAACACTGACACAGGAACGATGTACTAGTTTCAAGCTTGTTAGCTATCATCAGCACCGTATAGCCATCTGCCAGATAGTTGAACGTTCGAAAGTATATACTTTCCTCATGAAAATTAACGGCTGAGCAGCCTAATTTGCATATTGAGTGAGTTAAATCGGTCGGGCATACCGAAAACGATAAGTTGAAAAAAATGAAAACGAAATTTCATTTCTCACTCTTAGTATGGCACTTACTTAAATGTAAGTATGTATGTATACGTACATACATATATGTATACAGACGTACAGTAGCATGCATATATATATATATATATATATATATATATATATATATATATATATATATATATATATATATATATATATACATATATATACATACAAGTACACATACATATATGCACGCATCAGTTTAGCGGACGCTTATTATAACGCCGCTTTGTTCGTTTGTAAACAAACTGAACAGCCTGCATTTATGCCATACGGTGTTAAGGCAACCACTTCACCTTTTTGTTCAACACTGACACAGGAACGATGTACTAGTTTCAAGCTTGTTAGCTATCATCAGCACCAGAGGTGTAACACACAAATTATTATATATTGGTAAACGGAATAGAAAATGCTGACAAATTGTTCACAGTTGAAAAATGGTTTAATTAGGAATAAAAGAGTATTAGTGATTGTATGGGTTAGTATTCAGTTGTGGTTTTAAGTTTTTAAGTTTTTACCGGTTGCGCATTTCTAAATGCTTTTCAAAAATAATTTTGAGATAGAGTGTCCGTGCTGTTTGCTCTGATCATATATATATATATATATATATATATATATATATATATATATATATATATATATATATATATATATATATATATATATATATACAGCCGTAGATCCCGGGTGAAGTCGGTGATAACCGTAGTTTATAAGGTTAGAAGGTATTCAATATATAAATGGAGTGAGAAGAACGTAATTTAATATAGACATGGCTTCTACAGGACTAGAACGGTTGCATTAATTACAAATAATCAGCAATGCCCCTCTCACACACACATACATATGTATGTCTATGAGTATTCCTGATGATTACATATTAATGTAACAGTTCTAGCTCTGTAGAAGCCATTTCTATATTTATATAACTTATTCTGACTCTACTTATGTATTGACTACCTTATGTACAGTGGTTACTACCCATTTCACACGAGATCTACATACACACACACACACACACACACACACACACACACACACATATATATATATATATATACATATATACAAATAGGAGAACAGTTCAGACCACGACGGCTGAGTTCCGGCGGTTTCGTCAGCTAGATCCGTTCTTTCGGATCAGCCGTCGGAGTTTTGACTCTTTTCCTATTACTCACATCTACTATCCTATGTATCGAGTACTCTGGTGCGTTATGGTCTACCTGGTTCGTTACCACACTTTCTTTGTTGTGTATATATATATATATATATACAACGAAGAAAGTGTGGTAAAACACTTCCCACCACAACACCGCTACCACAAAATAATCAACAAAGTCACTATCAAACTCTCCTACAGCACCACACCCAACTTCGCCCCAATACATCGCCTCTTTAACAACAAGAACCTCAACCACTATGGAGGAAACAACCTAGACATTTGTGGAGGGCCGAGCAGGAGGTGTAACTGCTCTGATAGATCTACGTGCCCCGTCAACAACAAATGCCGAGAACGTAACGTGATCTACCGATGCAATGTGAGGATACGGAAACCTCCAACAAAGCCTATATATCATTAATCGCTTGCGACTTCAAGATCCGGCTCTACCAAAACCGACACACGTTCCGAAACCCAACCTGGCGACATGCCACTACACTTTCGGGCCACATCTGGGACCTCCAAGATAACAACATAGCATACAACCTTACTTGGAGATTACTGTCCAGGGCTAACTTCTACACGGAAGGACGCCGTCCGTGTAACTTATGCTCGGAGGAAATATTACAAATGCTGTTTACGAAGGACCAACCCCTAAAGAAAATAGACGAACTTGTAACTGCATGTAAACACCGATTGTGTAGGACTTACCTCGCCCTCAAACCCCCTCATCACCCGAGTGGGTAGACAATGGCTGCAACATCCTTTCCTTCTTTTACCCACTTGCCGAACAAGATAAGGGAAACCCCAGCATACATAGGTAGATGTACTTATTTTCTTTTCCCTTTATCTCTTCTTATCACTTCCTTCCATTCCCTCTCCTCTTCCTTTTCCTTTTTCCTCTTTCGCCTACCCCAAGGCAGCCCATCGGGCCTTCGCAACGCCAGTACTCCCACCCCAGAAAATTATATATAGCATTGGCCGAAACCGCAATACCAGCTAAAAATATAGCACCCGCTTTAGACTCTAGAGATTTTTCTTTTATTTTTACTATTTTAATTTTATTATTATTATTTTTTTTTTTTTTATTATCTTTTAATCTCAATTTATTAACCTTTTAATTCTATAACGACTCACTCTCAGTATCGTTTTTCGCTTTTTTCCTAACTAGCCTAATTTCTTACGCACTCCTTAGAATTTGCTGTATAGAATTCACTTTCAACGCTACAGGCAAGTTCAGTCACCCCCACCCCCACCCATTGCCATGAAATATTTAATTGTGTTTACAAGAAATGTTGACCAATCCTTTTGACAACTACAATCTTCCCATATCAGGAATTACTCCTTGAAAAGCTCGGCTATTTATCACCACGCTAAAAATTCTAATTTAGTCCAGAAATAGCCGTCGAGACGGCTTGAGCTCTGCCGTCGGGGTTAAACATTTTCCTATTACCCACCCTACCACCCTAAGTATTGAGTACTCTTGTGCGTTATGGTCCATCTGGTTCCTTACCACACTTCCTTCGTTATATATATATATATATATATTACTCTTTTACCCGTTCCAGCCATCCGGCTGAGGCCATGCTGGGGCACCGCAAATATATATATATAAATATATATATATATATATATATAAAGTTAGATAGACAATTATAAACATACATGCTTAGCTGCATAGATAAATAAATAGATTGATAAATAAGTAGTTTGTTGCGTAGACTGCTCGATCAATAATATTAGGTGTAAGCTGAGAAATGGATATTTATTTTTGTATGCTTTAAGATAATATCTGTATAGCTAAATGCATACAGATTTAAATCGAAAATTAAATATACATTACCAAGGAAAAGTATCGTACAAACAACACACAGACACAAATATGCACACATGCACACATAAAGGAATGCGATTAACACCCTCATCACATCCGCAGATACACATAAATACAAAACTTTCAGTATACATGAATATGTGAACATATATAGACTTAAAGACATGTGAAGAAAAATAGAATAGTTGTGAATGTTATGTTTGAAATGTAAGCTAGGGAAAAGAAAAAAGGAGAAAGAATTTTATAGCATGTCTATAATTTACTTCCTTAGTTATATTTATTTGTAGCAGGAGAAAGTGAAACCTACTTTTCCAATTTCAGGTCATAGCATTCGTTTAAGATACTAAACCGTGAAGAATTTCATTAGACTTATCTAACACAATCAGCTTAAGATGATATCGAACGGAAGTCTCACGAGAATTTTTCTTGCAAACCTCGGCTTCGTAATGAAATAGATGGAATAAGTTAAATTAATTAGCGTTTGTGAATAAGCTTGCCCTCTTCCTATACTATTTTCCTCTGAGACTTCCTATGCGGCTTTCTCTAATGTATATTCTCTTTTTCACTCACTCGCAAAACTCACCTCATATTTCAACCATCACTATTTCTCATTCTTTCTCTTACATGCAAATGTCTACACGTTAGCTACTAATTTTTGTTCACTTCAATTCTGTCTATGCGGAGATGCGTTTAGCCGTCAACATTTATATTTCTCTGTCTCTATCTATCTCCTTTTCTCTCTATATATATCTATCACGCTTCCTCTTTGAATATATATATAAGTAAATATATGTATGTATATATATATATATATATATATATATATATATATATATATATATATATATATATATATATATATATATATATATATATATATATAAGTGTGTATATATATATATGTGTGTGTGTATATATGTGCTGTGTGTATGTGTGTGTGTGTGTATGTATGTCATATATATATATATATATATATATATATATATCAGATACACAGCTTAGATTTGTTTACAAACACCTGGCGGAGAATTTGAAAATTAGATACTGAAAATAGAGCTTCCACCATATGTTTGACTTAACCCAATAGTTGGAGTTATAAAAACTCACAGAATATTTGTATGTATGCAAACCTACAATAACTGTGTAATTTTATTTCCTATGTTTTGTTTTTTTACTTTCATATATTCACTATATATATATATATGTGTGTGTATATATCTATATATCTATATATCTATATATATATATATATATATATATATATATATATATATATATATATATATATATATGAGAGACGTAAAATAAGAAAATTATAAAATGAAGTTACTTACTAAGATATCACTTCCAACTAATTAGTTTCTGGAACGGAATAAATATATTTTCCGAAGAAGATACAGAGAATCATTCCGTCGTCAGGGAAGTCTATTCTCATCTAAGTATCCAGGCAAAGCGTGGACTCTGGAAACTTATTAAAAAATAATTCAGTGGATAGAAAATAGCAAAGCGTTGACTGAATTCCTAGCCATTGAGAAAATCACTGCCTCTGCGTCGGTGGCAAATTAAAAAGAATCAATCACGTGACATCGAGGTCAATCAGTGGAAAGTGGTTTGCTAATAAGACAGCGGCCTGCCTGCTACCATAGCAGCAGTCATGGCCAATATTGCTCGACAAATAATTTGGAGATAATTATAAAGAATTAATATCTAGTAACATATATATACATACAGATGCAAATCAATGCTAGCAAATATATAGGTTTTGTCTTAGTAACTCTGTGGTTCAATGCATAGGAGACGTAAAATAAGAAAATTATAAAATTAACTTACTTACTAAAATATCACTTCCAACTAATTAGTTTCTGTAATGGAATAAATATATTTTCCGAAGAAGATACAGAGAATCATTCCGTCGTCAGGGAAGTCTATTCTCATCTAAGTATCCAGGCAAAGCGTGGACTCTGGAAACTTATTAAAAAATAATTCAGTGGATAGAAAATAGCAAAGCCATCTGCAACCCCATGCATGGAACCACAAAGTTACTAAGACAAAACCTATATATTTGCTAGAATTGATATGCATCTGTATGTATATATATGTTACTAGATATTAATTCTTTATATATATATATATATAATGTAAAACGAAAAATCAGTGATTTATTGAGTGTTACAATTGTTTCGCCGGCGGACAGCTCCAGACACGATCATTGTGTGGATCTGTCTGATTCTGGACCCGAAATCATTAGACGTGTCCGTCGAACCTGCGGTTCAAGAATAAGACAGATCCACTCAATGATCGTGTCTGGAGCTGTCCGCCGGCGAAACAATTGTAACACACAATAAATTGAGTTCAGATGCATCACTGATTTTTCGTTTTATATTATATCATGCTCTGCTCTGTAAGAGCATGGAGTGCTCAACCGGCATACCGCCTATGGAAGCATCTTAGCTACCTTCAGACACACACATATATATATATATATATAAATATATGTGTGTGTGTGTGTGTGTGTGTGTGCGTGTGTGTGCGTGTATGTGTGTGTGTCTGTGTGTGTGTGTATGGGTGTGTAAAACACAGGAAATGAACTTACAGTTATATTAGATTGACATACATACATGATGATGGCTGCCCTCTCGTTATCTAGTATGGCCATTGCACAATATAACATTATTAAAGCTATCGTGCAATGCATGTGCATGAAGATTTTTTCTAAGTGAGGAAAGATTGTGCACTGTGCTACAGTAGATATAACCCGAAAAGTAAAGTTCAACATCATCGGTAACTACTGAGCCGTAGGATTTATGACGCAGTTTCCTTAGTTGCCTTCCCATAGAAGAATGCCCTGACAAAGGCAAGGGGTCCTTCACTTCCAGTGATTTAACCGCACCATCGGGTATTCAGCCGGATTATTTATACATACATACATACATCAGTTTTTCAGCCAATTGTTGCTGTATCAAAGCATGAAAGTAGCTGTGAATTGGTAAAGCAAATGTAACATTCACTTAGGTTTTAATGCCAGGTACATTCACACGCATACACATATATACAGAAACACACACACTCATTGGTAACACACCTAAATACACTACCATGACCATCATGGCCTCGCTATAAGAAGATCATAACGAGTGTTGTCCAAGTTGATTCCAGGCATGCTCCTGCATGTTGAGGACAATGTGAGCCAGACAGTCTCACTGCCGCAGCTGAAGGTTTAGGCAGGCTTTAATGACGTGGTGACGTGGTTCTTCCTCATGTGCCCTCTGTCCTTCAGGGAGGGTAGGCGGGTGTTTTCGAAGGAGAAGGCAGTATGGTTGATGTTGAGACACCAGGTGTCACGGGTATCAACTAGGGTGAACCACCAGTGATGGTTGATATGACAGGCACTAAGGGATTTGTTCAAACAGTCCTTGTAACGCCTCCTTGGTGCCCTGCTGTCATGATGGCAACTGGAGAGATCACCGTACAGCGTGATCCTGGGCAGGTGATGATGGATGATGCTTCATCATGAAGACCTCCTTTGCGATGAGTAGTTGTTAATGAAGCATTATGTATAAGTCATTGGTTACAGAGTCTCTCGAGTGGATGTTGAGGATGCTGCGGAGCAGCGCTGGTGGAAGAGCTCGAGGAGTTGAACGTGGTGGTGAGAAGTGCCCCATGACATTGATCTATATAGGAGGGTGGTAAGTACTATGGTTGTGTATACTCCGGTCTTGGTGACGTTGAACTGGTCTTTCTTGTTCCAAATGTGTGCGAAAAGGCTCTCAAATGCATTTATCCTTTGCCAGTTGGTTGCTGATTTCGCTGTTGATCTAAGGCGTCTGGTGTGACGAGGCATCCTTGGTAGATAAATAAAGGACTTTTTCATTTCAATCTCGCCGATGTTGATATGGGGAAGGCGGTACACGTCTTGATGTCGAGGGAGATGGATTACCTCTATCTTCTTTAAGCTTACTTCCAGCCCCAAAAGATGGGCAGCCGTTGCGAAGCAAGAAGTGATGCGCTGCAAGGGTATTTCTGTGTGGACAACAAGAGCAGCATTGTCTGCAAAGAGGACAAATTGACAATACACACAGAAACGATATGGTACACATACACATACACACACAGACAACCCGCACCTACCCACCCATATATATTTATATATATATATATATATATATATATATGTGTGTGTGTGTGTGTGTGTGTGTGTGTGTGTGTGTGTGTGTGTGTGTGTGTGTGTGTGTGTGTGTGTGTGTGTGTGAATTTTAAAGGGGACGACTGAGGTCATCTATATCGTTCCACTAGGAGCAAGAGGAAGCAACCCACAGCACTGTTTCTCGCTGTTTGGTCGTTTTCAAAGTTACGAGTCCCCCTTCCTTGCTTCTTACTTTAACTCTTTTTCGCTTACGTCTATGGACTGATTATCCTCATTTGCAGGTCACCGCAGGCTGAATAATAGTTAGAATTAGGATATTCACTCTAACATAGCTTTATACATGGGTGTATATAAATGTTCTATATCAATTAATATACGAGTTCTAAACTAGATGCACACACATGTGGACACATCCATATGTACAAACACATACTTTCACCTGCAGCGGCAATACTCTTCAACACTGACATTGATTGAACTCCCCCACACTCACACTGACATTGTATACACACACACACACAAATACTATGACTAACAAAATATATTATTCCAAACTGCATACGAACACAGACATCCACACACAGACGCACGTTCATACAGATAATACACATAGAGACACATATCGTCGCAAACAAAATATAACCTTCACACTTTTAGTTGCAAATACAAAAACGCATACACACAAATAGAAACGACACTTACGAAATACGGCATATCACAAAATTGTGCGTATGATATATCCGAATTGAATACCTCGATAACGAGATCGTCGACGAATCCATTTTTTTTATTATTTAATTGCGGATTAATGACATTATTGTTATTTTAATTATTCCCAATCATCTTTCCACTAATTTTGACTCTATTCCTTTTTTATTGTTTCTATGCGTATAAAAGGTTATTATATTTATTGATATTATCATTAATAACATTATTAACTCCATTTTTAGCAGGGTTGAAGTATATTTTCTCATTACATCCAAATCTAGCCAGAGTTCGTTATAGTATTGAGCATTGAGATGGCGGTGGATTGGCAGTATCGGTAGAGTGTCTGACGCCATGCTTTACAGCAAAGAGTTACGGCCCTTTACATTTTGAGTTCAAGTCTCGCCGATCTTAACTTTGCTTTTCATCCTTGCGGGGTCGATAAAATTTCTTGGGATAATTGCTGACCTTATGCAAAAAGTAGAAACAATTATAGTACTAAGCATTATGATAATTTAATAATTGATTAGTTTGGTGCTAATTTTTATATACATAATATAAAAAAATGTCTGGTCTGTGGTAGGTTCTAAAGGGTTCATATTCAAATCTAGGGTGCGTTCCGGTAACTCTTTAAAAAACAGAATTAGTAAAGTTTCTAAAAGTTAAGATAACAGCATCCCTATAAAGAGAACGTATCATGCAGGGGAATTCACTTCTTAATTTATTATGGAGCAAGGTGAGTGACCTGGGATGAGTCGCTCACTCCCATATTAATTAAATATTAGATTTATATATCATTTTTACTCTGTCTCAAAGTTAACCAACCATATATAACAACGTCTAACATATGTTTTGTTCCCCGGTTCTAAGAGTCATTTCATGGTTTGTTATATCCCATTATTATTAAAAAAACACTATTATTTAATCAGAAATTTGGGATTGTGGCCAGGAGTTTGATATTTCAAAATTTTCATATGTTTCAAGAAAAAACACATTTTTTTTAAATGTATCAATTCATATAATTAAATCAACAGAGTATATATTTATTTTATTACACAAGCTTATCAAAAGCAAACAAATAAAAACAAATAACACTTATAAAGCAACTTATACACGTCGGAAATGACTGGATTTCCTGGATTTCCGGTTGTAGTCCAGGTCGCATTCCCGCACTAGCCCCCAGATATAGTCCCCCATCATTTTTTCATTGTAGTGGCCCTAGTACCTCCGCTCTATCTCTTTCACATTTTGATGGAATCATTCGCCTTGTTCTTCTGAGTAGGCGCCCATATTGTCCATGAATCTTTTCCAGGTGAGCGTCCAGAATATGGAGTTTAAGCGACATCCTGCATCCCATGACACCACAAGCCTTTATCAGATCCTGCACCAGTTGCTGGTAGTTTTCAGCACTGTAGTTGCCCAGGAAGCCCTTAACAACTGCCTTGAAACAGTTCTATGCTGTTCTCTCAATCCTATTGAGCTTATTGGAGAACTCGGTAGACACAAACACCTTCTTTATCTGAGGTCCAACAAAATCCCATCTTGGATTTTGGCCTCAGATAGCTTGGCGAAGAACTCAAGAAGGTACTTAAAAGCAGCTGATTCTTGGTTGAGAGCCTTCACAAACTGCTTCTTCAACCCCAACTTAATGTGCAGTGGCGGCATGATCAAAATCCTGGGATCAACCAGTGGCTCCCACATGACGTTCCGGGTCCCAACTACAAATTCTGTACGCAGCTCCCAGTTCTTTATTTTGTAGTGGTCAGAAGTGGCTCTGCTGTCCCAAGGCAGAGGAAGCATTGGAATTTGATAAATCCTCCTTGGATCCAAGCAAGAAAGCCACCATCTTGAAGTCTCCAATGATTTCCTAATTGTATTGGTTGTATTGCAGAGCTTCCAAGAAAACTTTCACACTGTAGTAATCTTCCTTCAGGCAGACTAAATGAGCTAGGGGCAGTGTCGGGAACTGCTTCCATTGTAGAGGAGAACAGCCTTCAAACTTGTGGTGGAGCTGTCTATATATAGCTGCCACTCCTTGGGCACAAACGGCACCCCAATAACATCAAACAGTCCAGGCACGTCATGGTAGAAGCAGAGGCCATCCCTAAGAGTGCAAAAACCTGAGAAAGGTTAGTGTCGACTTCTCTGACTTGTCACCTGCACATCGTCCTTGACCAAGTTCCACTGCTTCATCCTGGAGACGAATAACTCTGCATTGGACTTGGTCAGACCCATATCCCTGACCAAGTCATTGACTTCTTTTTGGTTTGGGAAGTGAGGATCTTTTTCTGGTACCTCAGGCAGGTACTCCAAGTACTCAGCATCCATCTCCTCCTCTTCACCAGAATACTTGTCTTGGGAAATAAATTTGATATGCAATAAAAAAAATAAATATTGGAAAGGGAAATACATATTTAAATAATATAAAATAACACTAATCATACTAATGAAAATTCGTGCTTGAAACACAACTTACCCTTTATTCAGGATGCGAAAATCCAGTATCAATAAATCTCTTTAATCCACTTTTTAACAATTTTCTACTTTATTGCACTTTTATAATTTTCTTTAGGTATTACTCTTTATTTTATCATTTTAATTTAACTTGAAACATATATAAAAAAAATCATTTAACATAAACAAATTAAACTTATATACAACGTAAACTCCAGCATACAAATAATTCTAGTGAATAGCTTAGAATGTTTACAAACCCAAACTTTTAACTGTTTAATAGCACTTTTTTTATTTATTTGGGAGCTAAGCAACACAAAAAAGTGATTACAAGCCAGGAACAGAGAAAAAAAATATTTGTTACACGGTGTAATGTGCATTTTTTACCCCTCATAGACGCTCGAGTCTCATTTTTAATTCACAAATGTGTATATACGTATACATACATTTACGTATGTGTGTGTGTGTATGTATGTGCGTGTGTGTATGTGTGTGTGTGTGTGGGTGTGTGTGTGTGTGTGTGCGTGTGTGTGTGTATGTGTGTGTGTGTGTGTGTGTGTGTGTGCGTGTGTGTGTGTGTGTGTGTGTAGGTGTGTGTGTGTGTGTGTGTGTGTGTGTGTGTGTGTGTGTGTGTGTGTTCAGTAGAGATTGCTTTGGTAAAAGCAGGAGCAAGCAGGAGAAAGCTATATATATTCGTAGTTTGTATTTACGATAGAGATTCAGTATAAGAATAACTTTAAAATTGATGCTGCTGTAACATAAATAGTTTATTCATAATAAGTATTTCAATAGTTCTCTCATGCAATACAAGATGCAAGTCATGCATTATGAGAACGGTATTCTTAGAGGCGGACGAAAAGAGGGACGTGTTTTTTTGATTGCGGCATATCACAAAATCGGAATTTCATCTAAGGATGCCGTTGTCATAACAACAACAAATGCATGAATTACATCTTGGATTGCATGAGAAAAATTTGAAATAGTTATAAATCTATTAACTTATAGTCAACTATATAAATAGGTCTATTTACAATAGTTTATAGCTTTGCCTATTAATCCGCATGGTGAGCAAATGGGGTCCCACGTGGTTGCTTCCCCGCAGCCCCGGCGGACAGGATGGAGAAGGCGTTTCCCCGGAGGATGGTAAGGGAGATGCGCTGGAAGACCCATTCCAACTCGCGAGGCTCACACCTGCGGCTGGCTTGCTCAGCGCCTATGGTGGTGAATAGGGAGGTAGCCCTAGGGCTAAGGACACCAGAAGTCTCCACTGCCAAGGGCACGACCGCGAACCTGTCAGAGTGCGACCCGTACTTGGAGAGTTTGGCATCCTCAGCTTGACGTGCAGCAGTACCTGGGTTAGTCGCAGACTGCACCAGGTTGCGGTTGGAGAAAGTGTCGCTGCACAATCCTATGCAGAAAACCGCATAATTAATATGAATAAACGATTTATGTAACATCAGCATATTTCTGAATGTTATTCTTATATATATATATATATGTAATATATATATATATATATATATATATATATATATATATATATATATATATATATATATATATATAAGAATAACATACAACAATTAAACAATGTCACAGGTATATATGTGTTTTGGCAACTATTCACGGTGTGGCTCAATGTGGCGTGTTTATTTACTGTTTCTTCATAGGTGCCTTTTATTCTTATAGCCTGGTCTAATTGATTTTTTGTGTGGTTAATTATGCTGATTGGGAGTAAAGATGATGTTTATATATTATCAAATAATTCTCTGGACATGCTATACTCTATAGTATTTTGCTCTGATTATTTAATTTATTAATTCTTCATTGAGCCACATCGTGAATAGTTGCCAAAACACATTTATACCTGTGACTTTGTTTAATTGGTGTATGTGTAAATATTTATATTTAATAATCTCCCATAAGGTTGAAATACAATTTGGGCGATATTGGGCTGCGCTTTCTAGCAACCAACCCACTCGCCGTAAGCAACCAATCACACCCTTCCTGACTTGACCACTGCCACGTCACAGTTCTCAACCATTTTGAATTCGTGTTTGGCGGGGGCCACATCGGAAAATAATATGTCCTAGCGAGTTTGTCCCCTGAAGAACTCTAAACTTGAGTATTACCCTTAATATATTATCTCAATATGTGAGCGAAACCCATGGGTCGGATTTAGTGATTTAATCCTGGTATGTATATAAGCATTTCTAACATTAATTTTTACCTAATTATGTATGGTTGACCGTATATTTAATTAATTTCTACGTGCTGTTGAAATGTTGGGTAAATATTCTATAGCGGTTGCACGCGAATACGCCGCAATGGCGTATTTATTTACTGTTTCTTCATAGGTGCCTTTTATTCTTATAGCCTGGTCTAATTGATTTTTTGTGTGGTTAATTATGCTGATTGGGAGTAAAGATTATGTATATATATTATCAAATATTTCTCTGGACATGCTTTACTCTATAGTATATATATATATAGATAAATGTGTGTGTGTGCGCGCGTTTGTGTGCTTGTACACAAACGTTCACACACTGACATATATATATATATATATATATATATATATATATATATATATATATATATATATATATATATATATATATTATATAAAAGACAAAAGTTCGATCCACATGGCTGAATACAATAAATGTAATCTGATTTTTTCGAATATTAATAACATTCGATTCGTTCGCAATTTTGCAAACAAGCCTCAGTTTTATAGCCATGGCAGTAGAATGAACACTTCATTCTTGCTCTTGTGTTCATGTGAACAGAACTGCAGACACTAATGTTTTTGGGTATCACCCTTCATCAGTACACCTCACTGTTCACCTGTTCACTAACTCGGACAGTTTGGCAGATGAACAGTGAGCTGTACTGATGAAGGGTGATACCCAGAAACATCGTTGTCTGTAGTTCTGTTTGCATGCCAAAACAAGAGTAAGAATGAAGTGTTCATTCTACTGACATGGCTATAAAATTGAGGCTTGTTTGCGAAATTGCGAACGAATTGAATGTTATTATTAATATTCGAAAAATTACATTTATATATATATATATATATATATATAGGAACGAGTAGGACCCCGACGGCTGAGCTCAAGCCGTTTCGACGGCTAATTCTGGACAGAATTACCCGTCGAAACGGCTTGAGCTCAGCCGTCGGGGTCCTACTCGTTCCTATTACCCACTCTACTACTCTAAGTATTGAGTACTTTGGTGCGTTATGGTCCACCTGGTTCCTTACCAGATTTCCTTCGTTTTATATATATATATTTACGTGCAATTTATACGAAGAATTGTGAGGTATGTAGTAAAAGACCAATAGTATTATTTCATATAGCCGGTAAAATGCGATACAAATTACAAAGGGCAAATGATGTCAAATGAACCAAATCCAAATAAATTAATGTTTATCCAATTGTTTTAGCATGATATTTCAGAGTTACTGCATTCGTTTCAAATACGATGCTGAGAGAGTCCAAAACAAAAAATGCCAGTGATTGTGGGAGCACTGGTAATGATCAAGAAAGGAACAGAATAGTATTTGCAAATGATTTCTCGTTTACACTTTCTGGAAGAGGTGCCAAAAATGGTTTTAACTGGCACTGCACACCTATTGAAAAGAGCAATATCGCTGTAAGGAGGATATCCCTTCTTGTGTGCGTGAGTGTGTGTGAGAGCGTGTGTGTGAGTAGAGCACTATCTATGTGAGAAGGATATACCTCCTTGTGTGCGTGTGTATGTTAGTGTGTGCGTGTGCGTGTGTGTGTGTGCGTGTATGTGAGTAGAGAACTATATCTGTAAGAATAATATCCCTCCTTGTGTGCGTGTGTATGCGAGTGTGTGTGTGTGTGTGTGCATATGTGTGTGTGTGTCTGTGAGTAGAGCACTATCTCTGTAAGGAGGATATCCCTCCTTGTGTGCGTAAGTGTGTGAGTGTGTGAGAGAGCGTGTGTGTGTGTGTGTATGAGTAGAGCACTATCTCTGTGAGAATGATATACTTCCTTGTGTGCGTGTGTATGTGAGTGTGTGTGTGTGTGTGTGCGTGTGTGTGTGTGCGCGTGTATGTGAGTAGAGAACTATATCTGTAAGAATAATATCCCTCCTTGTGTGTGTGTGTATGTGAGTGTGTGCATGTGAGTATGCGTGTGTGTTTGCCTGTGTTAAGTAGAGCACTCTCTGTAAAGAATGATATCCCTCATTCTGTGCGCGTGTGTTTGTGAGTGTGTGCGTGTGAGTATGCATGTGTGTTTGTGTGTGTGAGTAGAGCACTCTCTGTAAGAATGATATACCTCCTTCTGTGCGCGTGTGTTTGTGAGTGTGTGGGTGTGTGTGCACGTGTGTGTATGTGTGTGCGCGTGTGTGCGTGTGTGCATGTGTATGTATGTGTGGATGCGTTTGTGAGTGTGTGTGTGTGCGTGTGTGCATGTCTGCATGGATATATTTTATTCATATATATATATATATGTATATATATATATATATGTGTGTATCTATGTGTATATATGTGTATGGGTATGTATTTGTATCTGTGTGTGTGTATGCATATATATATATATATGTGTGTATAAATGTGCATATGTTTGTGTATCTGCGTATGTGTATTGATGTGTGTAAGTATGTGTATGTTTGTGTGAGTATGTTTGCATGTGTGTGTATATATACATATATATATGTATGTGTGTGTATGTATGTGTATTTATATGTGTGTATGTATATATGTGTGTGTGTATATGTGTATATATATGTGTATGTATATAGATCATGTTTGTGTTTATATATATATATATATATATATATATATATATATATATATATATATATTATAATCAATATGGTGTCTTAACTAGCTTACCACGTATACAGTGATTTTATTTGCCCTAGCTGTCAATACTGAAGGAAAATGAAAAACAATAAAGATAATAATAATAATAATGTGACAGTAATCGCAACAGTTAATTCTACTATTATTATGATTAATATCCTCGTTATTTCCATCATCATTATCTGTGGAAATAAAAACAATAACACCATTAGTTGCATTAATTCCATTTTTTTAGTTAAATCATGTGTTCTCACTGATGCTCCATCCAAATACTCCACTCATACTAATTATGATTCAGTTATGAGGGAAAATAGGTATTCTCTGCTTCAAATTTCAAACCGTAAAACAATGTTCACCGATTATTTTGTCTTTTAGTGATTAATATATTTGTTTGCATTTATGTTTTTTTAATTTATTCATGTATTATAATCGAGTCAATTGTGTATATGTATATTTTAAATTTGTTTTAAAAATATCATGTTGAATCTGAAATCCTTTGAAGACAAGAGAAAAATGTTATTTAAGATTTTAAAAAAAAACGAAACTAACTAGTGGAAGAGATATTTTGCCATCGAGGTTGGATCCATCATTTTGAAACTGCTCTACAGATTTCATATGAGATATTATTTAATTCCCAATACAACAATAATAACATGTTATTCAAGGTGCAGAATAAAATCATCCTCACGTTTCTCATTCAAATTAGCGGTTAGATTCACATTTTCTTTTTGTGAACATTTGCAAACTAATTTTCATGTATTATTTTGATTTGTTTCCGCTATAGGCTCATATATGACTTAGAATTAACCGCTACTATTTGAAAGACAAATTTGAGCCACTAGTTCAGTTTCCGTTTGATAAATACTTCTAAATTCTGATACAGAAATGTCATCCACACATCCAACACAAATACCACAATCATACACACACACATACGCATATACAGATGTATGTATATTCATGGTATTATTTTCGGCTGTTTTCATTCTGAATTTAAATTCCCCACGGGCTATTTTACCTTTAAGAATTTGGGGGTTGATATGTAGCTACCTATTATTGATGCAGCGCTTACACCTTTTACTTGCTATATACTGGCTGTTACGTTGTTGAATCAAACAAAAACTCAACTGCAATCAAATGCATACAGACATATTTTCTTTTGAGTATGCGGATTACTTAAAATGTTATAATGTTGGTACTTTATCTTATATTCCAATATAATCTTACTATTAAAGCTTATGTGTATTGTCAGTTATCAATATTCACTATATTAAAATTCCTAATTATCATTTACTTCGACACGTGTATCTAAAAGTGTAAACATAACCGCATTTATATAGATACAGTGAGGATCAGAAAGTTAGTCATTCTTGAGCTAAATATTTTCAATCCATTTTTTTTCTATATGTCGTATTGGTAATTTTCACATGCTGTCATTCTTAATTCTTTCTGTGTCTTTATGTAATAGGATAGACATAAAACAATATATATCAAATGAAACTTTGTGTATTATTAATTAATCCTATAAGCTCCAAGTTCCATCAAATTTTGGAGAATAATTTTACGGATAGACTTCCAATGAAATAGTATTAATTAATTTTTCTGAAATTCTTTTTAATTTCCAAAATATATTAGCCACCTCACCCAGGATATGGAGAAATCTGTACTGATCAATTAGATTCTATCCTTGCGCCTTCCTATTGTACGATGAGGAGCTACACTCACTAACCTGTAAACTATATTAATTTCATAACGCTCGGTTTTGATGACAAATAGTATATTTCATTCTCACATTATATATGATCAAAATTAATATTTTTCTAATTAACAGATCCGCAAATTAGAATTTTTACTCTCTTTTAATTTACCATTCATTAGTGGATGGGCAGTATCGGTAGAGGGTCGGACGCCATGCTTTGACGTATAGATTTACGGCCCTTGCCATTCTGAGTTCAAATCCCGCCGAGGTTAACTTTGCCTTTTATCCTTACTGGGTCGATAAAATAAAGTACCAGTAATGCACTGGGTAATTGCTGGCCTTGTGCCAAAAGTACAAACAATTATTATGCGAAGTATAATTAAGAAGTAGTTTGGTGTCTGGTGTTTATTGTCTCGTGCAGACGATGTTATTCTCCAAATAACGGTGACAGAATCAGATTCCTTGTAATGGAATTGTGAAAATGTATAGTTGTATGTCATATATATATAAACAATATCGTTTTCAATTGATATATTGTATATGTTTACGAAGTTTTTGCCTTATTTACTGATTTCCTACATTAAAAATTGTTTCTACTTTTGGCACAAGGCCAGCAATTAGCCAGTGCATTACTGGTACTTTATTTCATCGAGCCCGTAAGGATGAAAGGCCAAGTTAACCTCGGTGGGATTTGAACTCAGAATAAACTACTGCTCTGTATACACACATACACTCCCTTATATTAACATACTTTTGCTCAAAGCTTTGTACTTGCATACACACACACTCATTTACTCACATATACACACACATTTCTTCTTAGCTTCGTACGGACGTATAATAACACACACGCACACAGACACATGCACACATGTTTACGCACTGGGCCAGTTATTTTTATGTAAAGACATTCTTTCCAATTCCAACTCGCCCGTCCCCTCAATCTATCTTATTTCTCATTCTTTCTTCTGATGAAGGACTAGCGTCCGAAACGTTAGACCCTCTTCCTGCTGTATCAAGCATTAACCTAATATATCCCTTCCATATACTGTACCGATTGTGTTGGTATTTCTGTTTACCTTTTACATATATATATATAGTGAGTTAGAAACTCAGAGAAGTCTCTTACAATTAAATAGCTCTAAGAAAACAGCATTTCCGAGCCGTGTAATATAAGTGAATAAACAAGAGAGATGAACACTAATATAAACATACATATATTTGAATCGTAAGGACCATGTTTGCTAGGGTGAAAAAATATTAGCTACAGCAATATGGTTTGTCAGACTTAATTTTACGTATTAAATTAAGAAAATAACAGGCTTATATTGGGCAATCGCCTGGTAACAACTAGACAGCTTCGGAAACTGTTTCGCAACATCTTAGTAAGTGAAGTCCACACTTTTCTATGCTCCTCAGTAGTTGTTGAGAAATTAGTGATCCTTCCACTTCTAAAAATATTAGAAGACTGAATTGTATGCGATAAGAAATATCGCATGTTTCTTCGGAACCCAGCTTGTCTCGAAATTCCATGCCGCTAATAATAGCAGCCTGGTTAACAGGACATTCAAATTAGCTCCACATGATGGAGCCGACAGATATATAGTGAGTTAGAAACTCAGAGTAGTCTCTTACAATTAAATAGCTCTAAGAAAAAAGCATTTCTTTCTCAACAACTACTGAGGAGCAGAAAAAAGTGTGGTCTTCACTTAATAAGGTTTTGCAAAACAGTTTCCAAAATTATCTAGTTGTTACCAGGCGATTGCCCAATATAGGTCTGTTATTTTTTCTTAATTTAATACTTAACATTAAGTCTGACAAACCATATTGCTGTAGTTAGTATTTTTTCACCCTAGCAAACTTGGTCCTTACGATTCGAACACATATATTCGAATCGTAAGGACCTGTGGACTAGGAGGGATTGGGCAGACAATTTCTACTTCGCCATGGGATCCACGGATTGGCCCAGGTGACGGATCGGGTGGGCCTTTACCTCCTTGACTATCTCCGAGCGGAAATGCCCCACCTAGGAGGCGGCGCTTACCGTGACGACGTCTTGTTTACTGTGTCGCTCCATAATAATAGTATGGTAGAGAGGGTGAGGAAAAGACTTAACAAATTCTTCAAGAGCATAGACCTAAGTATAGTATTTGAAGAGAATTTAAAAATAGTTAATGTTCTAGATGTTACACTTAACCTCAATTCAGGACTCTTCCAAGCCTACCACAAACCCAACGAGAATCTAAACTATGTCAACGCAAAATCGAACCACCCTAGAATAGTCACTAACGGTATTACCAAAAGTGTCTCTAGTATAATTTCAGGACTATCTTCCAATGTAGATACCTTTTAATAAGATCTCGAATTACTATAATAGCGCCCTGGAATGTGCAGGGCATAGCGAGGGAATCTCATTCAAATGTCCTTTAAATAGTAGAAGTAACATTGCCCGCGATAGCTTAGGCCTAAATAGTGACACTCTAGTTAACAGCAGGCGGGATACGAGGGAGGATTCATATAGTCTTCATATTGTACTGCCGCCTAGTCCGAGTGCTGTTGGTACTAATAGAAACAGCCACCCAGGTACTAACACTGGGTCTGAGCAACGTAACGCCAGCGGAAACTCTAATGGTAACCTTAATTGTGGAACCGATAAAACTACCGTTGAACGCAGTATGGAACGAGGGTAGAGTAGGGGAATAGGGACAGGTGTAGCAGACGCATAGCGGATACAACCCAGCTATCGAAAGTAACCCCAATAGACGCACGGGGGAGACACCGCCATGGAGACTTGGGACGATTCCGAACACAATCGTGACACCCCAGGACACCATCGACCCACAGGTAATTTCCAGTTACAATAGACCAATAACTACTAGGGAGACAGGTAATTCTAATATAGTTAGTAGGAGCAAGAGGCATCGGATCAGAAAAGTCCTGTGGTATAATCCCACTTACTCCACTGGTCTGACCACTAGTATAGCTAAGCTTTTCTTTAGAGCCTTTGACAAATGCTTCCCTAGATCGCACAGATATAAAATATTCAATAGAAATACCATCAAGCTGTCCTACTCCACAACAAGTAACATAGCTCAGAATATAGCTAAGTTTAATTATAGTAGACTTAGGACAGCCAATGAGGGAATTAGGCATGGCAGGAACAATGGCAGTTCTATTGAAGAACTGACTCATACACGTGAGGCGAGTCGGGTCTCCCCAACCCCAGGGAATTTACCAATAGAGCAGACTGGAACTGAGACCCGACCCAAAGGTACCGTGGTAACATCCGGAACTACCCAGATCGATAGCAAAACATGTAATTGCAGAAGCACCGCCACCTGCCCCATGGCTGGGAAATGCCTTACCAAAAACATAGTCTACGACTGTAAGGTCTCCACTCCTGATAGAACCTTTAGGTATGTTGGGGCAACTGCCACGGAATTTAAGGATAGATGGTATAATCACCGCCATACCTTTAATAGATTAGATAAATAAAATCGCACGGCACTTTCGGATTTAGTCTGGAAGCTTAAACATCAGAATATATAGCACTCCTTATCCTGGTCCATAGTTTGTTCAGCCCAACCTTATAACGGCAGCACTGGCGTCTGCAATTTATGTATAGCTGAAACTTTTAATATTATTAGAGGCGGCCCCTATTAATTAATAGAAGAGCAGATTTTTTTCAGCAAATGTCAACATAGAACCTCCTCCCTCTCTACCTTTGCCATAGAGTTCTCTCAATAAACGAACAGTCACACACTTAGGTAGTTAGACGTGTAAGATTGTTTGCGCACTTGCAAACGATACTTGACCTGTTTCCACGGAGTTCTCACAGCTGAGTGCTCCCTTTTAGAATACCTAGCTAGTAAATAGTTAGATTGATTACACACGTAGTTAGGACCGATTACGCTCTCTATACATAGCTCCACACACAGTACCCGTTTCCTTTAGACATTGAGCTCCCACATTTACGACTGTCACGTTCCTACCGACTGAACACTACACCAGGTTTTGATAGGTGATCATGGAGGACTCACTGTTACGGATTGAACAATAATACTGACACACCATTAATGCGCCCACACACATCCTTTGGATTTTACTGTCCTGTGTTTTCTTACTTCACCCTCTGTGTTGGATAACACACCTCCACTACTCAAACAACTATCTTAAAAGCTCATTGGCCCATGTGACGGGAAATCGCACTTACGGACGCATTTACCCAATACCCAACCCTACACGGAGCCCTTTGCCGGCCCACATTGCAGTTACTTGCACGCACGGATTTGGTGACACGGATTCTCAACATGACAGCGGTACACAAGGTGTTCAACATGAGCTGATTGCTTGCTCTTTACATGGATGTGTATATGCCCGTACATACCCCCCCCCCCCCATTTTTGGGACGATTCGGATGTGTATATACCATAACACATACTTGAAGATATGGATGTTACAATTCGATCTATACACGTATAGCAGAACACTGAACTGAACTTACTTGTGGGTATGTGTGTGTGTGTATGTGTGTAGCTTTGGTTAACCCAATATTTCCAATTGCCATCGTCAAATTGAGATTTGACCGGCATAGCTTCTGTTTCTTTGTGAACTAACTTTCGGTGAGTGCTGTGTTGGTACATTCTTATATTTGTTTTTTTCTAGGACATCGCTTCGGTGTGTCTGAAAGTGTGTGTGTACCAACCCACGCTAATTCTACGGGTTTAATACTGTGTTGATGTGTGTATATATATGTATATATTTTTCTTTGACGTCGAGCCGATGTGTGTAGGTCTGGACTGTGTGTGTACCGACTCACTTTTAACTGTGACTGACTGTATCCCTACAGATTTGATTGATGTCCAGCGTCTTTTGCAGCTAATAGCAGTCGCCATGTCTCTGACTGACTGGTGTGTCTCCATATGAGGGAATGAATTCTGTGAGAGAACATCGTTATTTTTTCTCCCTCATATCAAGAATTTGAAGACAATTCATTTTCACCTGATGAAATCAGTGATAATCGATCATGGGTTCACAATCGATCTGTCTCTTATTAAAACATGTGTCGTGATTAAATGATTGGAATTTTACCTTGCCTTCCGATTTTCATTTTGATATATATATATATATATCCACGCAAATATATATATATATATATGTATATTATGTTGTTACCACACAACATCCAGCCCACACTGTAAATGTGGTTGTCGTTAGCATGGGTATCCGGCTTTAGAAAACCAGCCAGAAATAGTCCTATATGAGCGAGACACGGTCACTCGATCCAACTTGCCTCTAAATGGAAGATACTCGTTTAACCCCTGCTGGTATGGAAGATAGACGTTAAACGATGATGATCATGATAATGATGATAGTAGGGTAATAATTTGGTAGAAATATCCACGATATAGAGGAACGCAAGTTCGCAGGGTGGGTTTTAATATGATTATTAAGGCCAGTTATTATAACGCAGATGTACAAAAGAAAGTACGTTTCGTTGGGCTCGAGGTTCACCCTTTTAAACCTATGCCGGTGGAAAGGGACTGGAAATAGCTTAAATAAATAAGGGAGATAGGAGACTGAACAAAAGAGGCTGTCCCGTGCTATGACACGGCCGTACGTCATAGTGGCTTATCAGAAAATATATCCTACTCACTTTCTTTATAACATTAAATGCTAAATCCTTGAATACTAAAACTGATATCGGAAACACGTTTTTAGTCCTCAATGATACGCACTTCCCCCTACATCATAGATACTACCAGATTCTTAATGAACATACGTTAAAAATCCGACGATCCTGTGTCGGTGAAAGGAAATCACACCTAAATAAACATCATAGCCGCTACATGTATGGCTATCAATGATGCAAAACCTCAGCGATAATATATGAAGCTGAAATTCTTTGTTAAATCAACACCATCAAAAGGAATCTAATATGAGGGTATATCCAAGTGTCATTTTAAAAACCGTTTCCTTAATTATGAAACTACCTCCAGATACCCAAATAAAAGGAACACCACTAATTTGGAGAATAAAATATGGCAGATCAAACACAAAATCATAGAAATACCTCGTAAAAAGAAGATACTTCAATAATCATGATTATATGTAAATGGGCTCGAGGTTTGCATATACGACAACGACGAGGGATGGATGGGGGATACTGAATGATCTGTACACCAACGATAGAACATTAAATACTCGCTTGGCTTCACTCATGTAGCACCTACAAAATAACAGGCCTTTACAGCAATAAACTCTATTAACACTTATTCCGAAAATATTTGATTTTTAAATTATTCTTCATAAAATCTTAGCATTGTGCTAACCTCACCTTTTCCTTAAGTTGATCTACATAGCAACTCTAGATACTGGGGTTGATCCTCTATGTCGGGTTCTCTAAATAAATTTGTTTCCATATTTTTCCTGTATTAACCATATTTGGCTCGCTTTCATAATTCCCTCCTTTACTTAAGCCATTTGCGGTTCTTTGCCACTGGTATAGATTGAAAACGTTTATCATCAAGACCAACGAAATGTACGTTCACTTGTAGTAACTGGCTTTATTAATTATATCTATCTATCTATCTATCTATCTATCTATCTATCTATCTATCTATCTATCTATATATCTATCTATTAACACTTATTCCGAAAATATCTGCTCGGTGAAACTCGAGGCGTAGAGGAAGACGAACTGGCCAGTCTGTTCAGTAGGACTTTCCGCCCGGGACCGATGGACAACTTCCAAAGGTCCCTGGCCTGGCAGTGCTACCGAGGAGCTCTACCAGTTCAAGACAAGCGCTACAGACATGGGCGCCCGGGCAGGGACCCTGCAAAAAAGATCTGTCCGAGGTGCGTGCGAGACGAAGAAACCGTCGCGCACCATTCATACACTGCCAGGGCGTCACTGACCTGTGGGGCTATGTAGAACGACTATTGTCGCGGGTGGGACCAATCCGGTTGACCACCGAGTCCATTGTCATGATCAAACCGCCACCCTCCTTCAAAAACGAAGGAGAGGCGGTTTTCCTTTGTGTGATAGCTATGGCAAAGA
>OZ024742.1:82957596-82960096 GCA_964016885.1 Eledone cirrhosa
AAAGGACCAGTAACGTACTGCGGTCGATTTTATCGACTTTCCCCATCCCCCAAATTACTGGCCTTGTGCCTATACTAGAATTTATTGTTACACTCTGCTTGGTACAACCCCAAAGTACATACTGGAGAATACTCGTCGAGTGGTCACTTTGGTGAATCTGCAGTAACTTGACTTTACAATCCCTATATACTGTATATATGTTTATGTATGTATGTATGTCTATATATATATATATATAAATATATATATATATATATATATATATATATATATATATATATATATATATATATATATATATACATATATATATATATATATATATATATATATATATATATATATATATACAGATATATAGAGAGAGAGAGGAGAGTGAGAGAGAGAGAGATACAATATAAGTCATCTATATATCTAAGTCTATGCTAGCTCTTGTTCGTGTTTTATTATGTCTATGTGATTGAGTTTGCTAGCGAGAAACTGATATTTAACATGCCAATTCGTCTGCAATATATACGTACTACGAGACAATATCCAATAAGATATCTTATGTTTCGATGGCAGAGTTGAGGGCATGAACAATATTTCTGTTGGTATTTAATCAATTTACTGTAGCTCCTACTACCATCTGAAGTTTCCCGTTCTATAACAGCTGAATATTAGGAATAAATCTCAAACGATTTGTAATAAACACAAAAAAAAAAAAAATCGTTTATTTATTTGGTGAGCCTAAATTACAACAGACGATCTTACTGTGTATATCAGACTGTAATTGTCGTTATTAAACACCTACATATTAAAAGATGATTCAGCTAATATTTCTTTCTTTAAATCTTTGATCTCTCTTAGGAACAAGACCCGCAGTAAATTCATGTATTATGCGTAAATTTGTCGCATTTTCCGATATTGGAAATTTATGAAAATTTCCAATCGAATATATTACATTTCTACATTTACAGAGCCACCTCAATAATATGGAAATAGAAAATCTGCAATATAATTCCATTCTCAATCATACTAGCACGGGAAAGTAATATATTCTCTCATACAGACAGGCACCATGATAAGTAATATTAAAGTTTGTGAATCTGATGTAAATCATAAAGTTGCCAATATGTCTCAACATGATACATAAACAATTTATTCAGGTATAGATGGAAAGACCTATGGGACCGTAAGCATACTACTCACCATCTTATGAGAAACTTTATTTCTAAAACACAAAAAAGCGAACTTAGAAAAAAATGTTGAACCGTTTACTGCATGTCTGTAAGTGTCTGGTATAGTAGAAATACTTGTTGGATCGTTACTGCATGCTTGTAATCGGCTTTGAATGCTGTTAATCCATGTGCCTTTCCATAATTCGTTATTAGTGTTATATCGGAAAGTAATCAATAAAACGAAAGAATAACGACACGCTACATTCTGTGAGCATTGACCAATTTAATGCTGTGAAAATTGTTCACTTCTTAATATGTAAGATCTACATTAAAATACTATTGCAGTTGTACATGATACTCTATGGATTCTACGCGATTTGTATTCACTGTTGTATTAGAGTTTCATTCCATATACTCTTGATAAAACCATGAATGATATATTTTGGAATTTCGAACCATATGTGCTGCTTTATGAAAACCATTTGGAAACATAAATTATTTTCTGTTAATGCAGTAGCTACTGTATAATGCGGGACGATTGTTGGGCGCAGATTGGCAACTTTTAAATACATACCAATTCATTGGTGGTAGTCTTTTACAGGAAACTGCTGAGAAATAAAGAAGTGAAGAAAGGAGAAGAACAGTAATAATGAAAGAATTAAAAGAAAGACATTAGAGATAAAAGTGGAAGAGAAAGCGAATCATGAAGAAGTTGAGAAATAGAAAAAAGAGAGAGAAGGAAGTTTTCTGTTATCAATGTTGAAGGAGATTAAAGTGTAATATAGTTTATTTGTAAGATAGTATACATATTTGTATCATATCTGCAATTATGTACAATTTCCAAATAATGCTCTTGACAGTTGTTTATTAGACGACTGGATCTATGTCTCAAAATTGATGGATCCTGTTTTAAGAAATCTATATTTATCAAATTAATTCCAAAGGCATATATATACCGTTAACTATATGCAGATGTACCTATACAACTATGCAGTTTATTGAATGTGAAATGTCTCTATAGAATATTTAACTCCTCTATAGGTGAACATTTGAAAATATAGATTCAGAACATAAGGAACATCGGTAATAATTAATTATATTATAAATTCGATTAAGCAATTATTTCACTGTGTTTTCATTGCTTTCACTAACAACATCTTCCATTGCACCCAATAATCGGATAGAGGTAACAATTAATATTAATGATTCAATTTATATTTACTCCGTTAAATATCTACAAATTCTTCTCAATTAATATATATCATGTAATGTACAAACTGTCACAATGTTGTTGTTATTATTATTATTATGAATGAGGGTGGTGGATTGGCAGTATCGGT
>OZ024742.1:82965096-82972596 GCA_964016885.1 Eledone cirrhosa
CACCCATCACCAAGGGAAGCATATATTGCGCCAAATATAATTGCGCATGGAACTAGGTTTGGTGTACTTGTCACTTTTGTTTACCTGGGCAATGCATTGACGAGGGGTCGTTCCTTGAATGCAGAAATACACCTGCGTATTCAGAATGACTCCGTAGCCTTCGGAAAACGAAGGTGTGCGTTGATCATGGCATCAATATGAAGACCAAAATTAACGTGTAAAAGGCCTGCATACTGAGT
The DNA here is from genome assembly GCA_964016885.1 of Eledone cirrhosa. Classification (NCBI taxonomy): domain Eukaryota; kingdom Metazoa; phylum Mollusca; class Cephalopoda; order Octopoda; family Eledonidae; genus Eledone; species Eledone cirrhosa. The sequence continues at coordinate 82,965,336 of OZ024742.1, forward strand.
GTTGTGTTGTCCGATTTGAGGCGTGTACAGTATATTGTAGAAACCTGAATTTGCTTGAACACTTTAATCAAAAGTGTTTAAGATGAATCCTAAACATTAAGTGGTAACAACAAAAACAAAAACGAAAAAAAAACTGACACACATATCATTAGAGACGCTGGTTGCAAGATCATTGAATATACCATTATATACTCTTGGGTGGGCCATGCATTGGGTAGGCCATGTTGTGCGCATGAATAAAGAAAGAATCGCAAAACAACTATTGTAAAATCAATTACACACAGGAAAAAGGCCATTGACTCATCCCACAGGATGTCGAAAATCAAACTCCTCACCGAGCAAGCTTGGTGGAGTTGCCGGTTCTTCGCCGACAACACGACCATGCACATTATAGAGGTTTACATCTTACCGGTAACACCTCAGAGCTATCTGACATAAACATAAATACACCAATACGCTCGGGTTCATATACCTTCCGTTACACCTACTCTGCTCATTCATTTACACACACCAGTATTCTATTTGTGGTTTTACACCGAAGTCTTCCAATATATATATATATATATATATATATATATATATATATATATATATATATATATATATATATATATATGCAGAGGAGACTGAGGTTAGCTGAACATTCTCAACGACATCCAGAGTTGACATTGCACTAAGTGCTCCTGTAGGAACGCCTACATGGACACACTGGAAGAGGAAGACCAAGGTTAACGTATGTCGATGCCCTAAGGACAAGCACTGGTCTGTTGGAGACGCAGGACATGGCAGCGATAATGAGGGACAGAGACCGTTGGAGAGAAGTCGTCCATGGATCTCGGGAATTTTACCCACACTAGAATATATATATATATGTATATATGAACATATATATATATATATATATATATATATATATATATATATATATATATATTGAGACTTGAAACCGGGCGGTAAGGGTAAATATAGTAGGTACAGTAAACTTTTTAAAATTTATTTTAAAACTTTTTCTCTATTTGCTAAACCTTGATTATATATATATATATATAAGGAGCACACTAACACCAGGGCCTCGTCTTTCCGGAAACACATAGCCAAATGCGGAAACAAGGACGGAAGGCCCATTGCCACAATTCTCGCGACAGAAAGAAACGTCGGCACATTACGTATCAAGGAAGCACTTTGGATCAAACGCCTAGGGCCACAATTAAACAACCGATCCGAGAGAAGCGAAATAAGGTGCTTGGTTTAATTTAACAAACGAGACACACACAGTAACATTCACCAAACAGGCAGAGAATACTATGGACTGACAGCTAGCGCCACCCCACTCCCACAATTGAAAGAACTACTTCGGCCGCTGACCTCTGCTTGACCGACCCCATTTTACGCGCACGCGCATCTGCTGAATACCTCAGATATTCAAAACCACGAACAGCGGAGGACACGCTTCGCACCTTTCCGACACACAACCTTTACCCCACGCCCCGAAAAAAAACCCCAGTTGATGGATGTGAATCCGAAATATATAGGGACAATTAAATCTCTCCCAAAGTAACTCTATCCTGTTGTTATTTTTATTTTTATTTTTATCCTTTACGGTCTTTCCTTCATTCCTCTACACGCTCCAGTCTTATACATGCCACGCATCTCAACGTACACCCACTTACATGTCTCTCTCCACCAGTGGATCTTATTACCCGGAGATTTACCCATCTGCATTTTCGAGGCTTCTAAACGACTTAAAGTAATTTACCTTATTATTCCACAATGCTTCAAGCAAACTTCAATACTCACTTATATATATATATATATATATCGTTTCTGAATTTGTTTAGCAAGATTCTTTATCTGAAATCGTGTGTTGAAACCGATATTGTTATACTTTGGGAGGGTCATGTTGCCAATAAGAAACACACGCACCAGTTGCTTTCACTTCAATTTATTATATATTTATAAATTTATAAATTTACAAATTTACAAACTTATAAATTTCTGGTTGGTTGGTTGGTTCCACAACCAGATAGTTGTTTATATATAGTCATCACAACTTACAATTAAGGACAAAATGAAAACACACACACACATAGAACAAACAACCAACCAACAATAAATAAATAAATAAATAAATAAACAAATAGATAAATGAACACAAACACACACAGACACCCGGATGTGGCGCATGCGCAAACTGAGCACACAACACACACACAGAAATAAAATGGCGTAGGATAGAAGAAAGGAAAGGCACAGAAAAAAGGAAAGGAATCCCCAGTCACTGAAGAGGTCACAGAGTGTGTGACGAAAGGACTATGACTATATATAAACAACTATCTGGTTGTGGAACCAACCAACCAACCAGAAATGTATAAGTTTGTAAATTTGTAAATTTATAAATTTATAAATATATAATAAATTGAAGTGAAAGCAACTGGTGCGTGTGTTTCTTATTGGCAACATGACCCTCCCAAAGTATAACAATATATATATATATATATATATATATATATATATATATATATATATATATATATATATATATATATATATATATATATATATATATATATATATAAGTATGTATGTATGTATACGTACATACATATATGTATACAGACGTACAGGTAGTATGTATATATATACATACATGCACACATATATACATGCACGTATCGGTTTACCGAATATTTATTATAATGCTCGGTTTGTTTGTTTGTAATATGTATATGTATATATGTGTGCATGTATGTATATATATACATACTACTGTACGTCTGTATACATATATGTATGTACGTATACATACATACATACTTACATTGAAGTAACTGCCATACTAAGAGTGAGAAATGAAATTTCGTTTCATTCTATTCCATTTCTTATGCCCGAAACGTCGTCCCCCACTTACCCCCCACTCTCCTGAGCGTGAAATTAATAAACATTTATTGTACTGCCTCTCTGTTTTGTCCCTGTTCAAATTTTTCCATTATATATATATATATATACAAATGAATATATGATAGGGATAAACACTAATACAAGTATATAAGTGTTTGTATTGCAAATGACCAAGTTAGCTAGATTAAAAAATACTAATTAAATTAATACAGTTTGCCTGTCTCGATTTAAAATAATAAATCAATAAAAACAAACCTATATTGGCAATAGCCGTGATACCCGGACAAATTTAAATTTCAAATCTTAAATTTGTTTCGCAACAATTAAGGGAAAATTCCCATTCCTGTGCTCTTCTGCAGGTATCCAGAAATTGGTATGTTTCACTTCCAAATACTTAGGAAGACTGAGAGAAATGTGTTGTTGAACGCAAATGTGACCCAGCGTCTAGCTCGTCCTATACTCGTGCCGCTAGAAATAGCAGCCGGTTTTATGGGACTAAAATATTTAGCTCAACACATGGAGCCAAGAATATGTGCGTTCAACAACACATTTCTCTCAGTCTTCCTAAGTATTTTGAAGTGAAACATACCAATTTCTGGATACCTGCAGAAGAGCAGAGGAATGGCAATTTTCAATTAATTGTTGCGAAACAAATTTAAGATTTGAAATTTATATTTGTCCGGGTATCACGGCTATTGCCAATATAGGTTTGTTTTTATTGATTTATTATTTTAAATCGAGACAGGCAAACTGTATTAATTTAATTAGTATTTTTCAATCTAGCTAACTTGGTCATTTGCAAGACAAACACTTATATAATTGTATTAGTGTTTATCCCTATGATATATTCATTTGTATTACACGGCTCAGAAATATCCCTTTCTTTGAGCTATTTAATTGTAAAAGACCATTTGAGTGTATAACTCTATATATAATATTCTCGGCTCCATGTGTTGAGCTAAATTTTTTAGTCCCATAAAACTGGCTGCTATTTCTAGCGACACGAGTATAAGACGGGCTAGACGCTGGGTCACATTTGCGTTCAACAACAGATTTCTCTCAGTCTTCCTAAGTATTTTGAACTGAAACATACCAATTTCTGGATACCTGCAGAAGATCACAGGAATGGGATTTTTGAATTAATTGTTGCGAAACAAATTTAAGATTTGAAATTTAAATTTGTCCGGGTATCACGGCTATTGCCAATATAGGTTTGTTTTTATTGATCTATTATTTTAAATCGAGACAGGCAAACTGTATTAATGTAAATAGTATTTTTCAATCTAGCTAACTTGGTCATTTGCAATACAAACACTTATATACTTGTATTAGTGTTTATCCCTATCATATATTCATTTGTAATTTACAGCTCAGAAATATCCCTTTCTTTGAGCTATTTAATTGTAAAAGACTGTTTCAGTTTATAACTCTATATATATAATATATATATATATATATATATATATATATGTGTGTGTGTGTGTGTGTGTTTGTGTGTGTGTGTATAGTATATATATATATATGTATATATGTACGTATATATATATATATATATGTATATATATATATATATATATATATATATATATATAGAGAGAGAGAGAGAGAGAGAGAGAGAGAGAGAGAGAGATGGATGGATATATATATATATATATGTATGTATATATATATATATATATATATATACATATATATATATTGTTCTGCTTTGGGAAGGTCATGTTGCCAATAAGAAACACACAAGAATCTTGCTAAACAAATTCAGAAACGAAATATATATATATATATATATATATATATATATATATATATATATCTATATATATATATATATATATATATACATACATAGAGTAAGGGAGAAGAGAGAAGGGGAGAAAGCGAGAAAGATAAATAGTAGATAAATATGATAGAAAGATAGGCAAAGACAAATATTTCTATATAAAAAAAATATATATATATAAATATAAAGAAACATCTGGAATTTCTTGAAACATGATGAACGTAGTAGATTTCGGTTAGAGTAAATGATTTCGAAGCTAATTATATTTATAAAAGCAACCCTGCTAAATCAAGTTAAAGCAAATTAGATAATAATATCGCTTAGTGTTCTTAAATGCAACATATCCTTCCTTCCACTTCGTATAATTTGTTCCTTTTGTCACTGAATATGCTCTTGCTTCTGTGTTTTCTTATTATTACCTTACTGTAGTAAAGTAAAACCAGCATTAGGAATCCAACAAAGAAAATAACTATGTACAAATTATACGTATGAATCTGCTGCATTGATTCCCAGAAATTCTTTATTTCATCTATAGTATATTATTTTATTCATCTTTGATACATACTCTCCCTGTATTTATTTCATTTTTTTTTCTTTCCCTTCCATTTTTTTTTCAAATTGACAGCTCACATTGATGAAATATCTCTAGTTCTACAAGAACGGATACAGTTGGTTTGTAACCACTTCCTGTAAAGTTATGGTTTTTCTCTTTTTTTTACATATATTTTAATTTGTTTAGCAGTTAACTTTCTTCTCAAAGTTTTTATTTCTGTTCTCTTTATACTTTGGAATGTCATACTTCTCGAAATCCTGTTTTATTGATTTTCCTGAAATTTAGACTCATCTTATTGATCTTTTTCTTGCCTTTAAGCCGAAGGAGATTTCCAACAACATATCTACAGATAAATAATAGATATTTCAATAAATACCCGTTTCTTACCGTTCAATATTATTACTTAACTTGGTTAAACACAGCCAATGTTAATATAATGCGAGAAATTGGTGCCTGAAGACTTTGGCAACATTCTTACATGATTCTGATACAGTTATCATACATTTGGAACACACCTGCACTAGGTTGGGTTTCTCAAAGTTATTTCATTATTATTCTTGGTGGTGCTGTTACTGTTATTGCCGAGGTTAAATTTGCCTTTCATCCTTACGGTGTCGATACAATAAAGCAGCAGTAATATACTTGTATAATTGCTGGCCTTGTGCCAGAAGTAGAAACATTTATTATTATGATTATTTAAGGCCGGTAGATTGGCAGTATTGGTAGAGGGTCGGACGCCATGCTTTGACGCATAGAGTTACGGCCCTTGCCATTCTGAGTTCAATTCCTGCCAAGGTTAACTTTCCCTTTTATCCTTAAGGGGTTCATAAAATAAAGTACCAGTAATACACTGATTAATTGCTGGCCTTGTGCCAAAAGTAGAAACAATTATTATTATTATTTATTATCTGACTGCGAAGACATGTTTTTGTGAGCTCCGCAAAGTAGTGCATTTTCATGACATTTCAATTGTATTAATTGATATATTTTTTTGCAAAACTGTCGTAAAATATCCGACGTTGGCCAGTGAATATTATACTCCAATATTTAGACGTTTGAACTTTATATTTCATAATTCGTTGAAAAGAAACAGGAGCGAGACAAGTCTCACAATAGTGAGTCTGCTGTTTCGTGACAGTGACTTAAAGGTTGATATAAGAGATATTGCAAAAATAACAAGCAGCTTTGTGCACACAAAAGAAAAATATAATAATTACAAACACAACCTGCAACAACAAAATTAGCAACACCACCAACAACAACATGAAAACAACATCATCAAATCCCACACTGATGAAAACATCGGCAACAACAACTCCAAGAGCAACCATGTAATTAAAAACAACATCAACACCAACTTCAAGAACGAAAACAACAACTGCACCAAGAAAAACACCAATTGCAACAAAATAACAAAATCTTAAACACAGGAATAAAAACACAAACATCTATTATCTATCTAAGGCGGGTAAAATTCCCGAGATCCATGGACGAGTTCTCTCCAGCGGTCTCTGCCCCTCATTATCGCTGCCATGTCCTGCGTCTCCAACAGACCAGTGTCTGTCCTTAGGGCATCAACATACGTTAACCTTGGTCTTCCTCTTCTAGTGTGTCCATGTAGTGCCTCCCAAAGAAGCACTGAGTGCAATGTCAGATCTGGATGTCGGTGAGCATGTCCAGCTAACCTCAGTCTCCTCTGTGTCACTTTTGAGCTGACTTTTGGGATACACCCATACAGCTCTGAGTTTTTCATCCTCAGTGTATATTGATTAATGTTCAGAGCCATCCTCAGCATTCTCGTGTAGCACCCATCCACCATCTGAGTGAGTTTCTTGGTCAGTGTCCAATCTCAGACCCATACAGCAGCACAGACTCCACTACAGCAATGAAGAGGCGGATTTTCAGGTCTCTACGAAGGTCCGACTTCCACACCGATCTCATGCTGTGGCACGCCGCCCAGGCCTTGCTCTTCCTCTCAACCACATCATCTTCCGTATTCCCAATCTCTGCTCCCAAATACAGGAAGT
>OZ024742.1:82977596-83007596 GCA_964016885.1 Eledone cirrhosa
AGCCTTATATGTACACCTGTAGGTCTGCAGACCCCCACATACATACAATTATAAGTGACATATATATATATATATATATAAACGGAAAAAATGAAACGAAATTTCATTTCTCACTCTTAGTACAGCTGTTACTTAAATATAAGTATGTATACGTACATACATATATGTATACAGACGTACAGTAGTATGTATATATATATACATACATGCACACATATATATATGTACGTATGGATTCACCGAACATTTATTATAATACTCGGTGTGTTTGTAAACAAACATCCCGAATTAAGCCGTACAGTGTCTAGCAACCATCGTTACTCATTTGTTCAACACTAACAAAGGAACGCTGTACTAGTTTCAAGCTTATTAGCTATCGTCAACAACGTATACCTTCCTGCCAGATGGTTGAACGTCTGAAAGTATATACTTTCCTTATGCATATTAACGGCTGAGCAGCCTAATTTGCATATCGAGTGTGTTAATCGGCCGGAGTACCGAAAACGATAAACGGAAAAATGAAACGAAATTTCATTTCTCACTCTTAGTACAGCTGTTACTTAAATATAAGTATGTATACGGACATACATATATGTATACAGACGTACAGTAGTATGTATATATATATACATACATGCACACATACATATATGTACGTATGGATTCACCGAACATTTATTATAATGCTCGGTGTGTTTGTAAACAAACATCCCGAATTAAACTGTACAGTGTCTAGCAACCATCGTTGCTCATTTGTTCAACACTGACAAAGGAACGGTGTACTAGTTTGAAGCTTATTAGCTACCGTCAGCAACGATATGTATATATATGAATGTATATATATATATATATATATATATATATATATATATATTAAGTTAAAGATGTACATCCATATATGTATACTGAAATACTAGTATGTATATGAATACACACACGTATACATATGTAGATGTACCAAGTTTTTTTCACTGGTCACTTTACTGTGAGTGGCCAGCTATTCTGTATGTAAACACACCGACAAACCGGTTTTTAGAGTCATACGGGTTTTTGAGGAAACACCTTTCCTCTATTCTCCAAAAAGCCAGACAAGGAATATTGAACTAGTTTCGTTGTTGTTACAACTCATCAGCAATATTTACCTATCTTCCGGCCTCTCTAGAGAATCGTAAAAGCACATATCGTTATATGCTTTTTCTATGAAAATTAGTAGTACGATTCTCTAGAGAGGCCGGAAGATAGGTAAATATTGCTGATGAGTTGTAACAACAACGAAACTAGTTCAATATTCCTTGTCTGGCTTTCTGGAGAATAGAGGAAAGGTGTTTCTTCAAAAACCAGTATGACTCTAAAAACCGGTTTGTCTGTGTGTTTACATACAGAATAGCTGGCCACTCACAGTAAAGTGACCAGTGGAAAAAACTTGGTACATCTACATATGTATACGTGTGTGTATTCATATACATACTAGTATTTCAGTATACATATATGGATGTACATCTTTAACTTAATTGTTTAAGCGTCAGTCATACAAAAGTGAGTTACAAACGAAACGAAATTTAATTTCGTTTCGTTATTTGTTTTTATCGTCTCCGTTGAACCGGTACTTACTCACACTCTATGCAAGTTAGTCTGCCCACTACTAATTTTCATAGAAAAAGCATATAACGATATGTGCTTTTACGATTCTCTAGAGAGGCCGGAAGATAGGTAAATATTGCTGATGAGTTGTAACAACAACGAAACTAGTTCAATATTCCTTGTCTGGCTTTCTGAAGAATAGAGGAAAGGTGTTTCCTCAAAAACCAGTATGACTCTAAAAACCGGTTTGTCTGTGTGTTTACATACAGAATAGCTGGCCACTCACAGGAAAATGACCAGTGAAAAAAACTTGGTACATCTACATATGTATACGTGTGTGTATTCATATACATACTAGTATTTCAGTATACATATATGGATGTACATCTTTAACCTAATTGTTTAAGCGGCAGTCATACAAAAGTGAGTTACAAACGAAACGAAATTTAATTTCGTTTCGTTATTTGTTTTTATCGTCTCCGTTGAACCGGTACTTACTCACACTCTATGCAAGTTAGTCTGCCCACTACTGATTTTCATAGAAAAAGCATATAACGATATGTGCTTTTACGATTCTCTAGAGAGGCCGGAAGATAGGTAAATATTGCTGATGAGTTGTAACAACAACGAAACTAGTTCAATATTCCTTGTCTGGCTTTCTGAAGAATAGAGGAAAGGTGTTTCCTCAAAAACCAGTATGACTCTAAAAACCGGTTTGTCTGTGTGTTTACATACATAATAGCTGGCCACTCACAGTAAAGTGACCAGTGAAAAAAACTTGGTACATCTACATATGTATACGTGTGTGTATTCATATACATACTAGTATTTCAGTATACATATATGGATGTACATCTTTAACTTAATTGTTTAAGCGTCAGTCATACAAAAGTGAGTTACAAACGAAACGAAATTTAATTTCGTTTCGTTATTTGTTTTTATCGTCTCCGTTGAACCGGTACTTACTCACACTCTATGCAAGTTAGTCTGCCCACTACTAATTTTCATAGAAAAAGCATATAACGATATGTGCTTTTACGATTCTCTAGAGAGGCCGGAAGATAGGTAAATATTGCTGATGAGTTGTAACAACAACGAAACTAGTTCAATATTCCTTGTCTGGCTTTCTGGAGAATAGAGGAAAGGTGTTTCCTCAAAAACCAGTATGACTCTAAAAACCGGTTTGTCTGTGTGTTTACATACAGAATAGCTGGCCACTCACAGTAAAGTGACCAGTGAAAAAAACTTGGTACATCTACATATGTATACGTGTGTGTATTCATATACATACTAGTATTTCAGTATACATATATGGATGTACATCTTTAACTTAATTGTTTAAGCGGCAGTCATACAAAAGTCAGTTACAAACGAAACGAAATTTAATTTCGTTTCGTTATTTGTTTTTATCGTCTCCGTTGAACCGGTACTTACTCACACTCTATGCAAGTTAGTCTGCCCACTACTAATTTTCATAGAAAAAGCATATAACGATATGTGCTTTTACGATTCTCTAGAGAGGCCGGAAGATAGGTAAATATTGCTGATGAGTTGTAACAACAACGAAACTAGTTCAATATTCCTTGTCTGGCTTTCTGGAGAATAGAGGAAAGGTGTTTCCTCAAAAACCAGTATGACTCTAAAAACCGGTTTGTCTGTGTGTTTACATACAGAATAGCTGGCCACTCACAGTAAAGGGACCAGTGAAAAAAACTTGGTACATCTACATATGTATACGTGTGTGTATTCATATACATACTAGTATTTCAGTATACATATATGGATGTACATCTTTAACTTAATTGTTTAAGCGTCAGTCATACAAAAGTCAGTTACAAACGAAACGAAATTTAATTTCGTTTCGTTATTTGTTTTTATATACATATATATATATATATATATATATATATATATATATATATACATATATAACGAGAATGTATATATATATATATATATGAATGTATATATATATATATATATATATATATATATATATATATATATATATATATATATATATATATACATATATATATATATGAACATTCATATATATATACATTCTCACCCTCAATTACTCCGTATACACGCGTTTAACTCTGTAGTAATAGATCCCACTTAATTAAAATGTGCTTTATTTTTTAAAGATTAATTGTATACTTCTACCTCTAGTTTAAGGTAATTTACGTGTTATCTTAGCTACCAGTAACAAAAAAAAAAAGAAAAAATAGGTTCTCTAGTTTACAGATACACTTAATTTGTTAATGGTTTACTTGGCTACTCTTTGATCGGTAGAACTTACTGCTGGTCGTGATGCAAATATGGCTCTGTGGTCTGAAAATGGCGGAGACATGCCTGGTGGCAGGCATACATACACACACACCCTCATATATCTTCGATCGATATAATTCTACCTCCTCTTAACAATTCTATCATAAGTATAACGCGGATGAACGCATGGTGACACACATACATAAACATACGGATGCACATACCGATGCGCACATAGCCACACACATCCATAGGCACACATACACAGGTACTTTCCCATTCATACAAATACTCCTTAAATATATATATAAAAATGTATAAAAATCCATGTATCTGTATCTGTATATGAGAAATGCAATCAAATCATTCTAAAACCCTTTGCAAGATCCCATAAGAAACACTTTATATCCTTATATGGACAAACTACGCCCCAATGATATGGACTAACCGAGATGATAACAGTATGGAACTAGCTGTTGAAATGATAAGAGCTGAGCCGTCGGGTCCCGATTCTTTATAATATAGGCATCCTCTACTACCTCAGTTATCAAGGACTCTATTGAGTAATAGTCTAACTAGTTTTAAACTGGTTCCATCTTAATATATGTATATATATATATATATGTGTGTGTGCATCTGTGCATGTGTGTGTGTGCGCGCGTCCCAGGTTCAATCGGGGTAACCACAGTAAGTAAGGTACTTAATACATTAGTAGTATGTAAACATCAAGTTTCATATAGAGAATGGCTTCTAAATTTCTAGTCTTGTAGAAGCCAATTCTATATCAAATTTGTTATACGTATATATACACAGTTTATACACATACTTTGACCCATACCCGTATCTCCGTCTCTATCTCTCTCCCCCTCTCTCTCTCTTTCTCTCTCTCTCTCTATATATATATATATATACATACATATATATATATATATATATATATATTGAGAGATAGAGAGAGAGAGAGAGAGAGAGATAGAGAGAGAGAGAGAGAGAGAGAGAGTTAGTGAAAGACAGAGAGTAGAGATAGTTTGTTATATCGAGGCAACAATGAATATTGTGAAGAAATCGAGAAAAGAATTAATCAAACAAAGAAGGAATGAATAAATAAAGAACAAAGGGATGAAAAAATGGCGAATTCGTAATAAAGAAAGCCATGGTTGGTGTTTCAAAGAACATGTTTGAAAACGAAATCTGCTTGAAAGCGAGAAAATAATATTTGTTGATGTCAAAAACAATTACAATAAAAATACTTCAAATAAGACAAAAAATGGAAGGATTGGTATTTGACAGGCAGCCAAGAGAGGAAGCATTATATTTGTTGTGAAGAAATGGTACATACATACATATATATATATATACATATATATATACATGCATATATATATATATATATATATATATATATATATATATATATATATATATATATATATATATATATATATATATACATACATATATATATAAATATATATATATATATATATATATATATATATATATATATATATATATATATATATATATATATATATATATATACATCTTCTTGACTATAATGCATTACTCACTTTCTAGTTTTCTTATTTTACTTTCAAAATGTCTCCTCTGTATCATAAAGGTGTGTAATTGCACATAAAAAGAAATATTAATACATGCACGCACCCACACGCTCATACACACACCCACACTCACACACACACACACACACACTCACACACACGCGCTCTCAAACGCACACAAACTCAAATAAAGATGCATGCATGTTTATAGATAATACTGTAGATTCACTGAATTCGATATTGTAGAATACTTCCAAAACATTTGCATAAATCGTTTCCTAAATGCTTTAGAAAATGGAACTCTATTCACTTCCATGAAAGCCACTGATAGTAGTATCAACTACTAAGTAAATAAATCGCTCGTATATATCAGGATCGATAAAATATGTATCAGAATGAAATAATATGTTCGAGAGTGATATGAGCTACTGAAGTCCCTTGAAGCGTTTTCCTTAGCATGACTATATTTCATTGACAAATCCAGTAAACTTATATATACGAATCCATTTACTTCACCTTCTGTATTGAATAGTTTGTGCTATAACTGACATTGATACCTTTGTAACATCTTTTACTTCAGATAAATTTAATATTCATGGATATCAGGAATTACTATTTTTCTGTAAATGAATAAGACCAACTTACTAATATTTATCTTATTCAATATGCTATACGCCGTTCCATTATCGCTATCCATTTGTTTTCTGAAAGTTGTCATAATGCTGAAGGTCACTATCCCAACATGTACCCAAACGTCTTTGAAGGTCTAATGTGCTCTTTCTTGATCTTCTCACAATGGTGCTTTGGACCCATAGGACATAACAGATTTCAACAAGAGAGATGCCTGTGCCTACAATTCTTCTTTGGAATCTACTGAACGGGTTAATCTATAAACATATTTTTAGTATACAAGTTTTCAAAATCTAATGGAGCATTACGTTTCAGTTTTCATAGTAGTTATTCCAAAAGGAAGCTAATTATTATTATATTAATTGACATCCGCTTTTATTTTAAGTTGCAATCATGTCACAGTGTAAGAACGAGAGAAACTCGGGTTTCAAGATTTCTTATGCCAACATAAATGACGCAACTCATCGACCGGATTCGAAAGCTTAGCATTATGTTAAATGTAATCGGAGTAAAAGAAATTGATCCTTTAGTAACAATAACTTATGTCATATATATATATATATATATATATATATATATATATATATATATATATATATATATATATATATATATATATATATATATATATATATATACATTCTCTGCATTCTGATTGTGAGTGCTCATTTGAAACAGTTCTTCCTTATTTCTTTAGAAATGAAATCCAGTTCGTACGTGCATATCCCAACATTAGTAATTCTCTAACTCTCTGTTTCTTTTTCTCGAAGTTTCTGGTATTCCTATTCGCACTATTCTTATTACTTATTCTTGACATTTATTGTTATTGAATCTTGGTATTGTGGTTTTGTAAATGCTTCTGCAGATGCCTATGTTTGCCATATCACTAAAATCTGACACTCCAATGTCGATGTTTCATCGGCAAATGTTACCGTTTGTCGTTTACTATTGTTCACTATTATTATTCCCTGTGGAATATTACATATACAGAAATATATATGTAGATAAACATCTCTGCTAATGTTTGATAACATTCCTGGAACTCTACCCAGAGACACCTGCATATATACACACTTGCATATATGTAGATGGTTTCATATGTCGGTATGCATAGATCCCGCTAAGGGCGAAACCAGCGATTCTTTGCTTAAATATTAATCTGCTATTTTTATATATATATATATATTTATATATATATATATATATATATATATATATATATATATATATATAAGGCATAAATGTTATACACACACACACAACATGAAATAAAGTGTTTGCTCAAGGACACAATGCATCACACGGTCCGAGATTCGAACTCACAAGCTCTCAATTGCGAGACCAACGTTCTAACTACTGAAGCATATATATAACCCCTAAGCCATATATATATATATATATATATATATGTGTGTATATATATATATATATATATTATTATACTTTGGGAGGGTCATGTTGCCAATAAGAAACACATGCACCAAGTGTTTCACTTCAATTTATTATAAATTTCCGGTTGGTTGTTTGGGTCTATAACCGGATGGTTGTTCATATATTGTCAAAGTTTATTCTGGCACGCATTCTGTGACCTCTTCAGTGACTGGGGATTATTTTCTTTATTTTGTGCCTCTCCTTTGTTCTTTCCTACGCCATCTTGCTTTTGTGTGCGTTGTGTGCGCATGTCTTACATTTGGGTGTCTGTGTGTGTTTTTATTTGATTATTTATTTGTTTATTTAGATGTTACTAGTTAGTTGTTAGTTCTATGTGTGTGTTTTCATTTTGTCCTCAATTATAAGTTGTGATGTTGCTATTCCATTCATGTGTTCTAGGACAGAACAAAGGTGAGGCACAACATAAAGAAAAGAATCCCCAGTCACTGAAGAGATCACATAATGTGTGACGAAAGAACTTTGACAATATATGAACAACCATCCAGTTATAGATCCAACCAACCGGAAATTTATAAATTCCTAAATTCCTAAATTTATAAGTATCAGTTTATTTTTTGCACTGGGTGGTTGTTGGCCTTGTACCTAGGGTAGAAACAATTATTTCGTATTAGTCTCGGGACTCTGAATTATTATTTCGTGGTAGTTTCTTTAGCATTTTAGCCCCCACTTGTTGACCCGTCACCGTAAGATATACTCGGTTGATTACTACTACCTCTTAAAAGGGTCTCATTATAATTCCGTCCCACCTAGTAAACTTTTCTATAGTCTAGCAGTACCAGTGAGAGACTTGATGGCTGTCGTTAGGGAATAGTAACCAGAAATTCTTTTTTTATATTTAATTGTTTTTTTAACATTTTCGGTATTCTTCTATATATTTACCCCATATTGTTTTACTTATTGTTTCGACTCCCCCCCCCCCCTGCCCTTCCCTAGTATACTTGCTTGACCTCCTGCCCTGCTGTAGTTGGCACTATCAACCCACGACTTGGTTTCCTCCACCCCCTCTCCCTCTTTCTTCTACTGGCAGGTTCAGCTACCCCTTCCTTCCACAAATTGGCATGATAGAATTATGTGTCTCAACTACAGACTTTTGACCAATCCTTGTGACAATCACTTTTACCATATATGGATTTACTCCCTGAGAAGCTCGGCTATTCATATACCAGGATAAAAATGTTCATTTCGTCCAGAATTAGCCGTCGAAACGGCTTGAGCTCAGCCGTCGGGGTCCTACTTGTTCCTATTACCCACTCTACTACCCTATGTCCTTCGTTATATATATATATATATATATATATATATATATATAGTGAAATAGTGAAGAATAACATGGTAGGCTGTACAAAAAGGGTTTTATTTACAGTATTAACAATTGTTTCATTGATCAATGAAACAATTGTTAATACTGTAAATAAAACCCCTTTTGTACAGCCTACCATGTTATTCTACACTATTTCTCTAGTATTACTCCTACAATAACCTACATGAGAATTCTCGTAAACTCGCTACCTAACTAAGGAAACTTCTTGTCGAGTCAAACAACGCCGTACGTTAAAACTATCCATAGTACAGAGAGAGTACTCTCAACCTCTAACTGGATTAACTAAAACGATAACTTGTTATCCCATATATATATATATATGGTTAGAGAATTGGACTCTCGATTGTGAGGTTGTGAGTACGATTCCCGGAGAGGGTGACGCATTATGTCCTTGGGCAAGACAATTTATTTCACGTTGCTCCTTCAGCCTGGAGTTGCGACCGATAGAAAATATTTGCAATTGGAAAGACTAATGCAAACATGGATTCCTCGGTCCGATTTAACAAAAACCTCCTCACCTACCCGAAAGAACATCAGCCATTACGGTGGTATATGGGAATAAATATGAACTTGTTGACCAGATTCCATTTGTTCAGATTTGCCCTCTTCCAAACCATCTTTGGGGTCACGGAATACGCAATCTTTGTCCTTCCATCATACCCACCCCAGGCTAGAGGTCCATCACCAGCTTCTACGGCATGAAACAGTGACAGGCCACTCTACATAAAACATACAGGTTACCTCTCACCATAATGAACTTTTTTGTGGTCTTCTTTTTGCCACTCAGAGGTAGCCTACTTATCACTCGTCATAGCTAAATAATTGGATGCGAGAGTTTTCTTGGGAGACACTGATGTCACACATTGCTCCATCTCCCCGAATTGTGTACCTTTGTTGGTACGAGATTGCTCATTCTTCCGGCAGCTGCCCGCTTATATGGCAGCTAACCATCATATATGGTGGCTGTGTAGCCCCTCGCCACCTGCAACCCGTTTTCTAGCAGAGGAAATTGGTGCTAAGTCGAAACCATTCAATGTAGGAGTCCGACTCAACCATGGATGCGTACCGTCCCCTCACATGTTCATTATGTTCATGCACAAGATTGACATGCGCAGCTGGGTTATAATTGATATTACGACTAGAAGGTGTATAATAAGTAGACTAGAATTTTCAGACGACATACTATTATTTAACTTGACGGAAAGTGTTCTCCGGCTTCCACTTGACAGGTTTGATGCTAAGTGATACATCGCTGGAATCCAAATCATTGCTGCGAAAACTAAGGTTCACGTTCTCTCAACGACACCTGCGCAGTGATCAACTGAATTAAGTGAAATAATTGCAGGAAGTGGTGCAGTAATGTTCTTAATAGATCTAGGATGATTAGAGTTAAAGCGTACGTAATTTAGATTCTCATTAAATTTATGGAATGGATAGTAGTGCCCTGTGCTAAGGTGTAATGTTACGTCTAAAGGTTAACGATTTTAACTATAAAATCGTTAACTTTTTAGACGTAAATGCGCTTCAAAGACGAGGAGTTTGCCACCGCTGAAGTATAAGTACCTCACCAATATAGCTGAAATGTCGTTATTTAAGAAAGCAGTACTTTAGTAGGATATCTCTTCTCCTATTCTATCGAACAACACACTTTTTTAGCACTCCTATGTTCAGAATTCCTGTTAAATGTTTGGAAACCAATAGTCACGCTAAACGTTTGCTCTCAGCCCTCCGTCACTGGTTCCCAGATAGAGAGACCGGGATACAAAGTAAATTCACATGAAGTATGTAAATTAATTTTTTAAAGTAAATGTCATTGATAGAAAAATGTAAAATTTGTGGCAGATGAAGTGTAGTGAAATCGGTGTATTAATACATTTTGAAACATCCTGTCTCTCCTAAATTAATTTTTAACATTTTCTATTTAAACCTGTTTACCGTTTTAAATTGGTATAATGTTTTCTTAAAATTGAGTCCGGTACTATATTGAACGCATTATGTTCTTTCGTTTCCAACATTATTCATGGCTTTCACGGGTATTAATTTTTAGGGGTGACGTATGAGCTCCTGCAACATTTTACTATTTCTCTGACTCGCATTAAATTTCTTCCTCCCAAAAAGGTTAATTAAGCAATAAATAAAATGTACAACACATTTCTATATTGCTTTTAGGTCTATCTATCGTTTAAGGCACCAAGTCGCTGTGTTACTCTCAGATGAATTGGTTAAACCATCGTATTTGTAGAAATAGGGCATAATTGGATCAGTAAATTCCCAAATGTTAAACCCTTCAGAATTGATTTCATTTGGCGATAAACGAGACACGTATTCGAATTGTTTGACTCAGATTTAATCAACGCATTCAAACGTTTTGGTTTTAGATAAGGCTGTACATTTCACTATTTCACTCTAACTTGTATTGATTTGCAGCCAGTTAGACCTCCGATTGCTGGTTCAGATATATGATGAAATATAATTCATTTAGATATACTAGGATGCACAGAAAAGATATACATCATGGCATTTAGGATCACTCTGATAAATTTATTGATCAGAAAAGTAATGGTACAGAATCTCCTGTTTATAAAAACATTCATATTTTTCTATTAGTTCCTCAAATAAAGAGAAAGTGTACTCGAATCTTATAAGGTAAATGTGGTTGTTATGTTGAATTCTACATGTTGATGCTCCGAAGCAGATCGTTAGAACACAAAGAATTAGTATCGTGTGACTGTGTATGAAAATCCACAAAACTGCATAGATATTGGATAAATCGATATGTGGTAAAAATCATCCATATCCTAACAATTTAGTGTTCTTTTAATAACCTTATCTCAGAGTACATTATCAACAACAATAACATTTTCTAAAGAAGAGAGAATGTGTATTCAGAGGTGAGTGGGTGAAAATATGATTCGACTGGTACATTTAGCATGTCTAGTAAATGGACCTTAAGAAGTGAAAATCGTATTTAATACGGTATTTGTGTAAAACGACGCTAGAGATTACAAGAAATATAGAAACGAGTGCATTGTGGCTTTCTATTTTAAAGATACAGGCAAATTCTAGTTGCGTATAAGAGACAGAGAGACAACGAACATTTCAGAATATATTGTAATACAAAATACAAAGGATAGGTAATATAATATAGTTATAGGTACACTTAATAAAAACATGAATGTGTTTTCATTTAAATTCAAAGTGTTCTGTTTTACCCCCGAGATAGAACGACGAACTAAGATCTCATAAGAGATTGTTACGCGGATTTATATACTTAATGCTGGAACAGCGTGTGGACTCGCAGTTACATATTCGCTTACACACACACACACACAATATGCATATATACATATATAATTTTCTTCTTCTTCTTCTTCTTCTTCTTCTTCTTCTTCTTCTTCTTCTTCTTCTTCTTCTTCTTCTTCATGCGGCCAGAGTACACACACACGCCTTCCAGTGGGTCCTGTCGGAAGCAACCGTCTCCAACTGATCCAGCTGGGTCACCAAGTGAAACCAGCCAAGCTCCGGGATGATATCCAAACGTCTTATTTGGGCTCTTCCACTGGGTCACCTACCGATTGTTTTACCCGCCAAATCAGACCAGCGATTCTCTACTGAGACATTGCTAATTGCATGCCCTTAGTATTGGAGCTGTGATATCTCAAATCGGAGAAGTTGCGGCTCTACTTGGAATGACTCACTGATCTCTGCGCTTGCCACTCTATCGAGTAACGTTACGCCAAAGACCCTTCGGAGGAAACCCATTTCGGCCGCTTGCATGTGCAATCGTATTATTTACACCTATCTCCCTTATCCTGATAAACAAATGCTGAAGCTGGCATTTTACTGCACCATCTCCTGAAATCCATGCACTTAATTCTGCCTTTCATCACTCTTCAATACGGCTGCCAGATACCTGAACTTCTCCAACTGCTTCAGTTTAACTCCATTCACATTTCGAGTGCACTCCGCGGGCTTCCTTGAGAGGGCATGTGTCTCAGTGTTCCATTCCACCCATGCAGCACTCGACATCAAACCTGTCAAGTGCATGTCGGAGATCAACGTCTGTCGAGTTATGTAACACCATGACATCTTCAAACTTCAGCGGATGGATTTTATGTCTGCCAGTTCTGATAACATTTCCAACTCGGCTGCACATGTCAATACTGTCCATGAAAATATTTAACAAGATATGTGTCAGTACGCAGCATTGGTGATGTCAGATTCCCACATTGAAGGGTTTTGGTTCGGCACAATTTATCCGGACACAAATACTAAGGCATTCGTATTAAAACATCAGGGCAACAAGGAACTGACTATTGACCTCTATTATTTTACTGAACCTTGCACATCAGGTCTCGAGATACGAGATCATATGCCTTTTGGAGGTCATTAAAACAAGAATATACGTATTGGCAATACACCCAGGATTTTTTTGAAGACATGTCACAGTGTGAATATTTGGTCCACTGTGCTGCAACTGTGGCAAAAACCACACTGTTCTATAGCTAGCTTGTACTCGAAATATCATGTCATCTCTTTACCAGACACGGAGCATTTACATTACCGGCGAAGCTTAACAAGGAGATCACAATGCAATTGAAACACTCTCTCTTATATGCCCTTTATAATTTGTGATCATCAATCCCGATTGCCATTGCTTAGTCTTTTCAAATCCAGCTATCTCTGTATATGCCTTCAATCAGACACTTGTATATGTATATATCTATATACATATATATATATATATATATATATATATATATATATATATATATATATATATATATATATATATATAAAAGAAAATCTCGCTCTACGCGGCTGAATACAATAAAAGTTATCTGAGTTTTTCGAGCCATGTCAGTAGTATGAACACTTCATTCTTGCTCTTATGTTGGCATGCGAACAGAACTGCAGATAATAATGTTTCTGGGTATCACCCTTCATCATTACAGCTCACTGTTCACCTGCCAAACTGTCATAGCTAGTGAACATATGAGCAAGAAAGGAGTGTTCATTCTCTGACATGGCTATAAAATTGAGGCTTCTTTGCATAATTGCAAACGAATCGAATGTTATTATTAATATTCAAATAACTCAGATTACATATATATATATATATATATATATATAAACGTATGCATACGTACACACACACACACACACACACACACACACACACACACACACATATATATATATATATATATATATATATATATATATATATATATATATATAAACGTATGCATACGTACGTACACACACACACACATATATATATATATATATATATATATATATATATATATATATATGATATATTATATCAGTTTGAAGAGCAGTCAGACAAAATATATCCAACTTTTCTTCTCTTTAGGCCGCAGAAATTAACTAGATAAATAACCATGAATTCAAAAGGGGTCAGAAGCATCACGTAGCCAGCAGTCAAATTAGAAGGGTCTGAAGCGTAGGTCGGGTGGCAGGTAGGTTCACTGCTAGAAGGAACAGTTAGTTACAGCCTAAGGTTTACTCAACCGAATGGGAGTATAGAATAAATTCATAAGGATATCAGAGAGGGAATTATGTGACATGTATCTGTTATTTATTCAAAGTTATATTTTAAACTTAGCTCCGTTTAAATGTTTATTTATCTAGGTAATTTCTGCGGACTAAGGAGAAGAAAAATTGGATATATTTTGTCTGACTGTTCTTCAAACTTATAATTTTATATAGATCTGATTAATAATTATTTGTTTAATTAATTGTTTTATGGAGCCACACTCATATATGTATATGTGACTATATCCTTATGGATTTATATATATAGAGAGAGAGATATATAAACAATATGTAGAAAGGATAACACACTAGAGGGAGAGTGTGTGCCATCAATAAACAGGGAAACCGCCAGTTCTGTCTTACGTCATCTTGTTTCTGTGTGTCACACACAGAAACAAGATGGCGTAGGACAGAACAAAGGAGAGGCACAAAAACAGCGAAAATAATCCCCAGTCACTGAAGAGGTCACAGAATGTGTGACAAAAGAACTTTGACAATATATAAACAACCATCTGGTTGTGGAACCAACCAACCGGAAATTTATAAATTCCTAAATTTATAAATTTATTATAATAAATTGAAGTGAAAGCAACTGGTGCGTGTTTTTTCTTATTGACAACATGACCCTCCCAAAGTATAACAATATCGGTTTCAACACACGTTTTCAGATAAAGAATCTTGCTAAACAAATCAAGAAACGAAATATATATATATACATATAGATATATATGTTTATATATATATATATTTATATATATATATATATATTTAATTGTTTCTACTTTAGGGGAAGGCCAGCAATTACCCAGTACATTACTGGTACTTTATTTTATCGACCCCGTAAGGATGAAAGGCAAAGTTAACCTCGGCGGGATTTGAACTCAGACTGTAAAGGGACGTAACTATGCTATAAAAGCAAGGCGTCCGACCCTCTACCGATACTGCCTATATATATATATATATACAATATATTAACAAATGGAAACTATATTTATAAAACCATATTTATTTTATTCTACATATTTCAAGGGCCACCAGGGCAAATTATGGAGCGTTTCATCAGATAAAATACAATACAGATTTGTTTTATAAATAAACATTGACATACACTGAAAAAAGACAACCTTAACGGTTGGAGCTTTCTAGATATAAAACAAATCTGTATTGCATTTTATCTGATGAAAGCGCACCATAAGTTGCTTTGGTCGCCCTTGAAATATGTATAATAAAATAAATATGGTTTTATAAATATAGTTTCCATTTGTTAATATATTGTATATTTACTCCACTACACTCTTGAGTGCTTTATATCAGTTATAAAAATGTTTAAGCTTGTTGAATCCCATCAAATTAAATATAACCTCTGCATATATATATATATATATATATATATATATATATATGTGTGTGTGTGTGTGTGTGTGTGTGTGTGTGTGTGTGTGTGTGTGTACGTATATATATATATATATATATATATATATATATATATATATATATATATATATACGAATGTCTGACTGTAGGCATATAGAGAGACAGCTGGATTTGAAAAAAACTAAGTAATGGCAATCGGGAGTGATGATCCTAAATTATAAAGGGCATATCAGAGAGATTGTTCCAATTGCATATGTATTATATATATATATATATATATATATATATATATATATATATATATATATATATATATATATATATATATATATATATTGCATACTTATATATATTTGTTTTGCAAGGTTTTTGATATGAAATCGTGTGTTGAAACAAATATTTTTATTTTCGTCATCAAGGTGCAGCATAGCTATGTTGTATCTTGATGATGAATCGTCATCCGTTTGCTCAATAATAGAACACATTCACTGCGAGTGTGTTCTATTATTATTTCTGCCAATATTATAACAATATGATCCTCCTCAAATGTAACATAATATTTGTTTCAAAACACGATTTTTAATTTTTACTGGACCGGCAATAGCTCTGTATAATCAGTTCCTGATTATTACTGGAATTCTATAAGAATCCAGCCCTTATAATTTTCGGCAGATGTCGGGGAGTACCTTGCACTGTGGGACACCAACAGTGTGAAACAGAATCTGTCGGCTTCTCTTCCTTCCTTTGCCGAAAAAAGTAAGTGACAAGTTTACAAGTTGTTCAAAATGTGTTTAATTAAACATTGCATATTACCAAATATACTATACATACATTCATGTATACATCGCTATTTCAGCGCACGAATCCTAATATATATAGATATATATGAAGTTAATATGCCCACGGGTACTAGGTACCACTGGAAATATATAGGTTGTCTATGATACAGGGTTGTTCAATGGTATTAATTTGACATACCAGAACTATAATATTGAGATAAGCAGAACAAGCAAAATTCAAACAACTTTTTTAAAATAAATTAAAAAACATAATTTAAAGATTTACCTACTCCAGTTGCTTTTACCGATCGGTTTCCCTTCACAAAACATTAGAAATCCATGGGGACCTCCAATGGAAAAGTCAAGTTCATCAGAAAGCATTTTCCTTTCCTAGGACTAAAAGTCCCAGGAACGGCTAAATATATTGCCATCTGCCAGCTAGCACAGGACCGAATGAGGCCAAAATTTGACCTGTACATGAACCAGTCCGTAGCAAAAGCGGAAGTAAACATAGACGTGTTGTTTACTCCACCACTAAAAATAGCAGCCAAAGAGAACAACAGATTTGTTCTCTACATAACGGAGAATATTAAATGAAGTTAATATGCCCACGGGTACTAGGTAACCCTGGAAATATATAGGTTGTCTATGATACAGGGTTGTTCAATGGTATTAATTTGACATACCAGAACTATAATATTGAGATAAGCAGAACAAGCAAAATTCAATACAATTTTTTAAATTAAATTAATACCATTAAACATTCCATATTTAGGTATATGTGTTCTCACAAGTAGATGCACGTACTTCACCATAGTATTGTGTCCCTAAACGAAGTTTATTTCCTTTAATAGATACAATGTAATTTGTCTGCAGTATGTATACAATGAGATATGATTGTAATATATATTTTTTTTCTATTACAGAATGAGTTGATATTACATTCGGGGTGCACGTAAAAACACGCAAGAACAACATCAATAATATCTGTGAGGATATATTTAAATTAGCTTTCTTTTAATCTAGGCATTTGAGGTACCTTGGGATCAACCTATATTATAAATTAGGCACCTCCTTCAAAAAGCTCTGTCTAAATTTTAGTTTTAAATATAACGTGAGATATAACAAATATCGTATTCTATGACCGCGTATCGTTTAAATAAAGTACGTAAATTGTTTTTGAAAATCCTCATTATTTTTTTTCAAGAATTAGTGGAATCAGTTTCTTAAGCCAGTCGGATGATGTAAACATTTGTGACTTCGTACATTTAATAATTACCTAGATTATAGTAATTATAAACTTTCTATGATGTGTCCATTTTCGAGTTCACTTGTGATGTCTACCTGTGGATATTCTAGATTTTTGTGAGTTATTAATTATTTTCGTTCTAAAAATATACGCTGTTTTACCTGTATTCAATATTGTGCTTTTCAACCATCTTATTGAACATGAAGCTTTGTATGAAGTTTGTTTCAATTACGTGTTTCCTCTCATTTATTCGAAACCCAATATAATATATTAAGTTGATATATTTTTTGTTTCTTTAGTATTATCAATTAGTATCGTCAATCGCGACATTTTATTATGCGCTTCAATAATTTTATAACAATATCAACAGAAATATAAATTCAATAGACATATACGTATATCTAAGCGTGTATTTTGAATATATAGACACACTAAAACTGGTGATTGTTTATATGACCAATTGCAGAAAAGGCAATGCACAAATTGTATTTATATCATAAACCATAAATGATGAAGCACTCAATCGGGATTTAATGCCTGAGTGCTTTGGATCGAAACTAAATTCTACAATATATTTAATCAACTTCTCTTCTACGCTTTATGTCTGCAACCTTTATGTCTGCAAATATGTTTTATTGCTAAGGTGATCTGTATTAGCTTTCATCTTCTATTTGCATTACTTGAACAATCTGACTGATTTAAAGTAATTATTTCGTGATTGTTTTATTTAGTTTTGCTAGTCCTTATATTTCTTTTTTTTTTCTACTCGTGGTTTATGTTGCAGAAACTTGTTCTACAATTGCTTATATTTTACAAGCAATTGTTTATTAAGCTAAGCTTGGTGTACTGCATATTTTTGTTGTTTGATTTTGTATAAAGTAAGGGAAATTGTGTTTAGTTGTTTTCCCTCCTCGTTATTGGAATATTTCTTGAGAATAACGTAAAGAGAAACACTACCACTTCAGTTAAAGATGGACGAAGACAAAGAATACAATTATTTAAGGAATATTATCATCATTTAGTTATTCTTAATTTTTCTACTTTGCTATACTTCTTGATGATATCATGAAAGGATATATGAATTGTGTCCAATCAAGTTATAGTTAAGAATAAGAAACAATATGTCACCCTAATAGAAGAGGCAAATACAACATGTTCCTAACCTCGAAACTTTAAAATACATTACAAAAGGTAGCAGCAACTGAAGTTTTAAATCAACATATAACTTCACTGCTCACAAGTGTTTTTTAAGCTTCATATCATGTCTCCCTATTTTATCTGATGAGAACGCAGATATCATCCCATGATGATATTTCTTTTTGAAATGCGCATAATAAAATATTTGGAACTCTTTTAACCATCTTTTGATCTTATATTATTTATACTCCAGTCCTACAAACCGTAGAGTGCCACTTAGCCGATATTTGCATTGCTTTATTGTGCTACAATAAAACTCACCTCCTACATATATATATATATATATATATATATATATATATATATATATATATATATATGTGTGTGTGTGTGTGTGTGTGTGTGTGTGTGTGTGGGTGTGTGTGTGTGTGTGTATGTGTGTGTATATATATATATATATATGTATATACACATATATATATATATATGTGTGTGTATAAACATGCATATATTTATCTTGTGTCATTATTTGGAATTTCATAACGTTCTTGATCAGGCAGAGACCCGTTAGGGAGGTAAAAAGTACTCGGCAAATTTTTACTGGATCACAAACAATCCAAGTTGATCTTGATTTCATTTTAGACTGAAAATTACTGCCAATTTTTATACTCAAATATCTATATGGTTATCATTGGCATTTTTTTTAAAGAATATATACACTTCTCTCATAGTTTGAATACAGGAGCAAGATATTTAGTACCACCCTTTGAAAATATTTTTTTTTTTTTATTTAAGGCAGAGTATAAAGTAATAATAATCGGGTCTTTTCAGCGACAGCGCTCAGAATTATTTACCTTCACCTTGGGTAACGAAAAAATAAGATGATGACACTGCCTTATTATCTTATGAGATTTTTTAGAAAAACCTTTTTCTTTTCTTCTACTTTTGGACTATTGTCTAGGTAACATAAAAACGTCAAGCTTTCAAGTTTTCTTTTTAATCACAGACAGTCTGAATGTGCAGACAATAATTGTGTTTCTGAGAATATATTTTGATTTTTATATTTTTGTTTTTCATCTTCCCTGTAAATGGTTCAAGACGATAATTACGTCTTTGTGCGTTTGTCATAGATCACGTACATTTGTTAAACAATAAATATCAGATGGTGCAGCATAGTGGATTAAAGCAACATTCAATTAGTGACAACTGGACGTTTTTTATGAGTAACTTTAAATATTTTCCAGTATAAATGAATATCGTATACATAAACATATATATAAGTATACAGACACCATGAAAGCACACACAAGAACGCCAGACATAAGCACATACCATAAAACAGACACATATATATGTATATATATTTATATACCCAGGACATACATATATATTTAAACAATAAATGGGGCCCTAACCGGCCAGATATGGTTTAAACTACTACTCCGGGCCGGATTTAGTTTAATGTCATACCCAGGACATATATATACATACATATATATATATATATATATATATATACATATATATATGTATATGCATACATATATATATAACCCATAAATGGGGCCCTAACAGGTACTACTACTCCGGGCCAGAGCAGACCTGGATGTACTTTAATGTCATACCCAGGACATTAAACTACATCCAGTGGCAACGCTCCAGTTGGGGAGTTCAGGAGCTGTGAGGGATGTGGAGTTACCCCTTAGTTGTCATAACTCCCAGGTCTGCTCTGGCCCGGAGTAGTAGTACCTGTTAGGGCCCAATTTATGGGTTAAATAACTACCTTAGTCGAGTGGCGCCGGTAAGCTATTGTCAGCCATTGAAAAAAAATATGGAGACTCTATCTAACAGCACTAGGGTTAGAGCCCCTAATTACACTGTCAAGGAGAAGTCTGGTCGTTATGACTCTGCTGGCTTAGAGCCACAGGGGGTGGGGTCAGTTGATGATGGATCAGCTGTCTCTGAAACAAATATAAAGAATGCAGTTTTGTCCTACAGAAGAGCCATCAAAATGGGCAATTTGAATGTGAGGACTATTAGGACGCTGGAGAAGAGAGAGGATTTGGGACATCTGTTCGAGGAGAGTGGTATACAGATACTTGCGATCCATGAACACAGGATCCTACACGATCAGCCCGTGAGGGGTGTGATGATTGGGAAGATGAGCCAGCTCATCACCACATCGGCAGTGAAGAACATGACCAATGCTGCTGTGGGAGGAGTGGGGTTTGTTTTCAGCACAAAAACCAGTCTATTGGTGAGGGAAATAATACCTGTCTCCCCGCGAGTGTTGGGGGTAACCTTCAATGGAAACCCAAGACTGACAGTCATCTCAGCCTATAGTCCAACCGACGGAGACAGTGACGTGAGTGCGGAAGAGTTCCATGACGAGGTGTGTAGAGCTGTCAACACCACACAAGCACACAACATCCTGCTTGTTTTGGGGGACTTCAATGCACATCTGAGTAAGGAGGGCAGTGAAGATCCTTGCTGGTACTTCCATAACAACACCAACCGAAATGGAAGACTACTGAGAAACACCCAGCTGGAGGCGAACTTGATAGCAACCAACCTAAGGTTTAGGAAGAATCCGGGGAAGATGTGGACCTACATCTCAGATATGCACCTGTCCAAGTCCCAGATTGATTTCATTCTGGTGAGGAAAATGTAGCGGAATAGTATTCTGAGCACAGAACCATACAACTATTTCAGTACACTGGAGAGTGCCCACCGGCTTGTTATGAGTGAGGTCCGGGTGAGCTTAAGACAGAGCAAGGCTCAGCCCTGGAGAGTAATATATGACTGGGGAGCTTTCAAGGAAGATGATAAGCTACACGAGAGGTTCACAGTGGAAATGAGGAACAGGTTCAGTGCTCTGTGTGGGGAGACAGAGGAGAGAGAGATTGGATAGACTGAGGAGAGTGTGACGACGAGGTACGGGCACTTCACCAATACGGTGGCGGAAGCAAGTGAGACCCTGGTGCCGAGGAGAAAGAACAAAAGGAAGCACGTCAGCTCTGCAGACCCAAAAGTGTGTGCAGCCAGAGAACACCTGAAAGCTGCCAAGGACCAATTCTATGCTGATCCTACGGAGGAGAGGATGGAGACTGTGGAGGTGATGAGGGAAGAATTCTGTACCGCTTACACTGAGGCCAGACAGGAGGTACTGATAGAGAAGATCAGAAATGTGGAGAGAGCGGTTGACAGGTCTGGATGTAAGGAGAGCTGGATGATCATCAACCAGATCACTGGGAGGAATAGAAGGTGTTCGAGTCAGATATCGGGACCAGGACACGAGGATAGGAAGAGGAAATGGCTAGACCATTTTAGGACCCTACTAGGAGAGCCGCCCTCCACAGCCCAGAGCACTGGGGAGATCAGGCAGCTGTTGGAAGAACAGGATATTGAGACAGAACCCTTCACCAGAGAGGAGCTTCAGAGAGCCAAGAAGACGATAAAGGAGGGCAAGGCGAGAGAAGAGGGAGTGGAATCAGAGGTGATGAAGAGGTGTGATTTTGATGATATCATCCTGAGATTCTGTAACCAGGCACTGGAGAAAGAAGTTGCCCCGAATCAGTGGAGGATCAGTAACATCGTCCCAGTGCCAAAGAAGGGAGATCTCGCTAACACCAACAACTACAGGGGGATCTCACTGACGTCACTTGTGGCAAAGACCCTCAACAGGATGATTCTTAACAGGATCCAGCCTGAGATGGAGAAGACGCTCAGGGACAACCATAACGGTTTCAGAGAGGGAAGATCAACCGCCAGTCACATCCTGATGCTGAGGAGGATATTAGAGGGAGCTAGAGCAAAGTGCCTTCCTGCTGTCATGGTTTTCATTGACTTTAGGAAGACCTTTGATTCTGTGGACCGTCACTGCCTGTTGAAGATCTTACAGGCTTATGGAATCCCCAAGAAGATAGTGGACCTGATATCACTGCTCTACACCAACACCAAAGCCCGAGTCGTTATACCTGATGGGAAGACAAAGTTATTTGAGATACTGGCTGGAGTGATCAAGGGAGATACATTGGCTCCCTACATTTTTATCATCGTAGTGGACTATTGTATGCGCCTTGCACTGGAGAAACACGAGGACTCTGGTTTTACTGTAGCACCGGCTCAGGGCAGGAGAGTTAAGGCGAAAAAGATATCGGATGCTGAATTTGCCGACGACATAGTTTTGGTGACAAATACAGTGACTGAGGCAAGGGATTTGATGCAGGAGGTTGAGACTGTGTCGATGAGTGTGGGGCTGAGAATGAATGAGACTAAAACAAAATATCTGGTAGAGAATGTTGAGAATCCAGAGGGGATTACTAATGTAGGCAGGAAACCGGTAGAATTGGTGATGACTTCCTGTATTTGGGAGCAAAGATTGGGAATACAGAAGATGATGTGGTTGAGAGGAAGTGCAAAGCCTGGACAGCGTGCCACAGCTTGAGATCGGTGTGGAAGTCGGACCTTCCTAATGACCTGAAAATCCGCCTCTTCATTGTTGTAGTGGAGTCTGTGCCACTGTACGGGTCTGAGACTTGGACAGTGACCAAGAAACTCACTCAGATGATGGATGGGTGCTACACGAGAATGCTGAGGATGGCTCTGAACATTAACCAGTATGCACTGAGGAGGAAAATCTCAAAGCTGTGTGGGAGCCTCCCAAAAGTCAGCTCAAAAGTGACACAGAGGACACTGGGATTAGCTGGACATCCTCACCGACATCCAGAGTTGACATAGCACTCAGTGCTCCTGTGGGAACCCCCACCCCTCTACATGATTCTCTGAAATTTTACCCGCCCTAGAATACATTTATATATAATAGTCCAGAAATAGCCGTCGAAACGGCTTGAGCTCTGCCGTCGGGGTCATACTTGTTCCTATTACCTACTCTACTACCCTAAGTATTGAGTACTTTGGTACGTTATGGTCCATCTGGTTCCTTACCACAATTCCTGCGTTATATATATATATATATATATGTATGTATGTTCTCCTGGTTTTATAATTTCACAATTTTTTTCCGGTACTGAGAGAGTCGGTTTCTAACATAGACACACGACTCTCTCATTGAAATTTACACAACATCAACTAGCTAGATATGTATGCATGTGTAGATATGGATGTGTAGATATGCATGTCTAGATATGGATGTTATTGTATGTGTAGATGTGTATGTTTGGGGTTGTATCTGTGCATGCGTATATGCTTTGCATCTGTACATGTGTATATGCAGTTATTAGATGCAAAATATTTGGAATGTTTTACTTATTTTTACTGTTCCATTAATGGATTGTACTTGTAATTTCATAACTAGTTGTGTTCTTTCTGTTCCTGTGAAGCCCAGGTTCTCAAGATTTGTATTGAGGCAGTTACTAACACATCCCAGTGCCCCAATAATCACAGGTATAATCAGGGTGGAGTATCTGCAGATTTCTCATCATTTCTGCATGAATATTTTCTTTTTCGCTAATCGTTGATATTATATTGGCATTTGCTTCCACTACTGTGCATGCCTTCTTTTCCCTGTCCCATATCATAATATCTGCTCACTTATTTCGTATGTTTTTGTTGTAGTGTAGGAGAAATATTTATTTTCGATTTCTTTTAGCCACACTGCATCTTGGCTGAAATTCTTCATTTCACCTCATATTTTTCCCAAAAAGGAATCTATGTCTTTCTGGGATGGGGCCTCAGTGACACTTATTATTTTGCCCTTCATATCTTTTATTAAGCACTTTTCTTTCCTCTACCTTCTGAAGGTATCGGCGTTTTTCGCTAACAGCTCTCAATTCTTGTTTGAGGGTGATCAGCTTATAGTGGAGAGTTCTGTTTCTACTGTTACCAAACATCGTCTCTATTTTATTTTTCACTCTTTGTTGGTTGAGGAGTGAAGTTATTTTGTGTGTGTTTGAATGTAAAGAGCATTGTCACATATCCTATGGTTTTTCGTAGGTCAGCAAACTTTTTTTCTATTTTAGTTATATATGATGGTATTATTGGTGGTGTTTTGTCCTTGTTAATATCTCTGATATCACCAAGATAATGCTTCACTGTAGTTGCTAAGGTATATAAACAAGCGTTGATTTGCCAAAATGTTGGGGTTCTTATCCGTCGTAAATATTCATTCCCTATTTCGTCAATAACACGTAATATTTCATTATTTGTTTTTTTATTAAATATTGTTGTTTTTATACGTTCAGAAAGAGAAATGTTTATACATGAATTAATTTCTCTCTTGAAGATTTCGTTGAGGGAAATGTTCAATTGTTTATACTTTTGATTATTATTATTATCGATAGTATTTTCCACAACAATCGAGGTAGACTCAGATGGGACACGTGGTGTCAAATTTCTTCGATTATTATTATTATCGATAGTATTTTCCCCAGCATTCGAGGTAGACTTAGATGGTACACGTGGTGTCTGATTTCTTACAGGCATAGTTGTTTGAAGGCACTGTTCGGCCTGATTGGTAGGAAGTTTAGTAGCATGGCGACGTGTTGTTGATTCCATGTTTGTTGTGGGAGACTTACAATTAATAATATTTATCTTATTTTTACGTTCAACAAACGTAGCTTGTTGGCGTAATTGTTTCGCTGTGAAATGATTTAGGCACTGGATGTATTTCGTCCCAGTGTAGCTTCATTCTGTACATATAGCCAATGGAGGGATTGTTTTTTGGCCATGTTATAACAATTAAATAAATCATCATTAAGTTCGCAACTCCAAGGGAAATGCAATTTATAATTTCGGTTTCTTCTGTAGCTACAACTGAAAAAATTTTGTTTACCATTCTCGTTTTTCTTCGGTATTCCACTGATGTTGTTGTTGCTGATGTTGTGTTCAGCCATGCCGTTTGTATCAAATCCTTGTAAAATAAATAATGTATTTAGTCGGATGTCTCTGCGAATTCGAAAAAAAGGTGTCTTCAGTTGATATAGTTAGAAGACTATCCAGTTATTCAACATCACTGGTAGTTGTGGCATTACTGTCGGAGATAGTATTCATCTTAAATTTAATGAATTTGCCTCCTTGCTTACGTTTCAAGTAAAGGCGGTCTATGTCACTGTTGATGTAGAAGTTTCTGATGTTGTTTATAATTTCTCGAGTTCCAACATCAACTGCTCGGATTTCGTCTATCGTCCAATTGAGTATTCCAAACGTTGGTGTTAGGACAGGCACAGCAAACACGTTGTGAGCCACTGTTTTATTTTGCGCAGAGAGTTCCGATGATCAGATCTGTCTTAATCGGGTATAGTATTCCCTGGTTACGCGTTCTTTATTACAGATACCATTATAGGATATGTTCACATCTATCCCCAGGTATCTGTAGCAGTCATCATCAGATGTCTGTGAAACAGTTATGCCATTGATGACAATGTTGCTAGATTGGGTTGTTGTTTTCCCCCGCTTTACAGTCATGTATGAGCATTTATCTTGGCCAAACTCCATTCTTATATCCTTTGAGAACGTTGTAACCAGGTCAAGATTTTTCGTCATCCCATCCATGTTCTTGGCATAGAGTTTCAGTCGTCTACAAAGAGATTATGGCTTTGGTTCGTATTTCTGTCCTCCTGTGTGCCAATGATTTATCCCTCATATTTCTTGAGCAGAAATGACAAGACTTTTAATGACAAGATGAATAATATCACAGAGAGGCTGCCCCCTTGAAATATACCTCTGCAATATTTTATTTTATCAGTGAAAATAGAGTCGTCCCTCTTTGTCTTTAAGTTTAGGATAGTAGCCCAAGAAGAAGACAGCCACTATATGGCTCTGACAATAATGCCTGGGACTTTAGCAAGTTGGAGGTCCTCTATCATCCAAGAGTGGGGAACATATTCTAAAGCTTTCCTGTAGTCCACCGACATCGCAGCCGACATCGCAGTTTTGTTGATTAGGAGTTGTTCAGCACATCACCAAACCCCTTTCTTTCCAGCTGCTTGTTCATTTGTGATGATGTTGTTATTTTCACAGTTATCTTGGAGCAATAGGTACAGGCAGGCTGTATACATCTTATACATCAGGTTCTGGCATGCAATGGGTCGTTAGTTTTTTGCCAAATGGGTGTCTTTGTTCTTGGGGACCAATAATGTTTGTGTTAATGTCAACCATTCTGGTATAAGTGTATTTTCTTAAGAACATGTTGGTAGAGGTCAGTAAGATACATCCAATAGAATATCAGTTTTTTGTACCAGTAGCCGACAATCATGTCTCTTCCTGGTGTTTTGTCATCTTGGAGTTTTCCTATCACAGTCTCAAGGGTACCTTCACTTATTTCGTATGTTTTTGTTGTAGTGTAGGAGCAATAGTTCTTTCGGATTTTTCCTTAGCCACACTGAATCTTGGTTGAAATTCTTCTTTTCACCCCATATTTTGCTCCAAAAGGAATCTATGTCTTTCTGGGATGGGGCCTCAGTGACACTTATTATTTTGACCTTCATATCTCTATAGACTGATGTTTGATTTTATGTATGTATGTATGTATGTATGTATGTATGTATGTATGCATGTATGTATGTATATATATATATATATATATATATATATATATATATATATATATATAGAGAGAGAGAGAGAGAGAGAGAGAGAGAGAGAGAGAGAGAGAGAGAGAGTGAGAGAGTGGGGGAGAGAAATGGTGTGGTTGGAAATAGCACTGAAAATATATTTAAGGATCTGTTTTTCTTTTTTTTTCCTTTTCTTTGATTCGTCAAAACTGCATTATTGAAAAGTATTTAATCACAAATTATTTAAACAAAAGAGTTTTATAATGTACTAGCAGTAAAGCCCGGCGTTGCTCGGGGTCGCTCAGTAGCTGTGTTAAAGTTACAATGTTAAGTTTCTTTTTTGGCTTAAAGTCTGTCTGCACGACTGTCTGTCTGCACGCCTAACGAAATTTACAGATACATATATTTTAAATAAACTTATATAATTTTTGCTTTTTTTTTACAAAATATTTGCTTGTTTTACGTAGTCTTTAAATAGACTTGTTTTCAAGTAAAAATATTGTTTTAAAAGGCTTTTAAATGGAAATGAAGCAAAACGGAAGCTTAGTGTTCGAACTGATGAATTTTGCAGGTCAAAATTTTGCTGGCTCGACAACTATTCGTGTATTGTGTTAATGTCATTTTAAACGCTGAGAAAGCCAGCGTAATTTTTTTAATTTTTGCACGCAGAAAATGTAAACAGAACGTAAGACGCTCAATGTAAACAGAACAAAGGGAAATAACTCGTCACTTACGCTCAAAAATCGATACATTAGATTCGATTTCGTCACATAGGGTGGGTCAATTTGAAATATTTTTTTCCGATGTCTTCGCTAGGGCTCAATGTACAAGTATAGCAATTTCGGTGCAATTCCGTCAGAGATTCTGAGAGGAGATGTGTGCCAAAAATCGATAGACAGACAACCACGGCTTTATATATATAGACTAGCAGTAAAGCCCGGCGTTGCTCGGGGTCGCTCAGTAACTGTGTTAAAGTTACAATGTTAAGTTTCTTTCTTGGCTTAAAAACTGTAGTGTCTACTGTGCAGACTTGCATGTGGTGTTTTTGATTAATATTCCCTCAACCAACAATATGCCTTATGAAGTTAAGAAAACATAACGATAACCCGAATGTTATAACAAAAGAGGATGCTGGGGATAGAAACTGCACTGGTTATTTATTAACAAAGATCGAAAATGTAAACACTGCAACGCAGAGAAAAACATTAGCGTAACCAAATTATCAGTTATGTCTGTCTGCACGCCTATATCACCTCTCTGCACGACTGTCTGTCTGTCTGCACGCCTATATCACCTCTCTGCACGACTGTCTGTCTGCACGCCTATATCACCTCTCTGCACGACTGTCTGTCTGCACGCCTATATCACCTCTCTGCACGACCGACTGTCTGCACGCGTATATCACCTCTCTGCACGACTGTCTGTCTGCACGACTGTCTGTCTGCACGCCTAACGACGAAATATTTGCTTGTTTTACGTAGTCTTTAAATAGACTTGTTTTCAAGTAAAAATATTGTTTTAAAATGCTTTTAAATGGAAATGAAGCAAAACGGAAGCTTAGTGTTCAACTGTTCGTGTATTGTGTTAATGTCATTTTAAACGCTGAGAAAGCCAGCGTAATTTTTTACGTAAGACGCTCAATGTAAACAGAACAAAGGGAAATAACTGATAACTTACGCTCAAAAATCGATACATTATATTCGATTTCGTCACATAGGGTGGGTCAATTTGAAATTTTTTTTTGCGATGTCTTCGCTAGGGCTCAATGTACAAGTATAGCAATTTCGGTGCAATTCCGTGATAGATTCTAAGAGGAGATGTGTGCCAAAAATCGATAGACAGACAGACAACCACAGTTTTATATATATAGATTAGTTGAGGGATTTAAATCGATCGAATGTAAGACCACATGTTGGGTGTCGCCTGATTGGGATGACTGTGCGCCATCTATTCTTGCCTCACCTGAAGCTTGTGAGAATGATCTGAATACAGGTCAAAATGTTACAATCTTCTAATTC
Source organism: Eledone cirrhosa (assembly GCA_964016885.1). Lineage (NCBI taxonomy): Eukaryota > Metazoa > Mollusca > Cephalopoda > Octopoda > Eledonidae > Eledone > Eledone cirrhosa. Next base: position 83,007,049 of record OZ024742.1, read on the forward strand.
GTACTTTTTTCCAGATGTAGCCAGCAGGATTGGTTCCATAACAGAAACTGCAGGAGTGGGGCTAAGGAACGCGATTGGTAATACTGTTTTCACTGTTACAATTGCTGCGACTCAACGACACTTCAAAGAGGGAAGCCGTACTGATGATCTCCTCTGCAAGATAGAACGTCTGCAGTCCGTCTAAGGAACGAGCCCCGCGAGGTGCAGTGGCTGTTGTAGTGGCTGTCGCTCGTCATTGTCCGCAGGAATGCTTCTGCTTCCGCGTGGCATAGCCCCAACAGAACCACATCATATTCCTAGAGAACATAAACCTCTAACGCCCCCCCCCCCCTCCAATTCTTCTGTGATCCTAGAGCCTTTTCCTTCCTTTTCCGTTTTCATAACCTTAAAAACACTTGCATCTTTTACAATAACACCTTTATCGTATAATGTAGGCTGGAAAGTAAAGAAATACATTAATGCATGGCCAACGACTAGAAGGCATTTCTCGCGTTCGTGACCAAAGAAAGCAAGAAAGGTGAAAAAGCAAGACGAGAGAAGGAACGTGA
>OZ024742.1:83015096-83040096 GCA_964016885.1 Eledone cirrhosa
AATCACAGATTTGTTTGCTAGGGTAGTTGAATTACGGATTCTTGAATGAATAGGTGTATACGTGTCATCGTTTTTTTTTTTAAATTAGATGTGGAACACACATATCTATATGTCCCGTGTTTGGTTTTGGCCACATATATATCTATATACATACATTTTCCTTCTAGATGTCAATGATTAGGTTGTTTAATTTTGCAATGTGTATCTGCGAAATGTATGGGGTCATCATTTGTTTTTATCCTTTGGGGAGGTACTCGACATAGAGGCGGGTAGATTAGCACTTACATTGTACGATCCAACAAAATGTTTAGCCGTATCCCTGCCCAAGGTGAAAGATTGGGAATATGGTCGGTTAGTTGTTTTGATAGTGGAGTTAGATACTTCGTCTTGTTTAAGTTGGTTGTTTCTGTCTAAATAATGGAGGTACTTATATTTAACATTGAAGCATCTAAGATTGTCCGTGTTATAGTAGGACAACCGGGCTGTTCTTCTATTCAAGATACTATGATACCTGTATGCGAGAGGAAAACTTTCTTGTTATTGTATATATATATATATGTATAAATAAATTATATATGGACCCCGGGTTCAATTAGGGATAACTACAGTTTTTTGGTACCCTTGAAATATATATAATAGATTAAAGATGATTTTATAAATATAGTTTCCATTTATTTAATATCATTGTATATATATATATATATATATATATATATATGAAAAATGCGAAAACATGGCGTGCTGCGTGGTTGCAAATGGGTTACATATCAATAAATTTAGTCCTTCATCAGTGATCTTCCAGTCTTCATTGGTATTTCATCGCTTTAAAGACCATATACCTCTGGTTGGTGCGAGCAACGGCTAAAGAAAGTCATTGGGACACGTAAATAGGGGGAACGAGCGAGACAGTAAACAAACAAAGATGGTAATGCAACGAAAAGTGAGGAAGAAGGAGTCAGTCCCTGAAATCGATGAACATAAGTTCTGTGAAATCGTGGACGAGAGAGAATAAAGACCATCCAACCTGGTTGAAATGTGAGTAAGGAAAGAATTTCGCACAGGTCAAACGGGAGGAAGAGGAGTCAAGTCCTTGAAATCGATGAACATAAGTTCTGTGAAATCGTAGACGAGAGAGAATAATGACCATCCGGCCTGGTCGAAGTGTGAGTGAGAAAGGAATCTCGCACAGGTCAAACGTGATGAAGTAGGGGAGGGAGTAGCAGAGAGTGAGTGAGTGAAAGTGTGAGGAAGAGGCTAACAAAGAGAGTGACTGGTAGAGGGGGTAAACAGAAATCAGAGATACAGAGAAAGGGGAAGCAGTAAGAAAGAAACAGACGGGTCACAGGAAATATATATGAAGAATATGAAAACATGGCGTGGTGCGTGGTTACAAATGGGTTACATATGAATAAATTTAGTCGTTCATCAGTGATCTTCCAATATATATATATATATATATATATATATATATATATATATATATATATATATATATATATATATATATATATGTCAGGTCACCAGTTGGTGCTACTGGTAACATGTATTCCAGTACAACCTGTCCCATGGTCGGGTCGTTGGCGACTAAACTGGCAACCCCACCAAGGTTTCTTGGTGAGGAGGGTGACTTTGGACATCCTGCAGGACTAAAAACAAAACCTGTCAAAAGGCAAAGGAGCTCTTAAGAGTCAATGGCCATCCAAAATCACCGGGAGAGATCACCCCTTAGCCTTTGTCAAGGCAGAATTCTAGGAGAAGGAAAACTCTGATATAACACCTGCAACCCTGATGGTATCCAATGATGTTGACTTGTTCTTCTTTTTGGTAAATATCATCTTGGTTAAGAGAGTGGGACTGGCTTTGTGCAGTGCCTTTGCTCACTATAAAAGCTTCACGGCACAGGCATTGCTTTATATCTGGAGATCTCTCTGCATTTGTCGTCACATGGTACCATGGGCCCAGCACTATGTGTCAATAATTGTCACAAGTGTAGTGTTTGTACCAGAGCTTTCAAGTCGCTGGCTGGACTAAAAAGTCACACTCGTTCAGCGCATCAGTAGGGGTTCTCCTACATGGATATAAAGTAGTGGCCGTACTCGAAAACGAGTTGGCAGCCACCATATATATATATATATATAAATTTTAGTACAGCATTGACGAAGCTTTAGTATACGGCCAAGCTAGCGTATATGCATAATCGGTCTGTAGCTTTAGCACTCGGATGAGGTAAGACCCCAGAGTAATAACATTACGTTCAGACAGCTTAGCAATTCAGATATAGCGGTCGGCAGTCCAGCCGCATTACGAGAGCAACGAAAATACAGGACCCAGGAAAAGATTTTATACTGACCCGGACACATATATATATATATATATATATATATATATATATATATATATAGAGAGAGAGAGAGAGAGAGAGAGAGAGAGAGAGAGAGAAGGAGAAAATGATGGGAAGAGGCAGATTGAGAGAGTATCTGGAGGTAGCAGTAGGGTCATATCAGAAAAATGAGATGTATTTAGAAGGCAGAATATAGTTTGGTTTATGAAAAGAAAAACTATAATAGGGAAAAATATATCGACATTGTTTTACTTAATCTAACAATAAACAATGTTTATTTACGACATTGAATAATGGTTTAGGATTACGGGTAAATAATACATACCATTAATTCTAAACCAAAGAATATTTATTCAGCGTTTGATTGAGAAAACTGTTATGTGTTAATCAGCTGAAGCAAAACAAAACAAAACTGAATGGTTAAGTATAATTAACCATGTAGAATGTTCCTGCATTACAGTATATTTACTATGTTATATAGATATATAATTAACAATAAAGGATATATACGTCATAGATACGTAGTTATATAAACACACACACACATACGCATACATACACACACACATGCACACGCACGCACACACACACACACACATATATATATATGTACAGCCACCGGAAATAACAGCTGTGAAATATACAGCGCCATCTACCTGTTAGCTAGCTACTTCAATGTGAAACAAAAGAACCCTTATAACCTACCAGAATAAGGACCTACCAGAATAAACGCCTACACATCGACTAAACAACAAAGGATTGTTCCTGTATAAATAGAGTGGTTCCTAACACTTCAGCAGTCGACTTTTGGCAGAGTCAGCTAGCGCATCGCTGTTCCTTTACTCTGCCACGCTTTGTCACTCACATGCCTTGTATCTCGTATCGTCGCTTCATGTGAAAATAAATAGCCGATGGAATTTACATCTCGCCTTGCTTCGTCCTTTCAACTTGTGCTTTCGTCTGTCCATCCTCAACAGTTCTTTTAAGGGCTATATGTGACAACAGTCCTTTTAAGGGCTATCTTCATATCTGATCAGACCGTGTGCGATAACAGTCCTTCTAAGGACTATTCTCGGATCTGATTAGAAGTAGTGACTAGACTGACTAACCACGTCGCTACAATTGGTGACCCTGACGTGATGTCGAACGCGCAACCAGACAGCACCTAAGAAAATATCAACATAGATATGTCACAAACGACAGAGGCCGAGATTTCAGAGCTGCGGGCTATGATCAGAGAGCGAGCTGGTCAAATTAAAGCCCTCTCGAATCAAGTAGAGAACTTGACCTTTCAAACACACCGGCGACGCAGCAACAATCGATCCAGGCCTTTTCACAGTCGAAGATCCAGTAGTCCCAGTCAAAATCGTGTGCCTGGCAACCTCTGCTGGTATCACACAAATTTTGGCGCACAGGCATCTAAGTGCAAAGCCCCGTGCTCTTTCCGGAATGCCATCCAGGGCCTAGCGACGACGTTCACCCCTAACACTGAAAAGAAAAGTCGTCTATTTTTTATTAACGACCAGGAGACAGGCATTCGTTACCTCGTGGATACAAGAGCTCAGGTTAGTGTTATTCCAGTTTCACTAATCTCGGGCAAAAGACACCCAACCCCGTCCTTTCTGCAGGCAGTGAAACAATCGTCAATTCCGACTTTCGGGGAGAAGTCTTTGACCCTCAATTTAGGCCTGAGGCGGCGTTTTCAATGGGTGTTCGTCGTGGCAGACCTGTCAACCCCAATCCTAGGAGCGAGATTTTCTCCACCACTTCAACCGTCTGGTGGATATGAAGAACCGGAGGCTCATTGACACCACCACAAATCTCACTGTGAGAGGTATATTTACGACGCAATCCACAGTGAGCGCTGTAATGTGCCAGTCAGAGCCTTCGCGGTACAACGGCATTCTCCAGAAATACCCAGACATCACTAGCCCGGTATTTAAGGATGGTCCCATGAAGCATAGTGTCACGCACCACATCGAGACAAAGGGACCACCCACAGCTGCCCGACCAAGGAGACTGCCTCCAGACCGATTGAGAATCGCCAAGCAGGAGTTCCAACACATGCTAGACCTCGGAATCATTCGCCCTTCCTCCAGCAACTGGTCTGCACCCCTACACCTTGTTCCAAAAAAAATCGAGAATGATTGGCAACCCCAGCAAGTGCCTTCTCGGCGTTCCTTCACTGTCCTTTCTCGGGCACATCATCGATAAAGACGACATTCGTCCACCTCCCGAGAAAGTAGAAGCTATCTGCAGTTTTCCCGCACCTACATCACTTCGGAAACTGCGTGAATTCCTCGGTCTGGTGAATTTTTATAGGCGGTTCATCCCTCATTGTTCCGACGCAGCCAGACTCCTCACGGACCTTCTTCGTAACCGGACTCGCAAAAACGAAGAGATCACTCTAGACGAGGAAGAATTAACATCTTTTAACCGCCTAAAGGAAATGTTGGCAAACGCTTCCATGCTCGTTTTCCCCAGGACTGGCGCTCCTCTTTCCCTGCTAGTGGACGCATCAGACACGGGGGTTGGAGGCGTTCTACAACAACATGTCGACGGCGTGTGGCAATCCTTATCCTTCTTTTCTAAGCGGTTGCAACCGGCAGAAACGAAATACAGTACCTTTGGCCGCGAACTCTTGGCAACCTATCTTTCGGTTAAGCATTTTCGGCACATGCTCGAAGGATCAGATTTCGTGATCTACACAGACCATAAACCATTAGTTTATGCGTTCCGTACCAAACCTGATCGACATTCACCGAGAGAACTCCGACACCTGGATTTTCTCTCCAAATATTCAACTGATATTCGGCATATCAAGGGATCAGACAACGTAGCAGCCGACGCCCTGTCCCGAATCCAGCTGAACGCAATACATATATACTTATATATAGAGAGAGAGATCTAAAACAGAGAGTGTCTGTCTGTCTGACTCCCTAAAACACGAGAACCACGCAACCGATTCTTTTCAAAATTTACACATGTAATACTTATAGTCCTGTGAGTGTTTTGAGCGAAATATATTTCAAATTGTCAATGCCCTAGTGACGGCATTAGGTGATGTAGCGATCTCTCTCTATAATTCTTAGTCTTTCTTTTTAGATAGATACATAGATATAACATTGCGCCCTTATAATAACTGTCTGTATATCTGGCTGTCTGTATTACGACATTATAACGCTATATATATATATATATATATATATATATGTGTGTGTGTGTGTGTGTGTGTGTGTGTGTGTGTGTGTGTGTGTGTGTGTGTGTGTAGTGTGTGTATATATATATATATAGTGTGTAACGTTTTTCGAAATATTTACTTCTGAGTTCACAGATTGATTTGTTTAGTTTCAGAAGATTCCGTTAAGGGTGAAAGCAAATATTCTTTGCTTAATCTTTCTTAATCTTCCCTTAATCAAATATATAAGAACCCTAGAGCAAATCCCGAGCAACACCGGGCCATTCTGCTAGTATATTAATAAGCTGACAGTATGTATGTAACAAACTTTTTGTCAAACGGCTGGACCAAACACACCAAATTTGCACCATAGATGTAACTTTTTCCAAGTAAAAAAGAGAGCGTATTTTTGTCTACTAAATTTAATTAAAAGATTAAAGATATTTCATTGTTTATTTCAATATTCACTTCTTTAAAATTTTCAAATGTCAACACTTCCGGCTAGCGATCTCTCTTTCTTAGTCTGTCTTTTTAGATAAATACATAGCTATAACGGCGCGCCCTTATAATATGTGTCTGTATGTCTTGCTGTCTGCATTACGAAAACCATTCTGTACATTGACTTCGCTGTGTGTGTATATATATATATATAGTGTGTGTGTATATATATATATATATATATATATATATATATATATATATAGAGAGAGAGAGAGAGAGAGAGAGAGAGAGAGAGAGAGAGAGAGAGAAATATATAATTGGAGAAAGCTAATAGCGATACTCCGGCCAAATCCCAACTCACTCAACAAACATTAGGAAATAACTGAGTATATTCCTAATTAAACGTTCGGGGTGCTAACTAATTTTATTGTGTGGAAAATTGGCTGTATCATTTCAAAAGAGATATATCAAATATATATATATATATATATTTATATATATATATATATATATATATATATATATATATATATATATATATATATATATATATATATATATATAGTGTTAGTATCATAAATAAGAGACAGTTTAATTTGTACATTTTATTACAGCATTCCTTTATACGTATATATATATATATATATATATATATATATATATATATATATATATATATATATAAACATGTTACTTACAGTTGTATAAAAAAGAAGTATAATGGTTTCTACTTTTGGCACAAGGCCAGCAATTATTCCAGTACATTACTGGTACTTTATTATATATAATATATATAATACGGCATTCCTCTCTCTTTCTTACTCTGTCTTTTTAGATAGATATATAGCTATAACGTCGCGCCCTTATAACATCTGTCTGTATGTCTGCCTGTCTGCATTGACTTCGCTTCCAACCAACTTTTAATTAATTATATATATATATATAATTAAATATCTGTACACATATTTTACATATAATTATATATTCGTGTACATATATAGTAATACTATACTATATATTTTCAACTGTAATAATAGACTATATATTTTCAAACGTAATACTGTACTATACTATGTATTTTCAACAGTAATACTGTACTATACTATGCATTTTCAACAGTAATGTTATCCCTATACCATATGTTTTCAACAGTAATATTATACTATATATTTTCAACAGTAATACTGTACTATATATTTTCAACAGTAATACGGTACTATATATTTTCAACAGTAATACCGTACTATATATTTTCAACAGTAAAACTATACTATATATTTTCAACAGTAATGCTGTACTATATATTTTCAACAGTAATACTGTACTATACTATGTATTTTCAACAGTAATACTGTACTATACTATGCATTTTCAACAGTAATGTTATCCCTATACCATATGTTTTCAACAGTAATATTATACTATATATTTTCAACAGTAATACTAAACTATATATTTTCAACAGTAATACTATACTATACTATATATTTTCAACAGTAATACTATACTACAGAGGCGGCTTATCGTCTGTTTATCCAAGCGAAGCTAAGTACGTCAGCTATATATATATATATCTGGATGCCGTAGAACACGCCATTGGTAGCCGCGCGCCAGCCGGACGGGCCACTTACTATACAATAAAACTCTCTCTTATTTGTAAAACTCCGGATGAATAAAATCCCTGGAGTGCTTCATGTCTGTCAAAGAATAAGTCGGTAGCTTTTTAATCAACCAACTTTGAATATATATATATATATAGTTGAACATTTGGAAATATGAGAATCTCAAACATAGACATTATCTCGAATATGTCGAACACTGTAGTTAATAGCTGTGAAAATCAGGTAAGTTACTCTGCAGACAGAAATACAACTATTTGAACTGCATATTTCTCGAATACAGTGCGATAGTGCAACCTTAACGCTAAGTAGCGCCAGACACCCTATCCTGTCTATTTTAAGATGTTCTATTATAGAGTTCGGGGTTAGTGTATAGTCAGAAGTAAAGAAATATATATAATGAAATGTTTTTACTCAGTTATTGTACACCGCATTCTTTTCACAAAATATTGGTCAACCTTGTCTTCAATAGAGCCATTAAGAGTCGGCGTACCTGTGCATGTGTGAATGACAAAGTTTGAGAAAAGGTGAGTGGGATGTTGTGGGCACATTGTGCTTGAATGTTTTGGATAGATGTTGAAATATTTTGGTTTCGGTTTTAGAGAATCGTTTAAAAAATGGTTCACGTCGTGCTACCTTCGGTAAATAATTTATCGGCTGTGTCACGAACACTGCATAGGTTTGCTGAAGTGATGGATTGTTAGCCATCATGTAATCTTTGGTAATGTTGTGTTGCGTATTTTCTATCCACGTATTAGTCGTAAACGATATCAAAAGCTACATAAACGCAGATAGTTATTGGGATTGTGAGTGTAGATTTTTAGTTCATGATTGAAGCCATCTCTTATGCTTTGAGTTAAGTTTACAACTAGTATTGAGATTGAGTGTTGTAGTTTAAATCCCTGTTGTGAATTTGAAAAAGAAAGTTGTGAGTAATACCATTAATTGAACATCTAAAATAATTTTATTTGATAGGAAAACAATCTCAAATATAATATATTTCTGAGAGGAACCTTGACTTCAACATAGCTCCAGATCGCTCAAAAAGATTGTATATTTCCAAGAAATATCTTCTGAGCGGGAAGAAAAACTCATATATTTTATTAGATCTATAGACATCCTGAACACTTTGAAATTTCTGGGAGAAGGTATTGGTGGTTAATGCACCGATAATTTATCTCGATGTCTGGTAATAATTCGTACTAGTGATGGCATGCAATGTAATGATTACTTTAAATGAATAACTGCGAAATTGGCAGAAACACTTCTACTGTCCAATACGAACGCCCTGTACATGATTATCATCATCATCATCATCATCATAATCATATACACTGCCAGCACCAACACGAGAGCCACCACCAACATCATCTTCACCATCATCAACATTATTAAGTTCATTATAAACACACCACATTTTTCTAACGTTTTTATTGAGTCCCCCATTTAAAATTCAAGCAAATATTTATCGGTCTATATACTCTTTTTATAAAAAATGTTTAACGCTCACATCAAAGATATTGATAATTTCATTTGACGTTAAAATAGTTTTTTTTTTAAATTCAATTTCATATTTATTTTATTTTCATTTATTCTCAAATTCTATTTAATTTCCAATATCATTTTATGTTTGTTGCTTTCTGTTATTTGAAACCCGATAATCAATACTTGATAATTGGGGTATTTTGAATTTTATGATCATGTTTTCATGATCATATTCAGTTCAACCCAATTAGTAACATTTCTTCTTCATCTAAGAAATTATTGTCGCGTTAAGAGTTCTGCGTGTCAAATCTCAGACAATCGGAAAGGCTCTGAAGCGTCGTTGTATCAACTTCAGAAAAACACGTTATATCTAACTCACATCATAACATGATATTTAGAAAAATGAAGAAACTATGGTCTAACATGTTCCTAAATATATTACATTACAGTCATAAATCTGTCACATTTAGCGCTACATTATCTGATATATATATTGGATACAGTTGCCTTATCATATTGGGGTGTTCAGTGTGAATCATTTCGGCCTTTATTTTGTTCAAACATGGATATATGAGAGCTGAGCAACATCAAGAAGTTTAAAGGAAATACTTTATATAATTCGGTTTTACAATAATTTATGAATGTAACATACAGTCTTATAAATATATGGGTGTATGACCGTCTAGAAATAAGTCAATATGTTTGCAAATATCACCTCTTCGTCTTAAAGATGGAAGAAGAGAGTGGATAATATAAAGCAAACAACAAAACGTTTCATCAAAGATGATGTGTGTTCTTTTGTCGACTAAAATCTCATTAGTGGCGAACTAACAACAGTAATATAAATAATTAAAACATGAATTATCAATCATTAAAAGTCGAATGCAAGATATTTCCCAATGGATTTGACATCCCAATTAACGACATTGAAATTAAATAAATGCTCTACATATTACCATACTTTAATCAAACAATGATTTATAATTTAGATATGAGATATTTATTGTAAGAGAACGGAAATATCAACGGAATCAAAACACCTATTTAGACAGTAGTTAGTGCTTCGGCGTCAAAACTATAAAACGGGAAATGAATATCCCTAAACTATATACATTACGCCGAAAAGGAATACAGCAAAACATTTTGTTTAGAGTTTACCGCTTTAATAACGTCTGCCTTTCTGTACCCGGACATTGATTATCTCCAACAAGGATGCATCAATGTCATTGATCTATACGTGTGAGGTATAAGGGAATTATCCTTCAAATCACGCACTAGTCTTTTAATTTAGAGATTGGATGTGTGCCTGCAACAAAGACATTAGTCTTCTGTTTGGAATATCGTAAATTACCTATCACATCAATCATGTCTAAAGTGTAGAGAAACCACAACAACAATTACATCAACTGACTAATACAAGTAGTAACTGGAGCATATATATCAACAAATTATTATAATCAATAGATGCAGCCGCGCGTCATTTAGTGGCATCAATATTATTTCCAGTGATAGAATGGATGGCTATACATCTCTATGCACTACATGAAAATGGAATTCTGAACCAGTTGTTTTATAAGCAAACAATTATAATAGCTAAAGTTTATTCTAATCTCAGTTCCGTGTTTTGGTGTATATAACATTCCTGACTATATTTCTCGCACGGCTACTGAGATGGATTTCACATGCAGGCAGCTGAAGAAATTCATAGCGAGACTTATATAAGTATAAGTTTATTAAACATACACGTATCGAATATGCCATCATATACATCTCTATTAAAAACTACACAGTTATATATATCGATATGATCAGGGCTCGTTCAACTAACTATTACAACTCACCTTTTTATTGTGCATTATAATATATATATATATATATATATATATATATATATATAAGTAAACGATACCTCGTTTAAGGTAATCCAAGGAGAGGTTACGAGTAATCAGTAATCTGTACCGTGGAGGATTCTAACGTGCCGCATTAGTTGATTCCACAAGATGTTTACATAGTTGTGGCGTTCGGATGGCCGTTTTCGGACAATTCCGAGGTAAGTAATTCCTGGAGTATTGATAACGAATAAATGAAGATTAACGCGGATAAGCTATACAGTAGGGTTTATTCCAAGCATTAATATATGTTTTATAGTCTAGTACGTAATCGAATGCGCCTTAAAATCACTATCTACAATGTTATTGTGAAATTAGATTTTAAATACTGCTTATTATCAAAACAATGATCAGAGTTTAGATAATGTGCCTGATATAAGCAGTATTTAAAATCTAATTTTACAATAACATTGTAGATAGTGATTTTAAGACGCTTTCTATTACCTACTAGACAATAAAACATATATTAATGCTTGGAATAAACTATACTGATATAGCTTATCCTTGTTAATCTTCATTCATTCGTTTGCCGAGTATAAGTAAGTGACATAGTCACTACTTTAAAACTCACCGCGAATGGTCTTCTAAATGCTTTTAATTAAACATAAAGTATATTGCCAAATATACTATACATACATTCATATATATATATATATATATTATTATTATTATTATTATTATTATTATTATTGGTCTAATCGGACGTATTTTGCTCGCTCCCAGTAAGTCGCTTTATTTGCCTGTTAAAATTATTTGTTGTTAAATATTTCTTGTTGTGTAAGGGATATAAGCCCTTAGACTTTGCCCTGTGAAGGGGAAAGTATAATATTTGGGCCTTTTGGCCCAAATATTTGAACCTTTTTTTACATTTTAAAAAATTTACGGAGAAAAAAAGAAAACATGGATGAGCCACACCCCCCAGCGATATGTCTGCTGTCGTGCGACAACGACGTAGAAGTTGAGAGGAGCGTTACAGCGTTACAAATTGAAAAACACAAACACCACCACAAACAATGTAAACAAAGACACTAATGATACCAATAAGAACTCTAATTTTGAAAAAAATTACAGTGACAGCGACAACGAAAATACAGATAACAAAAAGAAAATGACAAATGCAACAACAATATCAACACCAATAACATGTAAACAAATAGCGACAACACCAACAGCAACAATACCAACTGCACCGAGAACAACGGTGGCAACAAAGACAACAATGATAACAACAACACCAACAAGAACAACGACAACGACCACAACACCCCCAACGAAAACAAGAAGAACACTTTCGTTGCGGCAGCAGCAAAAACATGGACCTCGCAAACAAAGATGAAAAGTTGGCCCAGGCATGGAAGCTCATCAAGCAAAAGCAAACCTGGGCCAACTTAACTGTCCAGGTAGAAGCTATTGAGGCAGTGGAGCGCAGAACGGTGCATTATAGATGCATCACAGCACAAACCAAAAGGGCAGCTTTAATCCCACAAGAAGATGTCGAAGTCGCCCTGAGGTGCATCAGAGAAGACACCCAGTACATAGAGAGGGGTAGACAGTACGGCACCATTTCGGTGTTGTTCAAGTCAGAAGCCCTCGCTATGAAAGACGCTATGACTCCTTGCAAAACCAGCAAGGTCATAATGTACCCCTCCCAATGGGAAAAAGAACGGCCCGTCTCCGCATTCCCAGAATCCTACCAGGACTTGACATGTGGTGGCTTCTGGGATGTGTAATTGTGGAGGGGACGGATACCGTCCCTATAGAAGTGACCAGAACGGCCAGAGAGGACTGGACCGGGGTTGACCTGGAGATCCTTCTCCAGATCAGGCCCGAGAATGTGAAGACAATCCCGGACCACATCCGCCTTCAGAATTGGACGGTCATTCACATTATGACCGAAGCATGAAGGCCGCAGTGTTTTGTTTGTGGGGAAAAAACCCATTTGCGAGCCTTCTGCCCTCAACTACTGAAAGAGACAAGGGGTCGAAAGGCTCCACTGCTGCCGAGGCCGGGGCAAGGACCACAAGCAACACCAGCACTGGCAAAACCACCAACAACAACACCAATAGAAAGACAACCACCAACATTGACCACCCAGGGGGGAGACGAGAAAAGCTGTCAAATTCTCCCTCCCCCCAAAAATACACACACCAATAAAACCATAAACATACATACAGACACACTTACAGACACAGACCCCTCATCTACCAGTAGTGAAGATGAGGGAAAACCAAAATCCCCCAAAATACAGAAAAGGAAACACAAAAAGAAATAAAAAACTCAACAAAGCGCAAAATCACCCACATTAAAAAACGCAGACACCACCCACGCCGCAAACATCTCTCCAATAACACCAACATCAACACCACCATCACCATCACCAGAATCCCCCAAACGCAAACAACCTAAACAGACGCAAGAACAAATATACACACAAACATCTGAAACCACAGACACCGCACTCACAACAAACACAGATACAACCAAAACAACGCCACCAAAACCATCACCACCACAGCCACACAAACAAATAAAATCACACCAACAAAACATACAAAACTTCGTACTCGTCAGGAGGGCCAACAAGGAACTGATGGCCCTCGTAGCACGAAGTGAAAATATACAAAAAGAGGGGGAAATTTTTAAATCGAGCACATTTCGCGTGCCGGAAGATTTGGCTCTGGTGCGAATGTCGTTCGATATATTCAAAGAAATACGAGACAGGTTTCCTCGGGACGTGGGAACCCCGAACGTAAAACCCACTTCAAGACTTTTAAAGGGGTTCCCAAAAGAAACCCCACCAACTTTGGAGGTCGAACAACCCGACCTTCACAAGAGCCCGGGAGGTAAGTAAACCTTCCTCTCTCTTTTTAACCTACCAACATGGCCATATTAAGAGTAGGATGTTTAAATGTTCGAGGGCTGTGATCGTCCTGGAAGCAGGGTCACCTGCTCAACGACCTCAGGTCTATAGAAATGGATGTAATTGCCGTCAGCGAGACTAGGATTTCCGACACGCGCGCACTAGCCCCCATTTTCGACGACTATCAGATCTTTGCATCTGTTAGCCGGCCGGGAATTGGAGGCGGGGTGGCAGTGCTGTTTAGGAAAGGCCTGGAACTCGAGGTAAGGTCATTCTTCCGGTACCCGGACGGGAAGTTGGTGGTCCTGGACGTGAACAATAATGAAGGTGGTGCCTTTAGACTGGTGGCCGTCTATGCTCCTACTGGGGCAGGACGGCCGGACTTCTTTAGACGCCTGGAAGCCCTTCTGGGTACGTCTCGCCCTTTACTGTTAACGGGGAACTGGAACGGCATCTTAGACGAACGCTGGGACTGTGTGGAGTATCCGATAGGAGCGGGGGGGGGGTGCAAAAGAGTCAATAACCTGATCAACCAGTTCCAACTGTCTGACAGGTACCGACTAGATTTCCCTAATACGCCAGTGTGGACCTGGGCTAACCACATAGGGTCATCTAGATCGTATATAGACAGGATATTCATTAGGAAAATAGACAGAAATAGTGTAAGCTGTCCACGTTTTGAAACGGTCGCCTATTCAGATCACAAGTTTGTGATCTGTATGGTCGACCTAGATAAGATGTGTAGGTCAGGACCTGGTAACTGGAAGCTAAACATGTCATTTCCTTCACGTAAGGCTTACAGGGACCAGGTCAACAATTTAGTTAAGAAAAAGTTGACAGGGGGAGTCGTCAACAATAGATGGTGGAGGGGAGGGGGGCTCTCAAAAGAGAGATTAGAGTAATGTCGATAGAGTTTAGCAAAGAAGTAGCGTTAGAGAAAAATAGAAAGGAGGAGGAGTTGGTAGATAAGTTAGACGAAGCTATTGGTAGTGGCATTGCAACTGACGTGCTAGCGGCGAGAATGGCATTAGACCATTTCTTCAATGCGAAACACGAAGGTTTCATTGTCAGAGCTAAGGCGCGTGCTCTGAGAAACGAGGGAACCAAAGCTATTCGATGGGCCCGCGTGGCAGAGGCGCAGCGTGGTAATAAAACAACGATTCGGTATTTGATGGACCGAGACGGGCACGAGCTGAGCGATTCCAAGAGGATGTGTGAGGCCTTTCGCCAACATTTTGCTCGGTTGTGCGGGGGAAGTGGCGGGTCAGTGATGGTGGCGGACTTCAATCCCTACCTCGATGGCTTGCCGCAACTCTCGACGGCTGACGCTGGGCGCTGCGAAAGGCCAATTACTTCTGCCGAGATTCAGGATGCCCTTGTCGGCTGCATGAAGCGCAGGTCACGCGGTTTGGATGGTCTGCCCTACGTGCTTTACGTAAATATTCCAGACTTGTTCTCCAATCTCCTCGAAGCCCTCTACTGCAACTGGCAGCAAAACCTGAGTATTCCAAGTTCTGTGAGCCTGGGCGTAGTGACGCTGATAAGGAAAGACGAGAACAAGAGGGACACATTAGACAATGTCATGCCCATAACACTACTCAACACAGAGTTTAAGATTTTGGCCAGGGTGTTAGCGAAAAGGTTGGCGCTTGTCGTCGGGGATTTGGTTGGGGAGGCGCAAACTTGCGCAATCCCAACCAGGTCCATACACGACAACCTCCACCTAATGCGATACATCATAGAGAGGGTAGGGTGTAAACCTGGCTTCGGTGGGGCCCTGATCAATTTAGATCAATCGAAAGCATTCGATGGTCAAAATTATTGGCCACCTCTCGGAACCGTTTCAGGTCTCCCGATTGGTCCGTCAAGGGTGCCCTCTCTCCTCCCTTCTGTACGTATTGACACTCGAGCCTTTTCTACGGAAGCTGGAGCTGTTGCAGGGCATCCTGCTCCAACCGGGACGCGGAAAGACTGTGTCGGCTTATGCGGATGACACCACCGTGATGGTGTCGGACATCTCAGAAATCGAGGTGGTCGGCAACTTATTGGAGGAATATGAAAGGTTGACGGGAGCAAAACTTAACCCGGAACAGTCGGTGGGCTTGCAACTCGGTACCTGTCAGACAGCGTCGTTAGGCGTGGACGGACGGACCGGTAAAGTTGCTAGGGGTTTGGTTCGGCCCAGACCTCCAGGTGGATGAGAATTGTGACGAGGTGACGGGCATGTTAGCCAGTCTCACCCAGAAATGGGCTGGGATGAAGCTATCACTGAAAGGTCGGGCGGAGGAGGCGAACGCGTACATCGCGTCCGTCATCTACGTCTGACCGTTGTCCCTTACCCCCTTTCGCGCCTCGCCATCTTGGAGCGGCTCCTCTTCAAATTCTTGTGGAGGTGTCAGGTTCTGCTGGTGAGGCGGTCCATCTGCTGCCAGCACCCTCTACGTGGAGGGCTGGGCATGTCGTGGCTAATGATGCGCAGGCACCCGCTGAGGCTGCGGCATCTCCAGATATTCTGCCTAAACGGTGAACAGGTGTGGTCGCCGTTTGTCAGACCAGCCTTTCAGCAGCTCGTTTCTTTGATTGAACTGCAGTCCTGGGTCAAGAAGAGACCGAGACTAGGTGACTGGCATCTGGAATGTTGCCAGGCACTCACTGCCCTCTACCAGGCGGGCAATGCGGTCAGTGGAACTTCCACTCTCGAGTTCTATAGAGGATTAGTGGTGGGAAAGTATGACGACGCACTCGGAGAGGCTCTGAGAGTCAACGAAGTCGAACTAACCAGTGTGTACCGGAGGACTTTAGAGCCGGGACGATGGATAATTTCCAAAAATCCCTCGCTTGGCAGTGATACCAGGGGCACTGCCGGTTCGAGATAAACTCTACAGGCACGGAATTGCTGTCAGACGGACCTGCCCGAGATGCGCGCAGAGCGACGAAACCGTTCTGCACGCTCTCGTCCAGTGTCCGTGCATTACTGACTTGTGGAGTTATGTTGAACAGCTGTTGTCGCGTGTAGAACGGATCCGGCTTTCGGCCGAGTCCATAGTGAAGATCGACCCGCCGCCTTCTTTTGGCCAGGAAGGGCAGGCAATTTTCCTCCGTCTGGTGGCAGTAGCAATAGGTTGTATGGTGGACGAGGTTGAAAGGACTGAAGACAGACACTTTTCTCTTCGGCCAATCCCTCGACAACTTTTTCAAGTTTCACTTGGAAAGGAAGGTGAGGGTGGAGAGAGAAGTGCTGCCCCCAGTACATTTGCTGAAAGGTGGGTGAATGTGGCGAGAATGGCCCGTATGAGTGGGCCTACTCTGGTGATGCGGCTGTAGGTAGGTAAAATTGAGGAGGAGAGGGGTGCCCTTCCAGGGTGCTCTCGAAGCGTCGGGTCGTCCAGGACTGGTGGGGTACCTGAGCGAACCCTAGGTGGTCATCCCCCCCATTGGGGAATTTTTTTCTTGTTGTAATTTTATTGTTACTTTATTGTTACTTTGTTATTGTGATTCATATTGTTTACTCGATTTTTCTGTAAAACCCCACTGTCCCAGTTTTTTTGTATTGTCCCCTATATGTCGGCCCGTGTGGCCAATAAATGAAATAATAATAATTATTATTATTATTATTATTATTATTATTATTATTATTATATAACAAATAGACTCTAGCAGATGAAGAAACTAAAACGTCCAATACACGAAAAGGAGGCAGGTTATGCTCCGAAAGTTTGTAACAACAAAGAGTAGAATTGAAATACCGAACGGGATCGCGCTCCAATATTCGGTTATCCTGTTGTACCTTTAATATTACATCATTCAGGCCTTATGTAACTAGTAATACATTACCCAGTATAACGTAACCTGTCATAAAACGGAAATGTGTTGATATAAGTTTATTTGTTCGCTAATTGTAGCCGGGGTGGGGGCAACCAGTTTGAACATCTCACATCGGTATAAACATAGATAAAATCCACTATTCTATATTTGGAAAGGTAGACCTTGTAAAAGTGAGAATATAATCAGTTGTTTCAGAGTAGAAAGATTCCATTAATTTAGAAAGATAGAAATAACGCATTTGAGAGCTTGTGTTTCAAGCGTGTTGTCAATTTGTTGAATGTGTGTGACTGTAGTGGAAAATTGCACAATATCATGTATGCAGTAGCTTAAGGTGTTTAGAATGCTTATATATTAACTTACACCTTCATTTATTAGTTAGTTTCACAAATGGCAAATACAAACTGATATTTAATTAGTATTTGATATTATTTTATTGCAACTTATATTCATGAAGTAGAGTATTTGAGAACTTCTGTTCTCAAATACAGTATTTATATATTTAGTAGAACTCTGAGGATCATCTAGAATAACCTCACGCCTCATAGCCATTCGTCCGCCGCAAACTTTGGTACGGATATGTGCCCTGCCTCCCGCCAGATCATCGTTTTAGGATTCTTACTCACGTTCGACGCAGTAGTTACTGGTTGGAAGAAGCCCCGCGCCAAGTCTCGCTCCTGATGGCATCAAGGAAGATATCCAGAGATTCGACGTCACATTGGAAAATGTACAGAGGCTTGCACGGGACCGTCAGCGATGGAGGGCTCTGCTGGACCTGCTCGCCGCTCTGCACGATGATGCCTTTTGTATGGCTGACCAAGGATGACCACAGACCCATAAAGCAAGAGCGAGAAGAAGGGGGTATTTAAGGGTGCAGCCTAGAAGAAGCTCTGCAATTATGTAGTGTGTTTCGTGGCTGGAGGCTCATCAGGCAGATGATTATCCCTGTCACCGTGGCGTGGACCGACTGATAGTACAAGATTATCCCGTTGGCAGAACGCCAATTAATCGCAGGGGTAACCTCCAGCTATTGCTGGTACTCATTTTCAACTGAGTATACTGGATCAGCGTGATAAGGAAGTGTTTTTCTAAAGGTCACAAAACGCAATCCAATGTCAAGAATTGAACCCACAATATTATGAACGTAAGTCTTACCAGCAGGCCACGTAACTCCACAGTATTATATTTGAGCCCGCTTTGTCCATTTTCAGTTGAACCCCGTAGTGGGCAACTTTGCATTTAATGTTTTCGAAGCCAATGATATAATCAAGAACAGGATATCAATGTGATCGCTTATCCCCTTCACATAATATGTTTCTCCCTCTACTTATATTAGAAACTCATACGACTAACGGGTTTTTACGGGAGTGTGTTACTATATATAAACAAGGATGGGAGATACACGATAATCTCAAAGAATATATCAACCACGTACGTATCTGATAGGCATTTGTTCGCACCATGAGAAACTGAGGACACTGAAAGACAAAAACCAGCCAGTTTTCTTTTTCGGCATTCGGCGTGCAAAACCCTTAATAACTCATATATTCACCGTCTTCAAAATGTCAACTATTTCCTGTATAGTTCCTTTATATTCTTTTGATTTCAATAATTCCAGAAATCATTCCTGTAACATTTTGGTCGTAGGTGCTAGTCATGGTGATGATGATGATGATGGTGGTTCGGTCTAATTGATGACATTGGTGTTACTTGGACTGCGTTAGTACTTTATTAGATTTTATATTTTGTTCAGTTTTTCTTTTATTTAATATTATTTTATTTTTAGTTTCCTATTTTAAGTTTATCTGATTTTTTTTGTTTTTAGGTTTTTTTTTGTTTCCTTCATATCTATTTTTTTTCATTTTGTCATTAGCAGTTTTAGCTTTTTTAAAAACACTATTGTTTATTGTGATAGTGTTTGAGTTGAACAGAATTCAGTGACTATTGTTTTTGTTGCTGTTGTTTTTGTCAATATAAATCTTTTTTTCTGTTGTTGTTGATGTTAAAATCATTATTATCATTATTGTCAGTAGTAGTACTACTACTACTGTTACTTCTACTACTACCCTTACTACCACCACCACCACCACCACTACTACTATTACTACTACTACTACTACTACTAGTACTACTACCACCACCACTACTACTACTATTACTTCTACTACTACCCTTAACACCACCACCACCACCACCACCACCACTACTACTACTACTACTACCACCACCACCACCACCACTACTACTACTACTACAATAAATGACGCTTCGACTGATATTAATGTTATTAATGTTGTTATATTTTATTCTAAGAGTATTGTTCCACAAATATTGTTGTTGCTGTTTATGTTTTGATGTTGCTGTCGTTGCTGGCATCATAATTGTTTCTTGCTGTTTTCTTTAATCTTTATTACTATTTCATTTACTTTTTTTTTAATCGCATTATTGTTTTCATTTTTCTTCTTTTTATAATCTCACCAAACCCAATTAATCATTTTTAACTTCATATCAGTCACGTTAGAATCATTTATTGATAAACTAACAAAACATTTCATCGTTGTGAATTTTGTTTTTTTTTCATTACAATTTAAAATAAATTTGTAGGACAAAAAAATATTGATTAGAAACAATTGACTGGGCTTAACGCCAATGTTAACCTTGCAAAGGATGTAGTTGGTTGAAGCAAGCACAGGATATGATTAATATTTATCATATTGACATACTGAGAATATGAAAAGCAAAGTTGAAGCTGGCTATATCTGAAATGAAATAAATGTGTATGAGGCGGGATTTGCAATATTTTAACAAAAGCTTTCGGTAGAAAGAGGCAAAAAGAACATTATTTCATCGAAACATGATGAGTGCCGTCACCTCACAACATAGCAATTAAGCCAAATTGCAATTAGCATCCTAGCGGTATTTTTTCATCCTAGAAATATAACAAGAAACACTGTAAGACATCAGCCATACTCTCTGTTTATCTGCTATCTCCACTAAATAGTAAGGCACTAATTCGTCGATCAGTTTGCTCGGAACATTAGCGCAATCGCTTTCAAAATCTTAACCGCCAATTTTTAGAGAGAAATGCAACTGAGCCCAGATGTAATAGTTGATTAAAGATGCAATAGTTGATTAAGGCAGCAATTGATCTAACTGATTACCAGAAACCTTCAGTTGTATGTTATACACTACCAACTCACACGCACCACTAACACAATAATATTTTTCACATTGACTCAAGACCGCAGATTTAAGTGAACAGTAGAATGTAAAAACGCAAATATTGAAATTAATTTGGTTTCTTTTGATAATAATTTTGCGGCGTCATTTTGCTATTATCAAAATTATACAAAAATATCTACAAGCTATAAAACACGTAATCATGTGAATTTGCTCACAGAATTTACGTATTTCTCTGAGTCATGATAGAAAACATGATTATCTTGATTAATCATAAATCGAGTAGAGATCACTTAATAAATTGGAAGAACCTTTGCGGCGAACATCAAGAATTGTGAACAAATGACTCCTCAGTGATTCGTATTAATTCTGAAATGTTTCTAACCGGTAAATCGAAACGTCACTAGCTGAGTGAGGAAGAGGAATCTTTCTTAATAAAACACATGAAAAAGCAACATTTTTAGTAATTCTAATTATTGATTCCATGTTAGATACGATCGAACGTAGTAACTCATTCAATAATTTTTCTATAATTAACCGCCATACTCTTTTCAGATCACCTACAAAC
The DNA here is from genome assembly GCA_964016885.1 of Eledone cirrhosa. Classification (NCBI taxonomy): domain Eukaryota; kingdom Metazoa; phylum Mollusca; class Cephalopoda; order Octopoda; family Eledonidae; genus Eledone; species Eledone cirrhosa. The sequence goes on from OZ024742.1 coordinate 83,036,480, forward strand.
GGCTTAAAATATATTGATATACGGTGATTTAGATGCACTGCATCTGAATAAAACATGGAATGGACATAGTTGTAATATCTTTGATCATATATGTGCTCAATCAAAGTTGACCCTGAACGAAACGAAAACAAGAAATGCCATATATTTTCACTGTGTTGGATACTGGGAAAGTTACCATGTAAATTTCAAGGACTCAAACGCGAAAAATTAACAGCTTCAAACAGAAATCATTGGCCGCAAACTGCTTCGCTGAATGTTATAACGACTCTTTGACCCGCCTACTCAGAAAAAAATATTGATTGTTTAATTAAGCGCAAGATCTCAAGCATTAAATAGAAATGATTTTTAATAATAATTTAAAAAACAGTCCGAGATAGTATGGATATTTTCTTAGGAATTAAGGAAATTGAAGCTTGGAAGTAACGTTCTCATTCGAAATGTTCATTCATATCAAACATCAACAGCAAAAACAACATATATCCCCATTACTAACAGTGATTGCCCCAACAACAAAAACGACATATTTGATAAAATATTTATTAATACCATTAATATATATTCAAAGGCAGCGTAGATGCATCCAGTGTGTACATTTTTCTCGAGACTAAATCGGCGCTGACTCTTGTATTTTTCAATTGAGAAAATCTTGTTAACTCGAGATGTCGGGCAACTATTCAGTAATGGTACCTGGGGAGGAATGAAATTAATCAAAATCATAAACAATACTTCCATTCGCTAGCACTACCAAGACGGATTTCTAGAAGTTGTCCATAGTTTCAAACTTGTGTGGAACAGACTGGTTAATTCCATATCGTCGACGAACAGAGTTTCTCCGAGAAGATCGCTGTCCTTGCCTACCACTAATCCTTTATTGAACTACACAGTGGAATTTTCACTGACCTCATTGCCCGTAGAGTGGTAGAGTGCCTGACAACATTTCAGAAATAGTTATTTCACAATCGGCGACCCCACCTGTTCACCGTTTTAGATTATATGGTGACACCTAGCCGCAGCGCTGTCTGCACATCACCAGCCACGGCATGCTCAGACACCCCCTTCGAGGTTATTAGCAGCAGATGGACCATCTCACAACTGGAACCTACCCTGGAACGTTGACGATCAGACGCTCCAACCTGGTGAGGTGCGGACCGGCGCAAAGCACGACGGTCAGGCGTTAACAGATGACGGAAGCGATGTTTGTCATTTATGCTCGATATTTCTGGGGTAGCTTCTGCTGAGTCCATTTCCGTGTAAAAGCGATCATACTTCTTGATACCACGTCCAACGTCCTATGTATGCCCTTGGAGGTATGAACCCTGAGCAACTTGTCTGGTTCGTTCCGTCCACTCCTCACGAGGGTTTTGAATCATTTGCAAACCTCTGGGGTTTTTTTCTATCAACATTTCATATACCTCTAAGGTTGCCGATCACCCTGATTTCTGAAATGTTCCTCACAATCCCGTAACGTTGTTCACATATGCTGAAACAGTACTTCTACGTTCTGCTTGGTCGACCCTATCGAAAGCTTTTGATTGATATAATTTGATTACAGCCCTACCGACACCAAGCTTACTCTCTATGATGTAGAACATGTTCGAAATTGAGTTGGTTTACGCTTCCCTCATTTGACGACATGAGAGAAATGTATAGCAAGCACTTTGATAAAAATATTAAACTCTATGTTGAACACAGTGATGGGACGTAAATTATCAATAACAATGACCTAGTTCTCATCTTTCCTCATCAGCGCCATTACAGCGTTACTTACTATCTTCTATCAGTTGCATTAGACAACTTCCAGGACAACGAAGAACAAGCCTAGCTTACTTAAGTAAAACTCGCAATGTAGGCCCTTCAAAGCGGTCTAGTAGCATATCAAGAGAAAAATAAATCATGATTCGTCTAAAGAAAACGTGTAAGGTGATTATTATATAACTACCTTACATCTTTGAAATATGTCTAATGAACTAGGTAATAAAATGAAGATGTACGAATAGAACCGTCTCCCTTATTTATTATACTAAAACTCCAGACGATACATTACGGAGGGAATCCTAAGATAACACATGCCGTGGTGTACTTAACATATGTTAAAGAAATTTCGGTAATTTTTATCAAGCAAATCTCTTCGACTAAATAATTATATATATATATATATAGATAGATGAGATTCTACAGGACTAGAACTGTTTCATTCTTTAGAAATCATCAGGAATCTCTGAGATTCCTGATGATTTCTAAAGAATGAAACAGTTCTAGTCCTATAGAATCTCATCTATATTAAAACTTTTATACTCTGCTACGTATTGAGTACCTTAGTTACTGTGGTTACCTCCGATTCAACCCGGAATAACGTATATATATATATATATAGAGAGAGAGAGAGAGAGAGAGAGAGAGAGAGGAGAGAGAGAGAGAGAGAGAGAGAGAGAGAGAGAGACCATTTTAGGACCCTACTAGGAGAGCCACCCTCCACAGCCCAGAGCACTGGGGAGATCAGGCGGCTGTTTGAGGAACTGGATGTTGAGACAGAGCCCTTCACCAGAGAGGAGCTTCAGAGAGCCAAAAAGAGGATCAGGGAGGGCAAGGCTCATGGAGAAGATGGAGTGGGATCAGAGGTGATGAAGAGGTGTGATATCATCCTGGGGTTCTGTAACGGGGCACTGGAGAAAGGAGTTGCCCCGAATCAGTGGAGGGTCAGTAACATCGTCCCAGTGCCAGAGAAGGGAGATCTCTCTAACACCAACAACTACCGGGGGATCTCACTGACGTCACTTGTGGCAAAGACCCTCAACAGGATGATTCTTAACAGGATCCAGCCTGAGATGGAGAAGAAGCTCAGGAACAACCAGAACGGCTTCAGAGAGGGTAGATCAACCACCAGTCACATCCTGATGCTGAAAAGGATATTAGAGGGAGCTAGAGCAAAGTGCCTTCCTGCGGTCATGGTTTTCATTGACTTTAGGAAGGCCTTTGATTCTGTGGACCGTTACTGCCTGATGAAGATCTTACAGGCTTATGGAATCCCCAAGAAGATAGTGGACCTGATATCACTGCTCTACACCAACACCAAAGCCCAAGTCATTACACATGATAGGATGACAGAGTTCTTTGAGATACTGGCTGGAGTGCTCCAGGGAGATACATTGGCTCCCTACCTTTTTAACATCGTAGTGGACTATTGTCTGCGCCTTGCACTGGAGAAACACCAGGACTCTGGCTTTACTGTAGCACCGGCTCAGAGCAGGAGAGTTAAGGCAAAAAGGTATCGGATGCTGAATTTGCCGACGACATAGTTTTGGTGACAAATACAGTGAAGGAGGCAGAGGATTTCATGCGGGAGGTTGAGATTGTGTCGATGAGTGTGGGGCTGAGAATGAATGAGTCTAAAACAAAATATCTGGTAGAGAATGTTGAGAAGCCAGAGGGGATCACTAATGTAGGCGGGAAGCCGCTGGAATTGGTTGAGGATTTCCTGTATTTGGGAGCAAAGATTGGGAATACGGAAGAAGATGTGGTTGAGAGGAAGAGCAAGGCCTGGGCGGCGTGCCACAGCTTGAGATCGGTGTGGAGTCGGACCTTCATAAAGACCTGAAAATACGCCTCTTCATTGCTGT
>OZ024742.1:83045096-83060096 GCA_964016885.1 Eledone cirrhosa
AGTAGTAATTATTGATGTCGAATTGAATAAAACGGCAATGTTCCTTGTTGCATACGCCGTTGAACCAATCAATGACCGCGAAAGAATTGTCCACAATGCAAGAGGGGCCAAACTTCTAATTCCAGGTATAATTCTATCTAAAATCCTTTTACTACATCTACCTAAATCGGACTTCGTAGGGTTAATAAGCCGAATAGAGGGGTTGTTCGGGAAATTGGATTTGTGATCCTTCAGGGTAACGTGGGGAGAAATAGGGTCCAGAGGTTCAGTCAGTCCAGGATGTTCAGATCAGATGTGATTTTAAACCCAGCATCGTTGATTTCATTAATGACGCTCCGATAAGTTTACGGTAATCCTTAGTTAAGGCATTATGTAGCAGTTGATGGTAAGTACTGCGCTCCACTTGATATAGATTGCCAGCTTTGTCTGAGTGGACGTGCACGGCATTAGAATCCTTAATAGAACGAATTCTATTCTTCAGGTTATGCTGGAAGGAATTGCTCCTATTCCGAAATTTGATACTCCGTATGAGTTCCAAGACATCATTTTCGAAGTGTTATTATAGGTTTTAAACCCAAATTTATCCTGTTTGTTGTCTGCTTTTCCCTGATTGCCGAAATAAAAAGCACGCCAACTCAACCTTTTAATGAACGCGTCTGTTTTCTGTATCAGGAGTTTTAGGTATGTTTTCCTGCTTGGTACAGGTATGTTCTTTGTAGAAATATGCAGATGTTGTTTCTGCTGGATGAATATAAGTCAATAGAGTGCTCAAACTAGGGATCCAAATATTAATAATAATAAATTTGAAGACTAAAATCCAAAGATAAGGCTCGATAAGGATATATATCAAATATATAAGAACCGTAGTGCAAATATTTATTAAAATAACAGATTAAAGATTAAGCAAAGAATCGCTGCTTTCACCCTTAACGGGATCTTCTGAAACTATAAAAGTCAATCTGTGAACGCAGAAGTAAATATTTCAAAAAACATTGCAATCGAAGGAAGACAGGAAGACGATACTTTGGTTCGTGGAAACGTTCCCTGGCAAAGAACGGGAAAAAAACGAAGATAATACGTCATTATTTGTAGCGGTGAAAACAATTACACACAAAGACAAAACCACGTTTATGATATAAATGAAGTCGTAGACTAATATTCTATTAGATGGGTCGTGGAGACGTTCTCTTGCAATGAACGGGAAAAAACGAAGATAATACGTCATTATGTGTAGCGTTGAGAGCAATTGCACGCAAAAACAAAACCACGTAAATGGTATAACTGAAGTCGTAGACTAAAATTCTCTTTAAGAAACCGAATGATCCTTGGCTTCAGAGTTAAGAATAAAGTAAATAAAATACAGAGGTAATTGAAATTAAATATATACATACACACGTCCATATACGTACAAACACAAGCATTCGCAAAACGCTCGCCATAGGTATACAAATACAAGCACGTACAACAAAAAAACCGCATGCACATACAGAACCCACGCCACGCCTGTACCAGCACACATACGAACGTATACACCAAATACACATAAATATATATATAAAAATGTATATATATATATATGTGTGTGTGCGTGTTTGCGTGTATACAGATAATTAATTAAACGTATATAAATAAATACGTAAATAACACGTGCACACACATACCTACATGTAAATACACATATGTACGCAGACGTAGGTCCCCAAAACAGAAAGTACTTATATACACACACCATACATACGTACGAACCCGCATACTCACACAGACGCAAAACTCACGTATACACATAACCAAATGCACATGTACCAACATATATAATATATACTCCATAACATATACAAGCAAATATACGTACGAGAGATTATACTACCTTCACAAACCATACAGGTAATATATACTTACCTATACAAATAAGTAATGGTATAAACATAACATATACTTAGCTACCACATCGAGACGTAAAATATCCGCGTATAGTTCGTACTATACGTTAGCGTATAATGTGGTGCTGTAATACAGGAAAGTTTTGTGCAATTTATGTTTACAAGCCGAAATTGCCTCAGATTTTTGTTTAAGAAGTGGTCTTTGGCGTAAAGTATTTCTAGGGCCTTAAATTACATTTTAAACAAGGACAACGTTTCACAGTTAAACACAACTTTACATGTGCATCTGAAAACATTATCTATGTTTTGACATGCTCAGGTTGTCAAGAGCACTACATAGGGCAGACAGAACCAGTACGACCGTCCATAAATCACAAATTAAAATACAGGAATACCGAAAGATTGCATTTAGTGTACATATCGCCAATATCACAACCAACATCCAAACCTTAAAATGTTCCCCATTTACAAATTCATAGACAACGCTACTTTCATCCAACGTACGAGTAAGGAAACACATTTCATTAATAAATTTCAACCAGTACTCAATGCCCTAAAAATCGGACCAATCTAAAACTGCAACAAACCATCAAACATTTACAAGAGTTACCTCCCTCACACCCTACTTAATCCTTTTTTCTTAAATAAATTAAATATCACCCATCAAGAATTGCTTCCCCTGCATATTAACTTTCTAAAAAGGGAAATCATATTAAACCACAGTTCACCATTTGCCTCCTTCACCTAACCATGGTTCAACTAAGCACTCTTGCGATATTAACACATTTTGAACTGCTTAATTTCAATGACTGTGCTTGTAAATAACATTATTTTTTCTTTCACATTGACTTTTTACGTTGCACATTATGCACGTTTTTTTTTCCTTTTTCTTTTTTTCTTTTCACTTCTTAAACCTTGTTTGTATATAACATTATTCTTTCTGCACCTTCTGTTTAAGATGTGCGACACCACACTAATACATTTCACTATGATTTGATAATACATTTAAATGCTGAAACCGGTGATAGACAATAATTAAATATATAAATAGATAAATAAATGCCATTGTTAAATAATAAATAAATCAACTAATACCTTAACACTTCACACAAAGTAAAAAATTTCGTTTTAATCATTTTCTAACCCAGAAAAAAGAGAGAGAGAAATAAAAAAGAAAAAATATATATTTTTCTTCCTCATAATCGTCTCTTTCTCCCTGTTTTCATATATATATATATATATATATATATATATATATATATACATATATATATATATATATATTATACATACATACACATACACACTAAACATTCATATATATAGTATACATATCTTGTACATATATATATATATATCTCACATACACACATATATATATTTTACATACATATATATATATATATACACCACATATACACAAATATATTGTCTACATACATATATATATTTCCTATACACAAACCATATATATGTTATTTACACATATTCCATACATACATTTTATATACGCACTATATATATCCTATACATATACCACACATATATCCCACACATATATCATATACATCCTACATATACACTATACATATCCTATATACATATTGTATATATCTCCCACATACACACACATATATATATATACACACACACATATATTTTATAGATACATACACACATATATACACACACACATATACATACACACATATACACACATACATATATATATATATATATACATATATATATATTCCACACATTTTACATATATACACATATATGTTCCATATATATACACATTTTATACCTCCTACATATATATTTTTTTACGTATGCGTATATATATATACACATATATATATGTATATATACATATATATACATATATATATATACATATATATATATATACGTACTACATATATATATATATATAAATATAAATATATTATACACATATCCACACATACACATACACATACACATACACGTATCTACCACACACATACGCACGTGCATACATACACATACATCTATATACACACACACACATATGCATACATACACATAAACATGTACACATATATCTGTATACCTTCAGACATATATATAAAAAAACACATCTATACATACATCTACTGAAGTGTTTAAGTTCATATATACATTGGTGTGGGGAAGGGGAAGTTAATTGTTTCTACTTTTGGCACAAGGCCAGCAATAACCCAGTGCATTACTGGTACTTTATTTTATCGCCCCCGTATGGATGAAAGGCATAGTTAACCTCAGCGGGATTTGAACTCAGAACATAAAGGGGCGTAACACTATGCTACAAAGCATGGCGTCCGACTCTTTACCGATACTGCCAAGAGGAAATTAAATAAATGTTATTGTACCTCTGAGGATTTTTCTTCTCTTCGGCGATCGAATGTTTGAAAGTACGGGTGTCATCAACTATTTTTATTTTTCAATATGAGATTTTTTTTAAAAAGAATTTTACATAGGGGCTCGTATACACACACAATCATACACACACCTGCAACTGTCATATTATACGAAAATCGTAGTAAATATTAATCGTGCAGCGAATACTTGTAACCATTTTTTAAAAACTTAGAAAAACATGTGTGTGTGTGTGTCTGTGTGTGTATGTATGCTTTAATTCCTCCGGACCTTCATCATCATCAACACTCATTAACAGCACACCCCATACCCCAGTCAAATCCAAATATGTCTTATATAGTCACACATTTCAACACAACCTGATCTCAGTTTGACAATCGCCACAGACAGAAGAATGCGAGAAAGTTCTCCAACCCAAGTTAACCAGGAATCTATAAAATTCTTCCCACCGAAGTTAACAAAGAACTTACTAGATCTAGCAACTCATAATATTATAATATTATAAAATTAAATCAAAAAAATGTTTTAACACTACAAATGAATTCATTCTTTTCCTTTTTTTCATATATATATATATTTAATTAGAAAGTACATAGAACACTCGTTTTTCCTTTGCTTTTCCTTTGGAATTACGTAACACACACATATTTATACACATAATCACACACACACACACATATATATATATATGTATATAACGAAGGAAGTGTGGTAAGTAACCAAGTGGAACATAACGCACCAATGTACTCGATACTGGGTAATAGGAAACGAGTCAGGACCCGACGGCTGAGCTCTTGCTGTTTAGACAGCTATGTCTGAATATATATATATATATATATATATATATATATATATATATAGAGAGAGAGAGAGAGAGAGAGAGAGAGAGAGAGAGAGAGAGAGAGAGAGAGAGAGAGAGAGAGAGATTACAATAATAAAAGTTCAGTTTAAATCATTTATTTGCTTACAATTGTTTCCGCCAAACCGAGGTTTGGAACCTTCGGAGCAACTATTTAGTGATCTATAACATACTTGACCTCCTTTTCAACACAAGAGACATATAAAACATATGCACATATTGATCCACAGTGGGGTGACATCCATCAAAATGATATAGCATGGCAATTTACATATAAAGGTTACAGGATAAAAATAAAAATAAAAATAAAAATGAAAATAAAAATGAAGCGTTGGCAGTCTATGAAGATAAAGCAAGAGGAAAGTTTAGAGTAGTCAGTGTATGAAACAATCTCACGCGTGCATGCTACGCGTGAGATTGTTTCATACACTGACTACTCTAAACTTTCCTCTTGCTTTATCTTCATAGACTGCCAACGCTTCATTTTTATTTTCATTTTTATTTTTATTTTTATTTTTATTTTTATTTTTATTTTTATTTTTATTTTTATTTTTATTTTTATTTTTATTTTTATTTTTATTTTTATTTTTTATTTTTATTTTTATTTTTATTTTTATTTTTATTTTTATTTTTATTTTTATTTTTATTTTTATTTTTATTTTTATTTTTATTTTTATTTTTATTTTTATTTTTATTTTTATTTTTATTTTTATTTTTATTTTTATTTTTATTTTTATTTTTATTTTTATTTTTATTTTTATTTTTATTTTTATTTTTATTTTTATTTTTATTTTTATTTTATTTTTTATTTTTATTTTTATCCTGTAACCTTTATATGTAAATTGCCATGCTATATCATTTTGATGGATGTCACCCCACTGGATCAATATGTGCATATGTTTTATATGTCTCTTGTGTTGAAAAGGAGGTCAAGTATGTTATAGATCACTAAATAGTTGCTCCGAAGAATCCAAACCTCGGTTTGGAGGAAACAATTGTAAGCAAATAAATGATTTAAACTGAACTTTGATTATTGTAATCTCTATATAACTGTTCTGCAAAACAACCGATGTTATTACATTGAGCTATTTATCTTACTTGTAATAAGATAGTAATTAATGACTATCTTTCACTATTTAAGGTTTGTATAAAAAATATATTACCATAAAAGGTTTTATTACATACATAACCATAAATAGTATCCTTAATACTATATATATATATATATATATATATATATGGAGGAGGTTATAGTTCACTTGAAGCATTGTGTAATGAGGTATAAACGTTTGTATATGTATAATAAAGCCAAAACAATGCAGGTATTGACATAGAATAAAGAATGCAAATGCAAAAGATATTGTTGACAATTAGTCTTTTACCTTAGATTTATTTAAATGTCCTAAATTTTCGAGATAATATCTCTTCTTCAGAGTGAAGTAAAGCTGTCAAACCAGTGTTTTAAATAGCTTGCCAAGTATTTAGAACTGGCAAGCTATTTAGAACACTGGTTTGATAGCTTTACTTCCCTCTGAAGAAGAGATATTATCTCGAAGATTTAGGACATTTAAATAAATCTAAGGTAAAAGACTAATTGTCAACAATATCTTTTGCATTTGCATACTTTATTCTATGTCCATACCTGCGTTGATTTGGCTTTATTATACATATACAAACGTTTATATATATATATATATATATATAACAATATATTTAGAAACACACAGATACATGCGGACACACACATATATACATGAATGCATCCGCACCCAACTGTGAGTTAAGGGTGCCAACTTCACCGATGTTGCTCAATGAATGACCGGGACAGACCAATTCAGTTGAACCAGACTGAACCAGTATCAGAGTTAAAAATACATTATGAAGAGAGAAGAAACATTTAGATATAATTAGTAATAAAATGTATCATACCTAAACTGCTCCTAAATTCCTCGACTACGTAGTTTCGTGGCATAAACAAAAACAATATATCATAAAGATATAGAGTCCCTGCGAGGTCTGCCGACTTATCAAGAGGATACCTCATTTTACTAGTCTCAAGAACGCGTCTACACGACGTGAGAAAGAATCCCAAAAGGCGGAGGGGGAGATAGTCACGCGATATAACGGTCGAGAAACAGAGCTAAGCCTCGCATGGACTCTATATCTTTATGATATATTGTTTTTGTTTATGCCACGAAACTACGTAGTCGAGGAATTTAGGAGCAGTTTAGGTATGATACATTTTATTACTAATTATATCTAAATGTTTCTTCTCTCTTCATAATGTATATATATATATATATATATATATATATATATATATATATATATATATATATATATATATATATATATATATATATATATGTATGTATATATAATAAAAGGAGGCTGGACTGGTGTAAATCCTTAAAAGGTTTAGTATACTATGATCACTTCAATAAACGGGTTCAGTATGAATTCGGTGATATCATCAGGTATTCGAAATATAACAAAGGAACATAACATAAAATTCATGGGGCCGCCCTCGACAGAGGTAGAAGCTGCTAAGTAGTCGGTCGTCCTCTTGTCTCTGATTTTCCGCCCCATGGATTTTATCTGTTATATTCCTTTGTTATATTTCGAATACCTGATGATATCACCGGATTCATACTGAACCCGATCATTGAAGTGATCATAGTATAATAAACCTTTCAAGGAATTACACCAGTCCAGCCTCCTGTTATTTTATAATAATTAACTCCGTACTCGCACTATCAACTACACAAACGAAGACGGGTGAGTTGCATTACGTTGAGTACTCTCCATAATATTACATCGAGATTGACCATACGGAATGACCAGGTCTATCCAGTGGTGAACCAACAAACTTAAATAAATAAATATATATATATATATATATATATATATATATACATAGATAAATCTACCAATCAATGGTAGGGTCTAAACCATATGATGAACTCAATGTAATCCGTATGTTGAAGATGTCGAAAAACAAAGTTTAAAATACAAAATTTTCAACGATATAATTCATTGGATACAGAGTCAAAAATAGAAATATTAAAACAATGAAATTAAACAAAAAACGGTTAATTCATAGTAAAACTCATTATTTTACGATCATTTCTGGAGGGTAGTTTCCCGTATGTCCATTCTATTATTGATCTATGTAAAATATATTACAACATATCATAGTAAGAAAATATACATACGTCTTCACTACCCGCCGTCTTCAGAAATAATTATTTTACATAGATCAATAACATTGTTTTAATATATATATATATATATATATATATATATATATATATATATATATATATATTTATATATGTATATATATATGTATATCACATAAAAAACCCAGAATCATTGGTGCGACGGATTAGAATTTATTAGACATATTACAATCGTTTCTCTGGCGACCAGCTCGAGGTACGATCGATGCGAGGATCGAACCTGACTCTGAAATCGCAAGTTCTTCAGATACGTCTTTTTGCCTCGAAACAGAATTTCCAAATGTCCTCTTTATCCCGTCTGCCTTCGTTCGCCAGCATCTATCCTGTTCTTCACGTTCGCTGAGTGGTCAAGAATTGTACACGTCATCGGTATTTCATGTCCGTCCATTTTTTCATTCCATTCATATGTCACGTGTCAATCAAAGTTGGTCCTTTTAGCAAAATTACTGCTGTAGGAGGTAAGGTGTTGTATGAGTGAAATGCCTGTGTAATACCACAGTCGTCTCGGCCTGTACACACCCACACATTATCCCTGGTGCGTGCAAGCGCAAAACATAGGGGCTCATATACACACACAATCATACACACACCTGCAACTGTCATATATACGAAAATCACAGTAAATATTAAATGTGCAGCGAATACTTGGAAAAAATTCGTAAAAAACGTAGTAAAACATATCTGTACATATAATTGGAGAGATGCCTTTTTCAGTAAAAATTATACACATACATATATATATCTATACATATATATATATACACACACACATAGAGGCGTACAGATACAGTATATACTGAAGGGTACAATGAATACGTAGTAAATGCGCAGAAACTGCTTAAAGGCATTGATAAACACTTAAAAAAGTCGAGACGGCTGTGGCAGTACGCAGGCATTTCACTCATACAACACCTTACCTTCTACAGCAGTAATTTTGCTAAAAGGACCAACTTTGATTGACAGGTGACATATGAATGAAATGAAAAAAATGGACGGACATGAATGGTCAGAAATACCGATAACGTGTACAATTCTTGACCACTCATTGAACGACAAGAACAGGATAGATGCTGGCGAACGAAGGCAGGCGGGATAAAGAGGACATTTGGAAATTCTGCTTCGAGGGAAAAAGACGTATCTGAAGAACTTAAGATTTCAGAGTCAGGTTCGATCCTCGCATCGATCGTACCTCGACCTGGTCGCCAGAGAAACGATTGTAATATGTCTAATAAATTCTAATTCCTCGCACCACTGATTTTCCGTTTGATATTATAATCTGCTCTGTAAGAGCATCGAGTGCTCATACGGCCTACAGCATACGGACGCTTTTAAGCATCCCACATCATATATATATACAAATAAACGATATACAATAGGATATATCATTTTAGAAACAGACCCAACTACCCTTCTATAGAACGTTATCTATACACTGTATGGAGAATATTTCAAACTTTTATTCGAAGAATAAAGGATCAGTATTTTAATACAGTGTGAGATATATATAGCAAAGACTTAATAATACTGATGGAGGAAAACATGGTCTTGAGATATTTAGCAAAATTGATAATTGTTTATCTGATAAATACTGATTGAAGGGTAGCATTCGTTTTTTTCTTTCGTTTTTTTTTTATTTCCAGATTCAGACTGTCTAATTTAACACAAAAGAGTTTGTGTTTGAATTTCCATATTATTTGTGTTGTACTACTTTTAAAAAATGCTAGTTTGTTTCTCAATTGACATATCCCGTTATATATCATTTATACTTATATTATAAATGCTTTGAACAGCATTTTATTGAGTTTTGAACCGAGAAACATATATATATATTTATAGCTATTGATAAAACCTTCTAGTATTTCCTTATGTTTAGTTTCTATCTGAAATGAGTTCAGAACGATTTTAGCAGGAGATTCAATAAAATATTCTTCTATAAATATGAAACACCCTACTACAATTATGTGTATATGTTTCACGAATAAAAGAAACAAAAACATGCAAAACAACACAAAGTCTTATTAGGTTAAGATACGGGGAAAAAAATGTTTTCCATTAACATTACAAGGGGTCTGACGAGCCGCGGCTAACAGAGTCGTGTCAGATCGATGCAGATCGATCCTTGAGCTGATCAGTGCCGAAACGCGCGTCACCAACAAACGTAATAAAGGAGTAACCTATCGTCTCTGTTATCTTATTTCACTCAAGTGAACCTAAACATCGAGTGCTCACCCGGGTGAACCTACAGTAAACACAGAGCTGGCATATCTAAGAACTGACTAACTGCCTGTTGAGGTCATAGCCATTCAATGGCTATCATCGAAATGTATATAGCAGTAAATTATGAGTTCATGCAATTGACTTATGTTTCGTCGCTATATATATATATATATATATATCCGCGCATTGCCTGGAGACTTAGCTGAGAATAGACTCCCTGATGACGCAATGAATTCTCGACGGTTATATTACGTAACTGTCTTTATCCCATTGCAGAAACAAATTAGTTGGAGTGAAAATTTTAGTAAGTAAGTTAATTTTTTTAATTCTTTTTAAAATTTTCTTATTTTACGTCTTTCATATTATTGTTCTGCATCCTCCTGCATTGAACCAGCTAGGTACTATGACATAACTTATGTATTTGCTAGCATTAGCGTACATATGTATGCATATGTTAGTAGATATACTAAATTCTCTATATTTATCTCCAAATTATTTATTTGTTGAGCAAACCTGCCAAAACCACTACTAATTTATTGGTGTGGTAGTAGGCTTCTGTCATCTTACCATCCCACTCCTACCGACTAGCCTCAGTGTCACGTGATTGATTCTTTAGAATCTGCCATTTGACCAGAGACAGCGAGCTTTTCAGTGCATGGAATCCAGTCCCCGCTAGCTGTTCCATCAACCGAATTATTATTATTTTTATATGAGTCCCCAGTGTCCGCGCATTGCCTGGAGACTTAGCTGAGAATAGACTCCCTGATGACGCAATGAATTCTCGACGGTTATATTACGTAACTGTCTTTATCCCATTGCAGAAACTAATTAGTTGGAGTGAAAATGTTAGTAAGTAAGTTAATTTTTTTAATTCTTTTTAAAATTTTCTTATTTTACGTCTTTCATATTATTGTTCTGCATGCTCCTGCATTGAACCACCTAGGTACTATAACATAACTTATGTATTTGCTAGCATTAGCGTACATCTGTACGCATATGTTAGTAGATATACTAAATTCTCTGTCTCTCTCTCTCTCTCTCTCTCTATATATATATATATATATATATATATATATATATATATATATATATATATATATATATATATATATATATATATATATATATATATATATATATATATATATATATAAATTAGTATCGGTGCTCCAACATAGCGTTATACACATACATGTGCGTATCTCCTACAAGATGTTTATGTAAATCATTTGATAGCCTTCCGCTGATTTTGTTTTAAATTGTGAATGGGTCATACAATTATGTCACATTTATGTCAGAATGTCGGACACCCAGTTCAAACGCCGATACCTGAACCACGAAACAACCTTGAGACATCCTGAAAAAACATGCCATCTACCTTGCGAACGATTAGTGCAATCTCATAAAATACGGCCCACCATTTTCCATAAATGGAGTATATTACAAAAACCCAGCCACTATGTTAATGGAGTGAAATTTTTCTGCAATGTAACTCGGAAAGGTAGAATATACGCTCACAACTGGCTTCACAAAAACACTGTTCAATACCCGCCTCGTCTGCTTTAGTCGCTGTTCGCACGAAACGAAATTCTTTCTAAGAAAATGGTATATATAGACCGGACTAACCGATTTTAATTTATAGAAATTTAATTATTTTGCACAGATTTTGCACAGATTCCCCACCTTTGTTATTTTTCTTGATAGGCACCTCCCTTCACATCATCTAAAAGATTTTTTTGTCTCAGGTTAAATTCGAAATTAGCTGCCCTTGAAGAACTTTCGCATATGTTGTTCGAAATCCTCAAATCAAACTGTGAAGATAGCCATTTTTATTTATATAACAGGCTGTATGAGTTGGCGTGTATAATCCAACGAAACTTAAGTACCTGTATATGTCATTTTTATTTATATAACGAAACTTAAGTACATGTATGTCATTGTTCTAACTAATTATATTTAACTCATCATATGTACTAAGTGGTCTTGCCCCTGGATATTTCTACCAAACTTATACTACGGTCTAAAGAAGGGTCATTTGGCCGGTGCTTATCCCGGTTTCATGGTGTGAAACTACTCAGAGTTCAACACTCCCCTCTGGACAGAACGCCAGTCGATCACAGGGTTTACGCCCAGTTATTGCTGGTACTCTTTTGCAGCTGAGTATACTGTAGCAACGTGAACTGAAGTGTTTTGCTCAAGAACACAAAACGCAACCCAGGAATGGAACCCCCCCCCCCGACACACACACACACACGTATAAATATATAGACATATATATCTGTGTGTGCGTGTGTGTGTGTACATATATAAGAAAGGGAGAAAGTTAACGGTAAAAAATTGATGGACGGACATGCAGACATATATATTCAGGGGTAAGATATTATCAATAATTCCATATCTCTAGAGCTGCATTTTTATTTTCTCTTATATTATTTAGTCATCAAATCCTAACTTCTATACCTATTTATTAAACATTCACCTCGTTAAATTTCAGTTTCTGTCTTTTACTTTTTATATATATAATAATTATAATTTTCTCAAAGTAACTATGTTTTTTTTGTATAGTGTGTTTATCATATTTATTAATAAAATGCATGAGTTTATATTTAATGAATTCTTTCCTTGATGTAATCCGCCCCATATATTTGATCACATTAATTTGAATTATTATTATCATTTTTTTATTTTATACTCATTTTTATTTTCACTGATGCGTGTATATGCGTACGCATGCGCTGATGTGTGTGCGTATATGTGCATTTGTTTGATTGTTTGTGTATATGAATATGTATGCGCTGCGTGAGCGTGTGTGTGTGTGTGTGTGATTCTTGTTTGCCTTGGAGAACGTGACTTTTTCACTAGTTACTTTCGTAAATTTTAAAGTTTTCTTCGCTTGTTTAAATGTTGTCATTGTGGTTGTTATTATTTGCTGTCTATTTCTTTGTTTTATATAACTATTCTTTATTATTACAATTTTTATTTCTTATTGTTCTTATCAACAATGTTTTAAGTTTTGTGTTCTGGTTTAAGATATGAAAAAAATAATTTAAAAAACGACAATTCTAACAACAATTCTTGCCACCTTTATTAGTCTTAAAACTTTCATCTTTTCTACACATTATAACCAAAGAAAAAAATTGTGAACGCAACAGATATTTCATAATTAATTGGTGTGTTCGCTTCAAAAGAACGATATTAAAGAAGAAAAATAATGAACATATTTTTTCCTATTTCATTTTTTTATTATTTTTTGCTGATCGTTTCTTAACAAACTAATATATATTACTCCGCTCGCTTTGTTGCTTTTGTAGTTTGTACTTCCTTTGATTTATAGTCTATTTCCTTGTAGCATTAGTTATCGTTGTTGTCATTTTGAAGTAATGATAAGGGTGAGTGTCAGTGTGGGTGGCATTTTTACTCGTGCTTTTGTTTGTATATTAATGACGATACTATATTTTACACCTTTTACTTTCTTTATACGATATATTTTTAAAGTATGTAATTAGATGCCATATTCATAACGTTCTTTCCATGCTTTGATTTGTTTTTTCTTACAATACACTAGCACCATATACGTTTATGAATGTGTGTGTGTGGGTGTGTATGAGTCTCTCTCTCTCTCTCTCTATATATATATATATATAGTAGATATATCGTATATATATATATATATATATATATATATATATATATATATAATAGATATATCGTATATATATATATATATATATATATATATATATATAATAGATATATCGTATATATATATATATATATATATATATATATATATATATATGCGAGGTGTGTCAGAAAAGTTCCAGGACTGATGTCACAAAAGATATATTTCAAACCCAAACTTCACATTAAGAGTTTTCTGCCACGCTTGCATGCACTCCTGGAAGGATTCTTCCGTGACGACAGAAGAATCCTTCCATGAGTGCATGCAAGCGTGGCAGAAAACTCTTAGTGTGAAGTTTGGGTTTGATGTCCTCCACGACTTCAAAACAGGTCCTCTCCGGGTCGTACTCGAAGATCCATGACTCATCACCGGTGATGACTGACCCTACGAAGTCTGGTTCGGTTTCAAGACGCTCGAGGATGTCCTGGTACACTTGCATGCGTCGACCCTTCTGGTCATCGTTCAGCAGTTTTGGCACCATCTTCGCGCAGACTTTCCGCATTTCCAAATCTTCAGTGAGAATCTTCCAGACTGTCCCTATTCATGCCCAGCTCATTTGCCATCAGTCGAACAGTCAGCCGATGATCGCTACGCACCATCTGCCTGACGCGCTCAACGTTGACCTCAGTCCTGGTTGTTGAGGGCCTTCCGCTCCTGGGGTCATCTTGCACCACTCCAAAACACGTGAGCGTGACATTGTCTCATCTCCATACACTT